>CP092873.1:6138221-6234554 GCA_030710605.1 Cordylochernes scorpioides
AGTATGGACTAGAGTTGAACGCTTTTTACTCGCGTCCTTTTTTGATTGCTAAGTTGAACCAGTTGGCCAGAAATTTCCATGCTGAGGTTGAGTCTGGCCATAGATCTAGAATTGAGGTGGGCTAGTCCGAGCAGGATAGGTGTTTGCATCCTACGTCTCAGGAATGCTGGACAGCTGAAGAGAAGATGATCGAATGTCTGTGGCTCTTCTGAACAGTGGATACAGGTAGGGTTTGTTTCGGGATGCACACGTGTAATGTCTGTCAGTACATGTCCCGTGAGGATGTTGGTTGGGACCTCTCCATGGAGGATATTTGGTAGAATTTGAGGATATGGCTAACAACATACACAGCTCTACATGCAGTACGCATCACGTACTATACCATATCATATTCAACACAACGAAAGCCAAGCAATGTTTATTTATTATATAAAAAATAATCCGGCAATCCGATAAAAATAGAAAAAAATATATCTTGTTATTCAATTAAAATATAATTTATTTTATCAATACTCTGATACCAATATTTTGATCCAATATATATTCCTTTTCAATTAAAGATCAATTCATGGATTGCTCTTTTTCAAAACGATATATTGTTATATATCAGCTAACAAAGAAGTTCTGGCGTCCCCCCTCTAATTTCTTACATACATTTATTGCATATATATACTAATAGTACATATATAACATTTGTATAAAATACTAGCGGATGTACCCGGTTTCGCCTGGATTTTACTCGAGTAAAAGGAAGCAAAAGTAATATTTGATTAAAAAAATATTTTCCGAGCAAATATCCTCTCTCTGCTGATTCGATTTTTATGAAGACATTATACATATATAAATTGATTCAGTAGAGTGGATATTTGCTGATGATTTTTTTTTATTTTGGGTTTACATAAAGATATATTAAAAAACGAAAGAAAAAACAAAAGATAAAAAGATCAGGTGTTGAAATCAATATTAATGGCACATGTGCTCCTGGTCAGGATATGCCATTTTTAATAAAGATATATGTAAATATATATTGACATTTACAAATAGATATGGATGTACTATATAGATATACTGATCTCAGCCAAAAGGCTGAGAAGCAATATTTTTATAGAGAGATGATCTGTTTCGTGTTTTCTGCTGGAGTGAGTGTTTTGCTGTTAGAATTTTGTTTCTGCCTACTGAAAATGAACTGGCTCTATGTCTGCTTTATGGAATATTTTCCCCGAAATAATTTTGTATCTGACAAAAAAATTATTCAGTAATAGTGTCATCATCATTTTCCGACTGAAAACAACTATTTTTGCCCAGAACTTGGTCAATTTCAATTTTCCTTGGCTAAAAATGCGACAATTATCTCTTCCAGATTTTCTCTATTTCCTGTTCAAATATCACCCAGATTAGGTCCATATTGAGGATTTGTATAAACAATAAACATACATACACTGACTTTTTTATATACGTGTATAATAGATAATTCAATTTTTATTACTATTTGATTAGATATAACGTAGCTATCTAAAGAAACAAAGGAAACGTTTATGGTGTATTGAGACCACCAAAGTTACATTTACAAGTTAATATCCCAAAACGTCGTGTGTGTATGCTAATTTATTAAAAAATGAATTCAAATTATTTAATAAATAGTTAAAATGCGGTTGTATCAATTTTTTGATTATGAATAATGATCACTATATTTCTGATAAATAAGAATCTTAAACATCAAGCCAAACTTTTACTGTTTGCTTCTGTTTTATAAAAATGATGATAAACATTTGCATATTATATTTTAATTTGTATATATTTTATATTTTGTGAATGAGTCAAATATAGTTATATGATATGACAATATTCACATAATTTTAAAATATTATAAAGTTATATATATGTCATGAATAATTTATTTGTTGTTTGATAAAGGATTAATATGATAAAGGGTTGAATGTGCAGTCGTGATAAAAGAAAGATAATTATTTACTATCAAGTAATTTTTTTTTATTTTTAATTACTCGAAGAAATATTACACATTAGTTATTTTCACAAATATATAGAATTTATAAAGTTAATCCTATATTAATGTATCAAAAAGATATGTTAACTACGCATATTTACAACAAAACTGAAAGTGTCTTTCTGAAAACGATAATAAAAAAATAGAATTATCAATGAATAAAAATAAAATATATATTTTTTAAAAATATAAATATATGAGTTTTTAGATTATATAATATATATATACAAGTCCAGTTTAAACAACTAATATCATTGCTTTAAAACATGGTGAATAAAATAAATAAAACAGAAGATTACGTATTTACATATCTACAAAAAGATTTGAGCCGGCCAAAGGAAAAGAGAAAATATCTTTATTTACGGGGCTGCTAACCAAAATAAATGATTTTTGAGCCCTAGGCCAAAGGAAAACAACAACAATGAGCTTATATAGGGATATCCGGGGCATCTGGGAGTCGACTTAACAGAGTAGTTTGTTCTAGGAAATATAATTTAAAATTAAATAAAAGTTTTTATTCATATAAATCTTTTCGTAAGAGTGCATCAACCGATAATGCAATAGAGAGATCCCATCTCTACCCCAACATATTAAAACAATGAGCTATGAATATTCTTCTCTAAAAATTATCTATACTCTAGTGTACTTAAAATATACAAAACACCTAAGAGACTGGCTGTAAAAGTAAAGGAATATTTAAACCCACTATTTTTCACCAAAGGATATAAAGAAATTATATTGGAACGATATAGAATAGAGGCGAAAATATCAGGATTCTAAGGATTAGTTTCTTTCTAAGAAAAATAAAAAAGTTATATCCCTCGAAGTCTAATGTTTTCACTTTAATATTGATACTAGAAATTATTTTATTTAATTTTGAAAATAATATAAAATATCGACTCAACCAACATATCGATTTTATTCATTTTTCATATATAATATTTATATAAATACATTCTCACTGAAGCGGAAAACAAATGTATACATGTCCCAATTGTACATATAGGATACATTCAAATTGTATCGAACTTTGTGAGAATCATATAAGATCAATAAGAATTATTGATTTTTTTTGACAAATTGATTGAGGAAATGGCCGAACAAGATGTCATCGAGCTTTCATATAGTCTTTGAGCATTTCCCGTTGTGCTGGTAAAGAAAATGGATCACAAAAGAAAACATCGACGGCTGAAAAGCGTCGTAACAATATCTTGTCTGTGATTTGTTCTAGAGTCAAGACCTTGAGCTCTTCAGATCAGTGTGGTTTTCAACTATTTAAAGATATTTTAAGAATTCTGTAAATCAATTTATTCAAAGTCTCTTTCTGACACACGTTTTTATTTTCATTTGCATCTTTCTATTTATAACAATTTGGGGGGAACACACAGACCCCGAAAAACCGATTCTTTTAATAAATAGAATAATCTTCAAAGGTTTCATTAATTTTCACCAGCGATGAAATAGATGAAACACATCGAGCAACCTTTTTATAGAATTCTTGGATATCCACCAATCAGTTACAACGTGTTGGACCATAAAATTTATTCCATTATCATGATAATCATTTTCTTCAAATTGAGGTTCCGCGGACGGGTTTTCACAGAAAGTTATATTTATCATTGTACCAACCGCTTACACTCTCAAAATGAAACCTATAATTACTGTTAATACATTTAAGTCTTATATATAGTGATAAAATTCGAAACTATTATAGACGCGTATGATGCTTTCAAATATTAAACAATTATCTACTGCTCTTGCTTCAATTATTTGTCAAAAGAATCATACACGTCTAAAATAGTTTCGAATTCTCAAAACAGATGGCGCGCTAATTTATCCTATTATAGTGATAAAATATTATATTTAATGTAATCATATTTGGGATGATATTTTGTAAGGAGTAAATCAAAATAGACGCAAACCCTATGTGGTATATATTGATCTACTCAACAATATCGTAGATTCCGGTCGTAGACAAAGCCGCAACACTAGCTTTAGAAATTTCGAGGGCCCATATGGAGATTATTATTTCGGGATATGGCCATCGTCAGTGCAAGAAGCATTTTCATGTGATTCACAATGGATTCATAAAATAATTTGAACTGGTCAAAATGTGTAATAATATCTAGACAAATATATGGCAAAAATATAAACATTTTTCACATTGTTTCGTGATCTCACGCAATTCAGTCCTTAACTACCCTTTTCTTGATTTTTCAGGATGCCTGAATGACCAGTTTTTTTGGTCGTCAGGTACAGCTTGCACCACGATGACGAGGGCAAACAGCCCGAAACGGTTAGATTTTATTGATAAATCAAGAAGGGGTATTTGGCCAATTCTGAAATAATTAAAAATCAATGAATAGTTAATATTTATTCCGATAGATAGCGTAAGCTATCAGCAACTTTCAGTTGCACGATAAGGAAATACCTTTTCCCCTAAATTATAGACGTTGCCAGGGATATTTCTTAATCTTAAAAACTATACATGTATTACTAAAATATGTATTTATTTCACAAAGCAAAATATTTTCACACATACACAAGAGGCATACCAGATGGAAGGATACAATGATGAGCTGGTATACCTCAAATATTTTAAATGAGGATAAATTCAACGAGAGGTTGGGTAAGGCGAAAATAGCTTAAGTCGCACATCAAATTTGCATAGTTTTTCAATCAATTGAAAAGTCACTTCGTGCCTTAAAAATGGTTCCGTCCAATGACAGCGCCTGGACCTTCTGTTTATCTTCTCTATTTACATACTACATCTAAAAACAAACAAAAAAAATCATTGTATATGGTTTTAACCTGCGTTTCCTGAAATTTCTAATATGTTTCTTGCTTGGAGTTTGTATACATCTAAACAACATTTTGTTGGTTTGTATAAGAAAAAAAAAAAAGAGAAAGTGATAGGTAAAAAATAAAGAATGGTGAAACTGTGTAAGTTGAAGGAATAACTATAGTTGATCATTTCGGGTAGACGTATATATAATTTGGCATTGTTATATTTCTCTTTGATAATAATATATGCTTCCATAGTGCAAATATGTCTTCTCTTTTTTATATATTAATAAACAACTTTACTATATATTGCTACGTTTTCACGTCGCTCTTCTGTTTGTAAATTTTTGTTTCAAAAATCTTTGTTATTAAAAAATGCATTCAAATATTTATAAATGCAATGTTTTAGGATATGTAAATAATTTTATTCGCGATCGAACGTTGTGACCCACTGTATACAGTGCGGCAAATAATTTTTAAGACTCGCGCTAGATAAAGGCCAATAGCAGAGCCAGTTATGAAATTGCGCATGCGTATATATATTCGAAGCCTTATCTAGCGCGTGGCTTTGTTTCAGCCATTTTGGTTAACTCTTTAAAAACATACAGGCGATTTTTGAAAAGTAAAAATTTTTGTTCGTCGGAATTCTGAGATGGAACAGAGAGCGGTCATTAAATTTAATGCAAAACTTGGTAGAAGTGCATCGGAAACATATATTTTGATGAAGCAAGTTTATGGTACGTTATGTTTGAGTAAATCAAATGTTTTCATTTGGCACAAACGTTTTTCGGATGGAAGAAATACGCTAGAAGATGATAAGCATACTGGACGACCAAGTTCTTCAAAGACACCAGAAAGTATAGAAAAAGTGCGAGAATTTGTTGAAAACAATGATGGCAGAGGTTTTACACATCAACAAAGAAACGATTCGAACCATTCTGCATGAAGATTTAGGTAAAACTAAAGTCTGTACTAAATTTGTTCCACACACTTTAACGGGCGAGCAGAAATCAGTGTGAATTGCACATTGCAGGGACATCATTTCTGCCTATGAAAATAATTCAAACTTCCTGAAATCAATTGTTACGGGTGATGAAACATGGTGTTTTCAGTATGACCCAAAGACAAGGCGCCAAAGTGCCGAATAGAAGTCAAAAAACTCTCCACAAGCCAAAAAAACGCGAAAAGTGCCATCAAAAATCAAAACAATGCTGATTACCTTTTTCGATAGTAGAGGTATTATCCACAAAGAATTTGTTCCCGCTGGACAAACCATTACTGGAGAGTATTATTTAAACGTTTTGAAACGTTTGATTGCTAGAAATCGTCGCATTCGTGCAGAATATCGCGATGAAGACAGTTGGTGTTTGCTGCATGATAATGCACCGAGTCACTCATCACTCACTGTTCGTCGCTTTTTGGCCAAAAATAACGTCTGTGTGTTGAATCATCCTCCGTACTCGCCTGATTTAGCACAATGTGACTTTTATTTATTCCCAAAAATAAAATTGAAGTTAAAAGGTTGCTTTTTTTTATGATATCCCGACCATCCAGACAGCTGCGACGAGCACTTTGGAGGCAATTCCTCAAAGTGGCCTGCAAGAGGCATTTAATTCCTTATTAAATCGTTGTAACATATGTATTGAATCCGGAGGGGATTATTTTGAATAAAAAAAATAGTAGAAATTGAATTAGCTTGTTTCTTTTTTATTTTACAAACCCATTCTTAAAAATTATTTGCCACACTGTATATGTATTGAATCCCAAACAAGATGTGACGCCAGCCATCTTTGTCATAAGCTCTAAGTACCATTTTGTTTTAGTATAAAAATTAAAAAATAATTCTGCGGCTTGATTTCTTTCATAACCTTTTCATTTTCACAAATACTTGCCTTTATTGAGAATATTTTAAAGTTTTTAAATCTACTTATATAATTGCCTTATTCTGTCTGTGTGAAGTTCACTGTGTGAAGTTCACGGATAGATTTTGGTCAGAATGGATAAAATAAAAAAAGTGTCAAGGGATGGGAATCGAACCCACGACCTTCCGCTTACCGGGCAGATGCCATGACCACTAGGCTACCCTGGACATATTGTTCCGTTCATAAAGTTAATATATGATGCCAATATATATAATAATTGTATAAACGAATGCAAGACAAAATCACCGCGAATGTTTCTTTTTTTTTTTAAGGCAATTATCATTTTGCACAATTACTTAATCTTTTAAAATAAATAACAATACTTAAATGAAAATATATGTTTCTTTAAATAAAATAAAATAAACTTTTAAATCGGTAACCTTTTTTATGAGAACCTTTAAATATATATAAGTACCTTATAATTGTAACGAATAGTATTTTAATTAAAACATTTTAAAAACACACAGTTTGGAACGGGACGTTTCACAAGAGTGACATCCATGGCGCCAATTTATAATTGTAACGAATAGTATTTGAATTAAAACGTTTTTAAAATATATACGCACTCGGGTAAAACCCGGGCGTTGCCCGGGCCATTCGTCTAGTTACTATATATTTCATTGAATATCGATGGAATGAAATAATTTTGAACAAAATTTAAATTAATAATACTGTGAAATAAATTATGTACATTCTAAAGTTACTTTTAGTGTCCTCTTTTCCTATTAAATGTTTCATATTGTCGTGCTTTGCCCCTCCGGTTCTTCGCGACGACGTCGCTTCCTCCTCCGTGGTTCACCTACCCAAGCTTCGTTGCTCTCCTTTGCAGCCCTACTCTGCACACCACCCAAAACCCTACGAGAACCACCACTTAAGTGGATCTCCTTTTCTCTGGCAGTATCTCTCGGCCTTACCACTGATGGGGGGGGGGGGACGATAGACTTACCATAAGAGCAGCGACTATGGCGATAGAGTCATAACAGCAACCAGCATCAAGACTTCTAACACTCCTCCTTTATTGTCATTTATACTACACATTACATATAATTAGAATAACAATTAGTGGGTATTTACAATAGGTTACCTCCTAGGGCCAATATAAACGTGTATTCAAAACATTTGCCCCAGGAAACAGGACCACAACAGTCGGCGATTTTCATATTCCCAGACAGGAAATAGGCAATAGCGCCATCTAAAGGCGGAGGCTGTAGGTGTTTTGAAGGCTCATATACGCGACAATATATTAAATCTCCTAAAAGTGGTGAATATAGCATTACGTATACATAGAGAGCCTAAAAACAAAATGTTTTGATAATCAAAATATATAATTAAAATTGAACGCGTAAAATTAATATTTTCATTAATATTTTACATTGTAGCAAAGTATTTATTTTTTTATTAACAGAGTAATTTTTGATGTTTATATTTCGCTACTCAGTAAAATCTCTTCATTGCTCATCTTTTTTTATCATTTATAGTTTGTTCTTGTCCTAAATTAATTTCTGTGTCATCCTAAAGTTTATCTTTACTAATTTCCACGTGGCAATATAATAAATTAAAGTACATATTCAGTGCCTTGTTTGATCATTCAACGCAGCCAAATCAGACGACGCGGTCTTCCAAAAATACCCTGTTCACTAAAGAAAAAATCGTTTATTTCTAATTTTCAATTCAATTTTATATTATTTATGTATTTTGACATTTTAAGTTAATTAACGATCCATCGTTAGGTCCATTAAACAATTAATACGTTGTTTTTTCAGCTCAGTTGTTACAATGAACAATGAAGTGTTATAGAAAAAAAATATTCTTCCTCCGACTTGTGTTTCTTCTATAGCGAATAGGAATATTATCCTTCTCTTAATAGACGACTGCTTTTACTGTAAGTGCACCACATGTCTACACATGTGAAAAACAGTTCGACTATACACTTACAAATGTGCCAGAATCCCTTTTGGTTACTTGCACTCGCTTGTGGGGTTGGACTTTTGCAAGAATCTGGGGCCATTGGAGACATTTTTTTTTATTATAAAAAAAAGTGCCCAATGCGGAAATCGAACCCGGATCGTAGCGGTCGAAAACCAACGATTTAGACCATCTTTCACCGACACCCCTTAATGAAGTGTTAATTAAATATAAAATCGAGTCGAGGTCAATACCCAATATTTGTATATAACTACGATGCTAACGTTGCACTCCTTGTACAAACATTTTCATCAGAGTGTACGCGGAGAGTTCCTACTGGTCGATGTGGGGATGGTCAGGAACCTTGGTAAGGTACATTCGTGCAAAGAGCAGAGGTTCTGTCGTTAGGTAGAGTGCAGCGAGAACGTTGGAATTGCAACGGAGAGCAGCGATGAAAGGTTTGAGGCCTTGGTAGGTAGGCAGATGATTCCTGTGAGGTATTCTGCTATTTGCTTCGCCCGTTTGTGATGGTACTCTACGTTCTTCACAAGTGTTTCATAAAGGGCAGTTGATAGCTTACATGTCGCTCCAGGTGCGTGATGGCATCACTGTTTGGTGAGGGTAGAATCGTCTTAATCATGGTTGCGTTGGCTAGCAGACCTTGGCGTTCTGGGAAAGGCAGTAGGCGGGTGTGGCGGTGGCCGACGATTCAAGTTACTGTTCGGTCTGATCTCGAGATGGTTTAGCTTCTATTCTAGAGAATTTGTTTCCAGATCAGAGGTCTTGACCTGTCCACTCTCTGTGGTATAATAAAATATGGTTGTTAAAAAATAAAAGGAGCGCTACGTCCTAGAAAAAGACGCGTTAGCATGGCCCGAAGAATGAGATTGTCCAGCGCAATGACATCTCGTCTGATATCTAAAAACAATAATTTTTAAAAATCCCCAAGCTCTTCTTTCAGATGGGGTTTGTTTAAAAACTGTTGTTTGGCTGGTTATCGGGTATCAATAAAAAGTTACTAGAGGATTTTCTGTGCCTGTATCTGAAATAAGAATGATCATGAACCAACATAGGGTCGAATTCGCCAATTGCTGGATCGGTTCGCTTAGCAATCGCAAAAAAAATCAGCTTATGCTGATTAGGACTAAAATGTTTACATTTGTCAAACAAATTAGCAGCTAAAGATGGCATATAAAATATTAGCACGCCATTTGTATTCAAAAATTGAAACTATTTTTCCCTACCTTTTTCATTCAAAAGTATTTTCCTAATTCCCACACTGCAAAGATAAAAATATCGGAAGGCCTGGCTTATCAGTAATGAATCTTCCCGGTGAGGAATCCAGTTCAATCTACAAGATCGATTTTATTTGTTTTAAAACTGAAATATAAACATCAAATACAATAGTAGAGAGGTCATGGGGTAGTGAAACCAATGAGAGGGTTATACATTGATGAGCAAAGCAATCACAATATTTTCTAATCGCAGTAGGAAATTGTTTTAATTGGGAAAAATCAGCGTCAAAAAAAATCTCAATTCTAAGCTAACTATGGTGCTGAGAGGCATTTTCATCAACATCGAATAAATTTAAAATTCGTAGTCATGACATCGTAACTTTATTGGACTCTTTTACCTCTTACTCATATTCTCCGCTTTTTGAAATTTAAGAATTGTAGAGGATTTTGAGAGGAAAGAAGAAATCAGAATCGTAAGTTTTCATATTGATTTTCGATAGGATAATATAATCCTAGCAACAATCATCTCAAAAACCAAAAACAATCAAAAAATACGATATCACAACAGAAAAAAAGATCTTTGAAAGAATTTAGATTTTTAATCATTGTTATGACAACGGAAATACTGTGAATCAATCAAATATGAAAAACCAAATGGTTCTACCTTTGAATGAATAAAAAATAAAAAATAATTTTAAAATAAAAACCGACCAAAAACAATCGAATTCTTCAAAGTAACAAGCCAAGCATGCTTCAGGATACAGAAGATTCAAAAAAAGATAAAAAATAAGCCAACTTCCATTGATAGTTACACCTTTCAAACCTGTACTAATTACTACCACTATGCTTCCAGTATTGAGGTATTCAAGTACCGTTCCAAAGGTAGTATCATTTTCGCCGAAGGATCATAAGAGACCCATTGAATTCGATGAATATGATTTTCTTTCGCAAGTTTTCGATGCGACCACGCAAGAGGAATGGATTCCTGACATCCGAAAAGAAAAAATAACCATGCTACCTCGAGAAAATGTAGACAGCAAGAAAAAAATAGTTTTCTTCCATCAACTGAAGACAGAGATGTCGCTAATAATAAATCCAGAAAATCGACCAATGGCTCATAATCAGAATTCGCCAATGGCTGTTCAGCCGAATCGACAAATTCTTTCAAATGACGCAAATATCCAAGTTCTTGAAGATATATTAAACCGATTCAAGGATATCAGCAAAACTAAACCCAATATGAATACAGAAAGGGGAACTGATCAAATGGTTATTTATAAACTACCAGAGAAAACTAAGAAAACGGATTTCATAAACTATCATAAAAAAGAGGTTGAAGGCCTTAAACAAGCTGTTTACGAAAACATCCAACCTTTTTACAAGCAACTTCAAGCACCAAGCCAACGTCTGGATGAATCCAGAATACTATCCGAATTGGGATATACTAATCCAAAACCTTTCAAGAAAGTGTATCACAAATTATATCCTAAAAATATCCTTTTACTATCCCTTATTCTGATAGTTTGTCTGGTAGAACTGATCTTCCTAATGCAAAATAAGAAAAACGAGGGGAAAAAAGCGAAAGAACTTCGGTTCAAGATTAAAAACCTTGAAAGTTCAGAGATGATAGTAGTTCAGAATGTCTCAAGAAAACCTTGATACCAGTTAATACAGGACATAATCTAGAGTATGCTGTTGAATTGGAGAATCAAGGATTGAGTAAAACGGATCTTGATGCGCCTCTAAGCGGTGAAGATGAAGAAATGGAATCTGGAAATCAAGAAAGGTTTTGCAATCACCAATCATCAAAGCATCCAAATATAGATTCAGACCTCTTCACAAGAGATTATAAAGGACGCCGAGGAATTTTGTGACCATTTCCAGATTTTCCAATCCCCGAAGCCATAGGATCATATGTACATAAAATATTTCTCTTTACAGTACCATTCAAAAAAAAAAATAAAAAAAAAAATAAATAAAAAAATAAATAAATAAAAATAATTCGAATTCGAATTCGATTTGGTTCTTTATATCTTATCAATATTAAATTATATTATTATCAAAAGCTCTCCAAAATTCCAGTCTAAATCATTCTAAAATGAAAATGAAATGAAACACTTTTTTCTGAGACAATAAGTGATTATTAAATTATTTATTACCCTTTTGGTATTTAGGTCTTAATCAATGTCTTAATAAAATTGAACTGGGGACTTGATAATATTAATCTTGAATCCGATTTGGTTTTCTAGATACGATAGAATTGATATACAATCCGTTAATATACATGACAAATGGCCCGTTCAATGTACGGGTCTTGAATGACACCCCCATTTCAGCTTTATTAGAGGTAACCGTATGAAGCCAAAAAAGGCTGATCATTTTTTAAAAATTATGTGAAATTTTCCAAAAAATAAATAAAAAAATCTTGTTGAAGACACCGAAGACGAATCAAGTGAATTTACCCTTTCAATAAATGAAGTTAAAACTCAACATGGACATGATTAGTTGGAAAAGGTTACTTCAAAGGAAATAAAACAGTTGATTTGAGATTGGGTACTGGAGCCCGCTGCTTTCAATATCTCTAAAATACTTAAAGATCAACTTGGGATACACAAAATTTCTAAAAACTGTTCAATATAATTTAAACAATTTTCATATAAATGGTTATTTATTCACCAAACCTCTAATCCTTTACACCCTGGGTCCAATGGTTAAGCAGAAAGGATTGTTTAAACAGAAAACAAAATCTTCTAAAATGTGAAAAATGAAATATGATATTCAAAAATAAAACCATCTAAACAACACAAGTGAAGAATTAGGTTTCACCTGTGCAACGAATTGGCAGTCACAGAACCAGAACCTTATTGCCAATCAGAGAAGAACTTTCGGAACCATCTTTGCTGAAGAAAACTAGTAGAATTCTTAGGGACGCTCGTTTAAGACAAAAATCTTATGGTGATATGCATTCTATTCACATCATCATATTCACATAGCAACTCTCTGAAAATAAATCAGTTTTCTTTAAAGAGCGAGGACTCCGGTAACTGTAGTCAAACAATTAAGCCCTAGATCATATGCAGTGAGATTTCAAGATAGAATTTTACGATGTAATCACGCCCTTTTGGGACCTGTTCAGGGTGGGCGAGAAGTTCAAACTTCGGTCCATGAGCTATCATAATGAAACATAAACACTGGTATTCGTCCATTTGAAAGAGAGTACGCATCACCCCGACCTATTGCCGATTCCACTGGAGAGGACTGACACCCTTCTATGGAGCCCATCACAGACTTTACCCACTACTGACCACAAGGTAAAGAAAGACGCCTCATTAAATTACTCTCTCGGTTGAACCTTTGGGAAAAAGATGTAAATATATATAAAAGTACTTATTCTCTAAAGTCAATAATATATATAACACTGGTCCACAAAAAAAGTTTTTCTCTTCTCCAAAAGAAACAATAGCTGATGTTAATATGACATTCAGTTGCTTATTCCATATATACCATTAATTTTTTTTCTATCATACAAGTTTCTGAATGACAACCTTTTTTCGTTTTGGGATAAACACACAGTAATAAATGCAAACAATGTTACGTACGGTTTTTGCTTAAACCTCATTACATAACTAATGACGATAGATTTGCTGCGGATTTATTCTTGCTTGGACAAGTTGATACCTAAACCAGCGATTTGTTTAGTAGCATTGTAGTATAGATGATAGATTTAATCTATTAAAAAACATTTATATATTCATTATTTATATTCAACAAAACTGAATGTTTTATTTCCCTTTTATTATTCTATCAAATTGTTTATTATAGATTGTGCAAACAAGACGGCGCCAATATACCAAGGTGTTGGGTGAATAATACAGATACTTTGTTACATCTGTAGAGAATTAATATTCAAAGCTCAAAGGCGAAAGATTACACCTCCCATCAAAAAGTGCTCTATGAATGCTCTATTGATGTAAAGTGAGTGAACAAGAGAGAAGTCTTGGGCCCCTTATCGTTGTTGCCAAACTTGTGCTCGGCCTCTTACATGGTGGATTAAAAGTAAAGGCCATAGGCCATGGAGAGAAACAAAAGACCATTATTCTGATTGTTGTTTTGCTTGTCAAAACTACAGGTATTACATCTAAATCAAAACATACCTTTAAATATTCAGATTTTCCATAGGCTATGAGACTAGTTCTTCATAGTGATGTTTAGCTGTCCCACGGGCCACCCGAAAATGTGACATTTAGTGAGGATTATTCAAATAGCCATGAGTAAGGGAGACACAAATTTAAAAGTACAAGTTTTATCCGAACCTCATTTATTAACTAAAGGAGATTTGAATGCCCTCGTAGATGATTTGCGTTTATTAAAAAAAAGAGAGAGTGAACTTTAGCTTCTAGGTTAAAAGGTTGGAATCTGCTGCATAAGTACACAAAAGTATGCTTTTCTCGCAAACGACAAGCTGAATTTCAAGACTTATTTTACAAAGAAAATGATTTATTATACTGCAATGATGTTGTTATTCTACAAGATGCGCTTAGTCATGAACATAATATAGTAGAGTAGCGCTTATCCATCGATTATTCTAAAGTTTGTTTGAAAAATATTCTCCTTCACAACGGTAATAAGTTCGCATTGGTGCCAATACTACACGCATTCAACATAAAGGAGAATTACAAAAGCATGAAACTGCTTTTGAAAATGGTAGAGTATGACAAATAAAGCTGGAAAATCTGTGGTTGCCTGAAAGCCATTTCTCTTGTTGGTTCACAGCTTGTATATACAAAGTTTTGTTGCTTCGTGTGTGAGTGGAATAGTAGAGACAAGGAACGGCATTATAACAAAAAGGACTGGCCAAACCATAAAACCACTTTAAAAATTTTGCACAGATATTTGTACAGACATTGCACAGATTTATATTATTGCACATATTAAGATTTTACCAATGGAAAACACATTGGTAAAATCTGAATATATATACAATATACTTGTACTTACGTCATTACATATTAAACTGGGATTAATGACGAACTTGTCAAGGCAATTAATCCAAATACTGCTGGATTTGCTTATTTTTGAAGCAAAAATTCCCTACCTTAAGTGATGCGAAAATTAAAAAAGGCCTTTTCGTTGGACCTCAGATTCGAGAATTGCTGCAGGATGGGAATTTTGAAGATAGCTTGAATGAAGTTGAAGCAACAGCATGGGATTATTTGAGAAACGTTCGGAAGATCTTTTTGGAAAATGTTAAGGCCGAACACTACTGGTATTTAGTTAATGAACTCTTACTTTCCTACAAAACACTAGAATGTAACATTTACTCTCAAGATCCATTCCCTGCATTAACATCTAGATTTCTTTCCCGACAAACATGTGCAGTTAGCGATTAGAATGGTGAGAGGTTTCTCAAGATATTTTTAAGCATGTGAAGAGACTAGATTTTTAACGTATTTTATTGGCCTGGCTACCCCTTTTCTTAATCTGCACGAAGCCAATCTTTGAAACTGCTTGACACAATACCTATTACATTTTTACTACATATTAGGTGTCAAGGTTGTGCATTGAATAGGCTAGACTTTTACGTCTATCCTTACTACGTTGAGAAAATATTGGGAGGGCTTGGCTCATCAGTAGGGAAACCCTCCCGGGGGTTTGCCAATAGAATTCACCAGACCGCTTTTAGATCTCTAATACTGTACTGAACGTTTCTACTTATATATATGAAACTAAAGAGTGAAATCGTAGTTATGGTATCCAAGCACATTATGGACATGGGTTTTAAAGGCAGTATAATTACAGAAAATAAATGTTTCATTGGAAAAATGAACAAACGTGCTTAATAGTTGAATCTCTTATGTATAGATAAAAAGTGTCGCATTGCTGCGCTGCTGACTATTTCATTCACAATTTTCAATTACTCGTGAATGACCAATGTAAATAAATAAAGAGTTATTTTAATATTTTTATTTATCCCATTGTATAATTATACAAGGTCATGGAGACTATATTAATTGATCAAATTCACAATAGGACACAAAGACCTCCATTTTGTTCGACCTCTCTGTTTTGTCTGTATTGAAAGCCCCTAATTTTAAGCTTTGTTCTTGATTTAAGTTTGGTCTCTTGAATACAAATTCCATCCACTTTGTCAGCCAGCAGTAGGAGTTCAGTCAACTAAACAACCATTAAGGATTTCATTAGACTGTTCTTTTTAAATAAAATTTTCAGCCTTTTCTTTATTTTCCAAATTATTCACTTTCTTTCCTCTGCAACTATTCAATTATATTTAAATAATTTATAACCTCTTTGATTCAACAAACTATAATTCAGCACACACTCTCTCATACTTCAATTCTACCAATTATTTATTTACCAATCAACCTATTAATTTTAATTTAACCAAAAATTCAGAAATATCTTAGGGTATTAAACTAAAAAGGTTAAAGACTTATTTGTGTTTTAAAACCTAATTGATTTATCTTGTATTTTTTAGGTGTTTCAACTCTATAAAGAAAATGTTCCAGAAGATCTAAAAGAGGCCTTGGCTCCATTAGATGACCAGTTGGTAAGAAACAGGTTTTTTTCTTTACCTAATGGGATTTTGTTGCTCTTAGTGTTTATCAAGTCAAGTTCGACTTTTGATTACTATATGAATGAATATTCTTCAATTATATCTGTTAGCGACCATCACGTTCAGCTCATTTTGACTCTAACCTTGACTGGTAGGTTCCTTCGTAGCCAGCTCATTACAGGTCTTCCTTTCTTTTTATCCTTAAATTTTTCCAGCATAAACATATTTTCTCACATATTTGAATTTCTAGGGATCTACCAGGTTTAAATTCATTTAAGATTGAAATGTTGTCATTTTATATGTCCATGGCACTCCGAGTAGCTTTCTGCAGGTCCATATTTCAAAGGCTTCAATTATTTATCCTTTAAAATGAAAGGATTTAAAAGCACGAATGTGTTTATTTTATACATAATACAAACTTCTACTGCCCTTACTGCGATGAAAAATATATTGGGAGGGCTTGGCTCATCGGTGGTGAACCCTCCCAGCGGTTTCGCCAATTTAATCCACCAGATCGCTTCTCAGAGCTCTAATACTGTATTGGACGATTATGCTTATATACGCAGCACTGAAGGGTGGAATCTCAGAAATGGTTTTCAAGAAGACTATGGACATAAGCATATAGGACAGTAGAATTTGCATCGATGCAAATATTAGAATGTAATTCTTCTGTCCTATATGCTTATGTCCATAGTCTTCTTGAAAACCATTTCTGAGATTCCACCCTTCAGTGCTGCGTATATAAGCAGAATCGTCCAATACAGTATTAGAGCTCTGAGAAGCGATCTGGTGGATTAAATTGGCGAAACCGCTGGGAGGGTTCACCACCGATGAGCCAAGCCCTCCCAATATATTTTTCATCGCAGTAAGGGCAGTAGAAGTTTGTATTATGTATAAAAGAAACATTCGTGCTTTTAAATCCTTTCATTTTATATGTATAGATGGCGCGTTATTGCTTTGTGTTTATTTATCCTTTCTTCTTTTCTTAAAGCCCAGCTCTCTCACATCCATAGGTGACCACAGGAAATACCAATACCTCTATAATTCTCGTCTTTTGTCTTGAATTAAACGCCCTTATCCTTCGTAATCTTGTTCAATTATCATTGCGTTCATGCCAAATGCTAGTAAATCTTTTTACTTCCTCTAAGCAAGCTCCAATCTTATCAATCATGAATCCTATTATGAAGTATTCAACTATATCAATTTTTCTTAATGAATTTAAAGGCCTTTATATTATTGTTTCTTATATATTTTTTTGGTATTCAATTTTAAACCAAAATTTTCACTTCTTCAACTTTCTCAAAAATTTATTTTAGGTTTTATTTTCATATAGCAATGTGGTGTCATCAACAGGGTGAACATTATTTTTTTATTCCTCCAATGCGTACACCTATTTATATTTTATCAAAATCAGCTAATCACATTATACAAGTATCATTGTATTAACATGATGTATTAGGCACACTAGCTGTTGTTGAGCCAATCAATGTTCCTGTTGTCCATAGTTTGGCGTGCTTTACACTATCAAAACTTTTCCAAATATTCCTCATCCAGCTTAGGTTTGCTATTTGATCTCTTCACCCTCTAATCCTCCTTGTTCTTGTGTAGTTCTTATTAAATGAGCTTCCATTCTTTTCTGTACATGTTCATCCCCAACTTGTAATTTGAAAAAATCAGCAAGCAATCTAAAATTAAGTTTCTTTTACAATTCTTATTTCTCAAGCATTCGAGCTAATATGGTCTTTCAGCTAACCATGCATCCTGAAAATAAAATATCTATACCAATATATGATAAGGCACAATTTGGATTATAGATTATAAACACGAGATGGGTTGTGTGTGTGAGTCATGTAGAATGCGTCTGCCTTTGTCATTGAAACTTGGAGCACTACTCAGTTGCAGGCCGATTTAGCACCAAAAGATATGGCCGCCTCTGACATGAGGAACAGACACCATGTGCAGCCGTTCCTAACATGGAGTACAAACACTGCTCATACAGTATCCATGGATCAGGAGCCCTTACAGGGGTAACTATCAGTTGGGCAGCTGAGCCCGGGTTTTTTGGGAACAGGCCTCTTCCATCAGGGGCTTGAACCATTGGTGTGCCCACTCCCACCCTACTGAACCTCCCCTCGTCGGCGCCTGCAGGTTCCTGGCGACTCCATCGCTTCGAGCTCCCTCAAGGTGGGTCGGAGTGCGAGTCCGATACATGGGCGGGCCTTGATCCGCCGCACAATACCAGGACGACAAGGAGTGTCTCACGAGGACGCAGCTGCCCTTGGATCATTCTGCAAGCGGTCTGCTGACAGAGAATGCTAGGAGCGATTACCAGGAGAGAATCCTTTAAAGAAGCCGCGGTGCTGCGCGGGACGGGCTATTCCAGTCCTTTGCATATGCACACAGCACGGCACGACGCATGCTGGAGCATCCCCGCCTGGCCGCCGTTCCCACCTCACAGTATCTCCGGCACTGGGCGCCTGTGGTCCGACGTGCCCTCCTCCGGTGTGCTCTTCTCACTCTCCGTCGCTGCTCCTTCGGGTGCAATGTGGCGGACATCGCAATGCGACTGGCCCTGCACGCCCTGCCCCATCCGGAGCACCTGGCGTCGAGTCAGCCTGTCTGCATCGCCTGCGGCTCGATCGACCTGTCGCTGGCCCCACCGCTACTGGTCCTGCAGCGCCGTTTGCTCTGTCATCCGAGAGGCTTTCTCCATCATCGGTCGGCCGCCGACAGGCAGTCCTGGATTCTTTCCAGTTGGTCTCGAGGACCACGCCATCACCATCCCTCAGCGGCGAAGTACGCGATCTACGTATTCTTCGTAGATCGCGAATGCGTGTGTCGCTGGAGACCCACTGGCGATTCCTCCACCAAACTCTGCAGCGCTGGCAGAGGGCGCCATATTCATTATACATAGTGTATATAATGCATATTATATTTTTAAATAGTGCAGACTGTGAACTTTGAATGTATTGACAAGATGTCAATAAATTATTTTAATTGTAAAAAAAAAAAATGTCATGTGAATATTTTTACCGCTTAGGTGGCCGAATCGGTTAGACGTTTTTTGCATCACTCTTCAAATCCGATAAATATTAACCAAATTCAACTAGTTTTATTTGTGAAAATAAAAACCAAAATATCGCAATTTAAATTGAAAATTTTATGATAATTGTTGCTAAATAGTTGTTCTATTATTTTTTCTAACGGTTTCTTCAAATTAAATGGGCGAAAAAGAAATTTACATAAATTTGTCAATTTCTATTGTAAGAGTTATTTGTATAAAAAAATATTGGGGGGGATTAAGTTAACCATGGATATAATTGTTCAAACATTGAATATAAAATTTAATGACAAGCCAAAATAATTAACCTAAGAATGATATTAATTTTATTTATCAACAATGGCAAAATAAACCAAGGATGGAATCATACACCTAAAAGAAATGGACAATAAAAAGTGAAAAAAAAAATTAAACTAATTATTCTAAAAACGAACATTATTTTTTTAATTTTCTAAAACTAACCTTATTTAGCGATGAAACTAACCTAATTTAAACTAATTAAAACTAACATATTTTAATTAATGAAACTAACCTTTTAAAACACATCTTAAACTAACCATATTTATAACCTATCAGAAACTAAACTAATTTATAACCCATCAGAAACTTACCTAATTTATAACCCATCTGAAACTAACTTATTTTACTTATTTGAATATAACATAACGTCACGTATTAAAAATGTATTAACATTTTTTTACAAAGATTATTAATCACATCTTATACAATATTGTAAAATAAATATAAAACTTATGCATAAATATATGACTTGAAAATATGCCACTTAAAATATTTTAATCTAACTATACCGAGGTTTTTTTATAGAGAGAAATTGAAAAATACATAATTGATTAGTGTTGACTTTGCTTTGAATTTTTAATGAAACTGATTCCAATAATTATTAATTAAACATTATATTCATTGATTTACAAAAGAGAGAAAAAATATAAAAAGGAAACTAATATTAAACAAAGGAACTTTTTTTCTCTTGGTTAGCGCCTATTTACCCGTGATCGTACACACACTCTGTGGTAACAATTAATTAATATATATATACAACACACGCTCCCCTGTGTGTAAGCCCTAATCAGCAAGTCCAAGGCTATCTCACATTTCCGTAGTTTGACCTTAGGGAGACTGTTCGTTAGTATATCCGCCTCCATGTCTTCGCTTTTAGTGTATGCTAGCTTGATTCCATTTCGAATTTCTTCTTTCACAAAATAATATTTTCAGTTATGTACTTTGTTCGTGAAGTAATTTTGTCAGATTGTATCCAGTTTATTGCAGCCTTGGCTGTCACTTTTCAAGGTAATTGGGAAAGTTACATTTCACAAAATTCTTCTAGTATTCCCTTTAACCATAATACTTATGTAATTCCTTACATGTTGAAATAAGTTCTTCTTTACATCTAGACAAGGCTACTAAATTTTGCTTTCAAATTCTCCAGTTCATTAAATTGTTGCCAAGTTTGACTGTATAGCCTGTGAATAGCTCGCATCAGTACTTATTGTGATATTGTTGTCTTCTGACTTATATGCCAACACTTATTTTGTCCCTTCAGATATCTATAGATCCTTTAACTCCAGTTAAGTGTATTTCTCTTGGATCATTACTATACTGAGATAAATTGCTGACGTTGAAGGATATGTCCGGTCGAGTACCCGTAGTAAGGAACATAAGTGATCCAATCATTTCCTGGTATACTGTTTTACCTACTGGCTTAGAGTCCAAATATACATCCAAATTTTGATTTTGTTCTCCAGGTGTCTGCACACTGTTGCATTCTTCCAGTCTACATCTGTGAATAATTGTTTCAATATACTGAGTCTGAGATAGATAAAATCCATCTTCTACCCTTTTTATTTCAATTCCAATAAATGGTTTGCTATCTTTCTTTTCTGTTAGAGTAACATATTTTTCTATTTCTGAGGATAGGTTGTCATTAATTTCCTTACTGGTTCCAGCAATGATGAGATCATCTACATATAGGACCCAGTAATTGCATATTCTTCTCCTCTCTGGAGTTTATAGACACATGGATCACATTTGATTTTAATCATTCCCAACTGGTATAAATTATCATTGATCTTTTTGTTCCAACATTTTCCTGATTGTGGTAGACCATACAGGCTTTTTTCTAATTTACACACTTTGTTTTCATCCCCTTTTTGCATAAAACCATCTGGTTGTCCCATGTATACTGTCTCTTCTAACTCACCATAGAGATAAGCTGTCTTCACATCATAAGTCTTTATGATTAAATTCTGTTGTGTTACAAGAGCTACTATTGTTCGCAAGCTTTCCTTTTTGAGTACACGTGAGAAAGATTCCATTGTGAGTCGGTGATACAAAAAGAATAGGCAAATAAGTGATTTTATAATATATGACTATTATTAGATATAAGGATACATTGGTTGACAAAAGAATAGCAACCGCACACAGCAGTAGAAAAAAAAACCCGTCTTTTAGTTATATACAAGGAAGAAGACTGACGGTTGAGGTGGGCCGTTCCCATTGATCAGTTATCTTCATGCAGCGCCACGTAGTTCCACACCATATCTTTGATTGCATCCAACAGCAACAAGTCTGGCCTTTCTTTTATATATGCCGTCATTTGATATGTTCTTCATACTGTAAACCCATTTACTATTGATGACTTCATACCATTTTCCCTCGTACTAGTGTCCATACTTTATGTTTCTCTATCTCACTTAGCTCTTCTTCCATTGCTTTGTGCCATTCATTTTTTTTCTCCACTATCCATTGCTTCTTTAAAGTTATCTGGGATAAATTGATCTATTTCCATAATTAAGTTTTTATCATTCCTATCCTTTATTCTTTGTGAGCGTTGAACTCCTTTTCAATCAATTTCTTTCTAATTCTTCAAGTCTTGCTTCGTGCCGTTTTCTAAGATGCTCTTTTTTTCTCCTTTATTTCTTCCTCCTTTTACGCATCTTTCCTCTACCGGTTCAGTTTGTGATGAGTCATTATCACAGGCATCACCTAGTTTTACAGAAGTATCCTCCTGAGACTTCATTCACTCTCTGTGACAGTATTGTCTTCTTCCAAAATAAGAAAGTTTTCAGCAAATATTTCTTCACATTATTCTTTATATGTCAAATTATCACAATTAGTATCTTCCTGAATATCATTTGCATAATCAATTCCTCTCTTATCTTCACTAAATTTTACTGTTCTGACTTCATGAATTCTCTTTGTCATTATATCATATATTCTGTAGGCTTTTCTTTTATTGAATAACCAATAAATATTCCCTTTCACCCTTTGGTGAAAACTTGTTTCTTCTTTATTTGCTCTCAGGCCAATGTGTCAAACATCCAAATATTCGAATTTGTTTGACCGATGGTTTCCTGCCATTCCATCTCTGTATACGTGTATGGTGCTTGATAGATCTGTGAGGGATACAATTCTTGATATATACAGCTGTAGAAATTAACTCTACCCAAAACTTCATAAGTAATTTTGAGTCAATTAGTAAGGTTATCGCTGTATCTATAAGAGTCCAATTCACTCTCTCTGCGACTCCATTATTTTGCGGTGAGTATGTGGTGTTAAGTTGGTGATGGATCCTAATTCTCTTGTAAAGTCCTTCGAATCTAGAGTTACAAATTTCAGTTCCATTGTCGGTTCTTACATCTTTTATTCTAAGACTTAATTCGTTTTCGGCTCTTGTTTTAAATTCTTCAAATCTCCATAGGTCTCATCTTTTGATCTCAGGAAATATACAAAGATTCTTCTACTGTAGTCATCTACTATAACAAGAAAATACTTAGATCCTCCTAAAGATTGACATGGCATTGGTCCACATAAATCCATATGAATCAACTGCAGGGGCTTAACTGTATAATTTTCCATAATATTATATGGCTTCTAAACCAGTTTTCCCATTATGCATGCTTCGCACTCTGGTAACCTTTCAATATTAGATCCAATCCTCTTACAATATGTCCTTTAATCATTTTTAATGTATTCTTCATTTATATGGTTTAATCTTTTATGCGATAAACTTATTTATTTATTGATATTTTTATTTGATAAATGTATATTTATAACCATGACATTCTAATTTTTGCTATTGGTACATTTATTATTTTTCTATCTTTAATATGTGCCTCAGCAACTAATTCATTCCCTTCATTATACATTTTTGCTCCATCCTTATTGAAAATAACTGAATTTCCTTTGTTGACTAATTCGTATACTGACAAGAAATTATTTCTTAGATTTGGTACATGTAAGATATCTTTGATGCGAATATTTTCTTGGCCTTCACTTGTGCATGTAGTAAGTCTCATATCTCCTTTGGCTATGGCTTGGGTAGTTTTGCCCTTCTCAGCTAGGTTGATATCACTTTTGTACTCTGTCACATTTCCCAATCAAGTTAGGTTTGGGGTTAAATGTGCTGTGCATCCTGAATCTATACATCATATTTGCCTATCATTTCTCTCATCTGGTGAATCTTCAAATTCTTTTACATATGTTTCTAATGCTTGCTCATTAATTCCACTCTTAATAGTATCTACTAGGTTATTTGAAAGTTCTCTACTGTATTTGTGATTTCAATATTCAGGAGTCCATTTCTTTTGATATCTTAGTTTCTGTTTATCTCGAAATCAGCAATAATTAGCTAGATGTCCCTTTTTTTTATCACAAACAAAACATATTTTTGGCTGAAATTGTTTAACTTTTCTATCTATAATTATGTATGCTTGTTCATGCCCATTCTCAACCGATTGATTTATTCTCATATTTATTCTTGACTCCTCTTCTTTCAGAGTTTGTTGAATCTCTTTAATTGTTGCCTCTCTCTTAGATCGTAAGAGAATAGCAATATTTTCATACCTTGGATGTATGCCTCTGACAATATGAAATAAAAGTTATCTTGAGGGAAATTGATGCCTTGTTATATATTCATCTACAGTTTCATTATATGTCATTTTAATGTTATTTAATTCTAAGCCTATATCAATAATTTTATCTTCCAAATTACCAGTGTATGTTTTTTTTTAATGAGTCAATATCTTCTTCGCATTTGTTTCTCCTATGAACATTCCAGCTTGTTTCTTTGTCTACGTAGTTATGATTATCCTAAATGCTTCATCATTTTTCTCACTCCAAATCTCCCAATAACTTTTGTTTTCCATATCAGGTTCTGGATCGGAAATTACACATTTAAATAATTTTCTTCCTCTCAGAACTGCGCCGATTTTCAGTGCCCATATTTGATAATTAGTTCCTGTTAATGGTTAAATTTTTGTTTGGGATAAAAAATTAGAATTAAGCATTTTCGCCTTTTGAGCTAATATGAACAAACCAATATAATTTAAAACAAATTTATATTTAAATTTATTTATATTTTGGGCAGCTTTTAAATATGCAATATGTTGAACTTTAGAAAGAGGGAATCATATATCGCCGCAACTCTTTTTTATTTATTATTTATGATTCCCTCTTTCTAATTTGTCGAAATCCGCAAACTGTTTACCATGAATGTTGAACTTTGCTCAGAATTATTAATGAAACTGATTCCAATAATTATTAATTAAACATTATATTTATTGATTTACAAGAGAGAGAACAAAATATAAAAGGGAAAATAATATTAAACAAAGGAACTTTTTTCTGTTTTGGTTAGCGCCTATTTACCTGTGAGCTTACACACACTCTGTAGAACAATTAATTAATATATATACAACACACGCTCCCCTGTGTGTAAGCCCTAACCAGCAAGTCCAAGGCTATCTGCACATTTCTGTAGTTTGTCCTTATAGTCCACACCATATCTTTGATTGCATCCAACAGCAACCGGTCTGGCCTTTCTTTTATATATGCCGTTATTTGATGTTTTTTTCGTACTGTAGACCCATTTACTATCGATGACTTTCATACCATTTTCCTTTGGTTCTAGTGTCATACTTTATGCTTCTCTATCTCACTGAGCTCTTTTTCCATTGCTTTGAGCCATTCATCTCTTTCTCTACTATCTATTGCTTCTTTAAAGTTCTCCAGGATATAATGATTTATTTTCATAATTAAGTTTTACATCATTCCTAACCTTTATTCTTTGTGAGCGTTGAACTCCTTCTCAATAAATTTCCTTTCTTATTCTTCAAGTCTTGCGTCTTTTAAGATGCTCTTTTTTTCTCCTTTCTTTCTTCCTCCTTTTACGCATCTTTCCTCTACCGGTTAAGTTTGTGATGAGTCATTATCACAGGCATCACCTAGTTTTACTGAAGTATCCTCCTGAGACTTCATCTGTGACAGGATTGTCTTCTCCCAAGATAAGAAAGCCTTCAGCAACTATTTCTTCAAATTTTCCTTTATAGGTCAAATTAACACAATTAGTATCTTCCAGAATATCATTTGCATAATCAATTCCTCTCTTATCTTCACTAAATTTTACTGATCTGACTTCATGAATTATTTTTGTCATTATATCATATATTCTGTAGGCTTTTATGTTAATGGAATAGCCAATAAATATTCCCTTTCTACCCTTTGGTGAAAACTTGTTTCTTCTTGGTTTGCTCTTACGCCAATGTGTCAAACATCCAAATATTCGAATGTGTTTGATCGATGGTTCCCTGCCATTCCATCTCTGCATAGGTGTATGGTGCTTGATAGACCTGTGGGGGGGGGGGGGGTACAATTCTTAATGTATGTAGCTGTAGCAATTGCCTCTGCCCAAAGCTTCATGGGTAATTTTGAGTTAATTAGTAAGGTTCTTGCTGTATCTATAAGAGATATATTCACTCTCTCTGCGACTCCATTACTTTGTGGTGAGTATGTGGTGGTAATTTGGTGATGGATCCCACTTCTCTTGAAAAGTCCTTCAAATCTAGAGTTACAAAATTCAGTTCCATTGTCGTTTCTTACATCTTTTATTCTAAGACTTAATTCATTTTAGGCTCTTGCTTTGAATTATTCAAATCTCTCAAAGGTCTCATCTTTTGATCTCAGGAAATATACAAAGATTATTCTACTGCTTCAAAGTTTCAGAATCTGGTAGCGAGGTAAAAATCAGCACTTTAATCTCCTCCTTCAGATTCCAAAAAGAAAGCCTCTAATTTTTGTACAAAAAGATCTAAGTGTCCTCCACTGGGCTATAGCATCTAAAAGGTACTATTAACTTTGAACTTGTCATGCTGATCTTTTCTACTCCTTTGTTTTCTTGATTCAGATAGTTTAAAAGATGTTATCTTAACCCATTTTCTTATTTTTCCTCTCCATAATCCGAGAGTCAGATTTGTTTAAAAGATGTAGTTGTTATACTTGCATAGACGCCGTTTTCCTCAGCTTTTTACTGGCTCTGTAGATCGCCCACATTCGTCGCCACTTTTGTTGTGTCGTAATTAGACGTACAAGAGCTCAAACTTGACCATGGCCAACAACAAATGTCCAATTTATATATACATATATTTTTACATAATGAGGCTTTAAATAATACAAATAATATTCTTCTATTTACATAAACAACAGTTAATATATAGCGAGTAGAGTAGAGGACTGAGCACAGATCCCTGAGGTACACCAGCCCATGTTCTTCGGTCCTTGGAAAATGTTCCATTGACCCGAACCTTTATCCTTCTTCCTCTTAAGAAGTCTGCAATCCAGATTAAGGTTTTTCCTCTTACTCCGAAGTTGTGCAGCCTTTCAAATAATTTCTACACTCGATCAAAAGCTGAGGTCATATCCAGGAATACGGCCGTTGTCTTCTTTGGCGGTTTTTCCTAGAAATCTATTATTGATTGACAGAAGTAGAACAGTTTATCAATTGTACAGTGTCTGGATCTTTAGGCAGTTTGGTAGAGGTTTATTTTATTATTGTTAGTGAGCCAGACTATGAGCCTAGAGTGGATAATTCATTCTGTTATTTTACAAAGTATGCTGGTAAGAGCAATTGGCCGATAGTTCTTGCATTCCTTAGCATCTTTGTTTGGTTTCAGTATTGGCACTATAATTGATATCTTCCAATTCTTTGGTAGTTTACCAGTTTGCCATAAAATGTTCAGTATTCATAGGAGTTGATTTTTAGCTTCGTCTCCAAAGTGTTTAATCATTTGACCAAAGATTAGAGCATCTCCAGGTGACATCTTGGATTTAACTTTCCTATTGATGAGTTTAGCTCATTCAGTGTGAAGTCTCTCGAGTAAATATCTTGTTGATGGTAATTTCTTGCTTGTTTAACTAACTTGTTTATATTATTTTTTAGAGTCCTGCTTTCATTCGTATAGCTGAGTCTGGAAGTGCTTGAAAGATATTCAGCAATTATGTCAGCCATCTGTTTGTTCATTCTCGCTGTTCATATTGGTTAGAGTATTGGAGGATTAGTGTTGGTTTTGATTGTTTTATAACACTAATTATATTCCAGTGATGGCTTTCCTTTTTTGGATCCATTTTTTTCGCAGAATTCTGCCCATTTTTCTTGTTTGAATATCCAAATTTCGTGTTCTATTTTGTGACTAATTTCAATGAGTTCCTTTATGATTTCTTCTGTTTTATTTGTTTTAAGAAGTTCATTTTTATTGTCTCTCTCTGCAATCATTGCCTCGATATTGTGGTCCTTCCAGTAAAGTATTCACAGGTCTTTACGTCTACCTCTAGGTATCGATACTTTTGCAGCTTTGGATATGTTCAAAGAGAATTTTTCCAAATTTTTGTCAATCGTTCTGTGATTTAATTCTTCGTTGCACAGTTCTTCAAGCTTTTCTGTAATTTTTTTTTCCAGTGTTCTTTTATTCTGTTGGAAATTCTCAATTTTGAATTTTAGGGTTGTTAAAATTGGTCTGTGGTCACTGATTGCACTTTTCATAATTTCCATTGTGTTGTGGGTGCGATGTTGTAATTTATCGCTGTGATGTCTATTGCGGATTCTGTGCCTGTGGACTTGGATAGATAGGTGTTCTTTTCGTTATTTAACGGTGTAAGGTCGAGGTCGGTTAGCATGTTCTCAACCTGCTGACCTTTGTTATCCTGGACAGGTGATCCCCAAGTTGGTCTTTCGGCGTTAAAATCACCAAGTATGATTGCGATATCCGAAGACCCTTCACTTAATGTCTCTATCAGGCCTGTATTGATGCTAGTATTATCGTGGTGATAAACATTTATGATTGGAATTGTTTTATCTGTAAGATAGATTTCTATTGCCTGAGCTTCTGTCGTGCTTTATCTAGGCTTACTCTGATTATAGGCGATTTCCTTAAAATTGATTTCTAGAGTTTTAATCAAAACGGCAAGTCCTCCTCCGAATTTTCCCGGTCTGTCCATTCGTAGTGTTGTATAATCTTTGATATTGAATCTCAGATTCTGATTCAATTTTGTCTCCTGAGGACAATTAATATGTACAAGGAAATCTTGGGGTCTTAGCACTCAAAAAAGGCTTACACTTTATAAATCTATAATAAGACCAACGTTAACTTACGGAACAGAAATATGGTTTCAATTTATTAGCAAAAAATATAAGTACAAACTGAACTCAATGCAATATCAAATTCTGCTATGGTGTACCCAAACATATAAAACAACCAGTTATAACTGTGTTCACACCTTAGCCAATATTACTTTGAACACTGATTATATGGAATCTAGAATTATAGGTTATATGAGTTGAATAATTTATCAACAGAAGATAAACAATTTTATGATTTGTATATTCCAGGTATACTCAAAGATTTCATTATATCAAGGATTAATTTAATGAAAAAGAATACTAATCAAACATTTCAAAGTTTCTTTCCTTATGAAATTCCGAAATATTTTCGACCAAACTATTATAATTCACAATTTATCACATATCATGGAAATTTCAGGTTTTTTCTTAAGAAAATTCAGGCTGTGCAAGATTCGACATGTTTCTGTGGATTGGGGGAACAAACTTCAATACATCTCTTGCTAGAGTGCCCTGTCTTTCAAGATTACAGAGTCAACAACGATTTAATAGCTTTAGGCCCTAGTGATTTAATTTCAAATAAGGACACATATATAAAATTTAATTTCCTTTGTAAATATATTTTGGATTTCATTAAGAGAAATGGTCTTTGATGTAACGATCTCAAGGAAATATGGGACATATTATATGGTTGTAAACAATATATAGGTGTATGCGTATATATGTGTGTATATATGTATATATTTTAAATTTAATGATGTAACTGTAAAAAAAATTCAAAGAATATCTCTATATGTAAATAATATTTATGAATATTTCTAAGTAACTTTCTGTGTATTTTCCATGTTGAATATTTTCTTTGTTATATTTGTATGTACATTTAACGCAAGTATCCCTAGGGGGACATAGCGTTTTGAATTGAAATAAATAAATAAAAAAATGTACATTGTTGTCACAGAGAAGACAAGTCAGCTCTTTATTTTCCTCTGGGTACCATTTATATTGAGTTGTAGTAGATTGAATTGTGTCCTCGTAGTAGATTTCTCATCATGAGCTCGAGCTGCAGCTCCTGACGCGGCGGTTACCCCGGACGCGGTAGCATTACTGGAGATATCAGTTTTGCTCTTCATTTGAAAATGGGTGCCGTTGCAACGTTAGTCATCTTGGAAACGAACCAGAATTTGGTCAAATATTCCAAGGGTCCAGGGGGGACCGCAAGGAGGTGTGGTCGAACTTCTCCCCTTCCCCCTGTAATGCCGTCACTACAGGATAAAGCACTCTTGGTGAATTTTTTAAATTGTGATTCAGAATCTGCAACTGAAACTTTACGAGCGTTTCGTTCCTTTAAAGATATTCGAAGCGGTAAAGGACCAATGAGTTGCTACTCTCTAAAGCGATTGATTAAAAGTTTTGAGGAAACTGGATCTCTGGAAGCAAAACCTCGGAGTGGAAGACCATCGACATGCAAGTCAGTGGCTGTTACGGTTTTGCAGAATGCTGAAGCTATTGAAACGTTATCCACGTATGGAGAAGTAAGTGTTAGACAAGTATCTCGACAAACGGGGATTTCGTATGGAACAGTTTGGAGAGAACACACATTTAGAAATTTTCTATAAAAATATCCTAACAAAATTCAAAGTTTTCACGAGTTGAAAGTCAGCGATTTTGAGAATCGTAAAGAATTCGCTGCATGGGTTTTCCAGCAAATTGATATTGATGAAAACTGGCTGTCAAATGTTCTAAGAACAGATGATGCTCACTTTTATCTAAAGGGAGAATTTAACATTCAAAACTGCCTCATTTTGGCAACAGAAAACCCTAAGAATTTTACAGAAATACCACTTCATCAGCACAGAGTTACAGTTTTGTGTGGGTTCACTTCTTCTTTTATTATTGGGCCATTTTTCTTTGAAAAAAATCAATGGAAGAACTTTTAAAACCGTTTTTGTAACTGGTGAACGTTATGTTCAACTTTTGAGAGAAAAGGTTATTCCCATATTGCAGGACAGACAAGCACTAAGCAAAATAACATTCATGCAAGATGGAGGACCTCCTCATATCTCCCGCGGTGCCAAACAATTGCTGAAGGATACGTTCGGTGGAATTCGTTGATAAGTCGCCACTTTATATACCAGTGGCCTCCAACATCACCAGACTTGACGCCTTACAATTTCGGTTATGGGGGTACATTAAGTCGCGTTTTTATCGATGCCGGCCTACCACATTGGCCATGTTGAAGGCAACTATCAGATGGCACGTTTTATAAATTTCAACTATTTAATTGTGACCATTCTGTCATCTATCGTCTGCAGGCGGAGTTTGAGAATGAAGGGCGCCACATTGAGCAAGGATTGTGACCTAATACAAGAGAGAAGGCAGTTACCTCATGTGTTATATTTTGCAGCTCTTTGTTTTGGGTTATGGGAATAATAAATGCTGTCCTCATATCTTGACTCTTTTTTTTTTTCTGTGAACAGTAAATTTTTTGTTTGTCATTTGCCCACATTTTATATTATGTCGTGCAGGCCAAAGTGTTATAACTTCTCGAATAACACTGGTATACACAATTTTACCCCTTATGTTCAGTTTATTGCTTTTCGCTCAGTAGAAGAAATAGCATAAGGAATAATCTCTGTATCCCCCCCAACTTTAGATATTTTGCGCAAAAAATAATACAAAATGATTTTACTACCACGTTTTTCAACGCAAAAGGTCGATTTAAAAATGATTTTTTTTGAGGGGATACATTTTCAAAATTATGTACAGTATAATAAACAATGATAACATTTGACAAACCCATAGGATATTTGGAATAAAGTACGACAAATATATTTTGTCACTCCCCTCTATATTTCATTTGTTGGATCATGAGAAATTACAGTTAAATAGTCAAGTGTCGACAATTATTCAAGAAACTGTACATTCCTTATAGCACGAAATCCTATTAGTAGTGCCATCATAATTTTTGGTACTATATTAACATTTCAAAAATCGTGTATTGATATCAGTAGTTATTTTCAAACATTCAATTTATTTCACAAAACTCCATCTAAAATATAAATATTTTTTGCTACATGTTTTAATTTGCATATACCTATTTTACATATCTCAGATTGTATTTAAAAATCGTCAACCAATTCTTCCAACCTTTGGCGAAATGGTGTTTTATTAATTTATCATTTGATATTATTAGGGTTCTTTCCTGGTATTCAAAAAGGAAAAATACGTGTCGTTTAGTTATATTTTTCAATTTAGCAAACAATTTGGCCGCTGAATCTCTGATTCTGGTAGACCGCCATCTAGCGAATAAAGTTGTAACTAAAATCAATTTCGAATTTTTCATTATTTGCCATAAAAAATCCCATTGCATCCTGAACACAATGGTGTTTACCGCATTGCTCTAGCGCAAATATTCGCGGAGTTATTAATTTTTAAAGTTGTGCGGGACTTTTGGATCACCCTGTATGTCAGTGTATAATTATTGTAGATTTTTTGTGACTTATTTTTCATTACAAATTGGAGTGTTTTTAATTCATAAAACTGTAATAATTCTATTATTTTTAGATAATTATAATGCATACTTTTAAATAAAATTTATTAAGACAACAATAATCTCTAAAGAGACAAATGTCGCCTCTCCTGTCAAAATAGACGTCAAAACCAGACGCCATCTATTGACCGTCGCCGCAAATTAGCGGCCTCGGTGACAAAGCCACAACACCAGCTTTGGTAAACTAAGAAGTGGGCACCTAGAGACCATGGTTTCGGGCTAATGGCCCTCGTCAGTCTAGGGCAGACTTTATTCCATGATATCAACACGGAATCTAGTGGAATCTTCACAATCTGGCAAAGAAGTGTTTAGCTGGCAAAGTGGCTGGGCCATATTTATGACTAAAATATAGATGGAAATTTTGCCGGGAGGATATTGATCTAAAGAGATAATTGTTGCCTCTCCCGTCAAAATAGACGTCAAAACCAGACGCCATCTATTGACCGTCGCCGCAAACTAGCGGTGTTGCGGCTTTGAAACCGACCTGAGGCCGCTAGTTTGCGGCGACGGTCAATATATGGCGTATGGTTTTGACCTCTATTTTAACGGGAGAGGCAACAGAAGAAGATGAAACACAAGTCAGGGAAAAGATATTCTTTTATAAGAAGACTGTGGGAAACGTGAGACATCCTTCCAGCTTGCTGGGATGACAAACCACGCCGTCAGAAAACATACAAGTGGGGCCTGGAAATAGTACGGATGGCCACCGCTGTGTGGCGCGGCAGTTCAGTAAAAGTCAATCAGAACCCAATAGACATTCTAGGGTGTAGTCCTTTCGTCTATCTTTATCAACTTCCTATAAAAATACAACTAATACGTAATACTAATAAACACTAACTATAAAAAGTCGACGGACCAGTGGGTAACACCCTCGATTCCCGACAGTCATGAACCGGGATTGAATCCCGCATTAACATTTTGTTTTAATATATTTTCTTTCACATATTATTTATTGTTTCAATTATCATAAACTTGGTTGCTCTTGTTGAGTGGTACCTATTAAAGTGATTTTGAACCGGTAAACACAAATACGTAATACTAATAAAGACTAACTTTGAAATACTTTTCTGGACCATCGCTTGACTTAATAAATCGACACATCACTGAAGGATCGAACAAGATTTCGGATAAGACACCCTTCTACGGCTACAGAATGGCATGAGTGGTAAAGTGTAATCATTGTCACTAGTGTCATTCTGTACCCTTAAAAAGACATCTTGCCAGAAAGCTTGTAAAATCGTCCTCTTATAAAGAAGCTCTTCTCCCTTACTTTTGTTTCTTCTTCTGATTCATATCTACAAGGTATGTCCCATAAGTTCCCGGACTGGGTCCATAAAAAAAAAAGGTAAGATTTAAAAAAAAAAAATTATTAAAACTTTTCAAAGTAATCCCCCCTTGCTTCAACGCACCAGCGCCATCGTTTCTCCCAATTGTCGAAACAGTTTTTATAAGCCTCTTTTGGAATGCTCTTCAATGCTAACGGCGATTTTTCTATTATGTCATCCCTGGTGTCAAAATGTCTTCCTTTTAGAACTGCTTTAAGTTTGGGGAACAGGAAAAAGTCATTTGGTGCGATGTCTGGGAAATAGGGTGGTTGAAGTAGGATTTGTGTCCCGTTTTTCGCCAAAAAGCTAGTCATCAAGTGCGCTGTGTGAGTGCGAGCATTGTCATGGTGTAGGATCCAGCCACCATTAGTCCATTTTTCTGGCCTTTTTTTTCGAATCGCTTCCCTTAGACGGCGAAGAATGCCCAAATACATTTCCTTAATAACTGTTTGGCCTGCAGGAAGATACTCGTGATGAACAATGCCCTTGTTATCCGAAAAAGCGACCAGCAACACCTTGTTTCTGGATTTTTAGGGTCTAGGCTCACCCTAACCTCTCCACTCGGCAAATTGAGGTTTGGTTTCAGGGTCATAGCCATGTCTCGTCGCCTGTGATTATCTTGTCTTTCCATTCTGGATCCGTTCTTGTCATTTCCATCATGTCCTCACAGGTTGCAAGCCGACACAGTTTTTGCTCATTGGTGAGGAATCTTGGGATGAATTTTGCAGGAGTCTTTTTGAGCTTCAAATCTTCGGTTACGATCATTCCAATCGTTGTTTTAGAGATGCCTGTGTCTTGCTCTAGCTCCAGCAAAGTGGTTCGAGGATTTTCTTTTATCAAATCGGTGATTTTTTGCACATTTCCATCAGTCCTTTGAAATTTGGGCGTCCTTGACGAGGATCATCTTCAATGGAAATTCTGCCAACTTTAAATCTAGAATGCCATTCAAAAACAGTTGTTCTCTTTGGGGCGTCATTGGGGAATGCTTTATTAAGCATTTCAAAAGTTTCGGTTGCTGATATTTGAAGTTTCACACAAAATTCTATGCAAATCCTCTGCTTCAATTTTTGTTCCATCGTAAAATCGCCGCAGCGCTAGGTGTGACCTTTACATAAATTAGAATAACCTTGGCGCGCGCGCAAGTACCGCCTCGATATTGGTACCACCGTGTAGCCAGATATTTTTTTCTATAATAAACAGTCAAATTCATTTACATTTTTCATTTATTTATTTTTTTATGGACCCAGTCCGGGAACTTATGGGACATACCTTGTATATTTGTTATGTATTATATACCTAAATGAATATTCGAAACAATCATAGACGCGTATGTTTCTTTTGATTATCTGACAAAATCAGCATGAGGGATTCAACTAATTTACTAGTGGAAGACTCCACAATTGACTCACAGGTCGAAATACTTACAAGTGAAGTCGGCAATGTCCGGGGATGATGACTAGGCAAATTTATACATAGCTAAGTCTCAGAGCTGCTATTATTATTATTTATTTAAGTAACCCAGGTTCCTGGAGCGTACAGAAGTCGCCATCTACCCGGGATGTCCTTCTGAACTAAGTCTTCTTGGATTTATATACAATGCCAGTGGAAGTCCAATTAATGAGGTGTCGCCAGGCAGATTTCTTTCTTGGGAGATTTTCTAGGGATGCTGGACAAGAGCTGCTACCAAATAACTCCACAATACCTAACACGAGAATCCGTGGCAAATCCATGTTATTATGAAGCACTAGCGCGCCATCTGTTATCGAAATGTGGGGCTGTTGTAGACTTACACGTCTATAATGGTTTCGTATTTGGAAATCCATATATAGTAACTTTATTTGCCTCCAATTTGCCCAGATTAATATATTAGCTTGATAATCTTTATATAATTTTTCCTGTATATAAATATCATGTTACCATTAAGTTCTATCACTGTTTTTCCTTCATGTATCCTATATTTCTGCTCGGAGAATCTGTATAAGACTAGAAGGTCTTAATAAAGCTTTTGTTGTCGTTGTGTTGTTGTTTCTTTTGAGTGTGATTTTTTTTGTTTATTTCTTTTTTTTTAATTTTATTGATAATAATACATAATATTATGATACATTAGCGTACCATCTGTTATCAAAATTCGAAACTATTATAGACGCGTATGATTCTTTTGAAAAATAAACAATTTCTACTGTCCTTACTGCAATGAAAAGATTAAAGGGAGGGCCTGTTTTTTTTCATTGCAGTAAGGGTAGTAGAAATTGTTTAATTTTTAAAAGAATCATACACGTCTATAATAGTTCGAATAATCATAACAGAAGGCGCGCTGATGCATCATAATATACCTAAATTATTGAAGATAGAAAATAACAACAAAATCTACTCCACATGCCCATATGTAGCTTGGCACCTGCAGCTTTAGAACACATTTTGGCTTGCATTAGATGCACTAAACAGGAACTTTGAGAGAGACCGCTGCTTATCATAAAACAGTTCGAGAATCATGAACTCATGGAATTCTTGCAAACTTTGCACAAGGGGATAAGATACAACAACGACTTAGAGAAAGGTTTGAATGCCAGTATAGAGAATTTGCGATTATAAAGGACATTTAATCAAAAGAGCAACAGCAAAGGTGAAGTTGATATCTGTGATACAAACCTCGCAGATGATGAAGGAAGAGATTATCATCATATTTAAACGACTAGAGTTTTTTGTCGCAGACCAAAGCTTTGTAACGAAAATGTTTGCCGAAGACTTCAACAGATATTTAAAGGGTACAGCCTACCCCCCGCTGACGAGCGCGAAACGCGTTCGTGGATGGTTTTTTCTTGATTTATCAAGAAATTGGGTTGGCCAAATATCAGGGAACAGGCTAAATCAATGTTTAGTTGATTTCTGTTTCACCAGATGGCGCTCTGCCTTCTAAAAAGCACATGTGCTCCTGGTCAGGATATGCCTTTTTATTTGTAATATCAACAAAGATCTTTCAACTAGCGTTCTTCTTCTCAAAGAGTTGAAATCACTAATTGAATTTGATAGAGAATATGCTCTCCGGGAAATAAATCTTTAAAATCTTGTTGGAAAATCTGTAATAATTATTAACCAGCATAATACACTTATCGACCAAATTTAAGGAAGTTGTACCTTTTAGCATGTATATCGGGATTCAGACAATAACACTGAAAGATATCACAGTGACCTTTATTGAAGACACACGAGATAACCAAGTGTGAACAAAATGCCTCTGTCTCCTCTTAACAAAAAACAACAACAACAAATAAACGGACTACCTGCGACATCAAATAATTTTCACTTCCTTAGGTTGTATCCATGAGTGTAAATATATTATAATCAATATATATGTAATAAAGAAATAATTTACCGTGATAATTATACAATGATAATATATAATTCAGTTGCACGATAAGGAGATGCCTTTTTCTTAATTTATGCACCTTATCCCAGTACAATATTAGATTTGTACTATTTTTTCAAATTATACATCAGTAAATAAACATTTTGACTTTTGCACTTAGAAGTGTGCCAAAGCCGGGTTTTATTACTTGCGCTCATTAGTAGATTTGAATTTTACAAAAAAAAAATCGTGAGCTATACAGACACATATTTGAATAGAAAAAAGCTCCTGAAATACAAGATTCCTTCCAAGGTTGTGATTGTAAAAAATAGACAGTTCAACCCCATACCTTCTCGCGCGCGCGCGAATCTAAGGATCAACAATAAATTCAAAGAGCCTACGCTTCTATGAATTTAATAATTCGATTGCTAAGCTATATGAGACGACTAAAAATAAATATTATTGATAAAAGAAAGAGGAAATAGACAATTTGAATAATCAAATAAAATATTATTTATATAATAAATGAGTAAATAAAGGGTATATAAATTGTAGGAATATGTATACAGTTATATACGTATGTACAAATTTCTTCAGTAAGGGAGGCTTCCCTACCTTGAGAGAGTTCTCCTCCAGACAAGAAGGTTTGAAATAGATTACAAATACAAGATTCTACTTGGGGAAAAAATGAAACAAAAGAAAATAAATTTAAGAAAAAAGTAATTAATTCAAGAATAAGATTTCTAGATGCTCGAAGAAAATTCGTTTTTTTTACAAAAGAGCGAAACTCTTCAGTTTAAAGTGCATTGTCAACATATGGCAGTTTGCCATTTCAGCCTATATATATTACAAGTGGTATATTCTAAATATTGGTTATAATCATCTCTCTTTGCATATATATTATTCAAATTGTATATTAAATATGCATAATGTACAATAATATATTTCATAAATGGAAAATTCGTGTCTTTTTACTAATTCATCGTCTGACATAGAAATTGGAATTGTTGTACTCGTTTATCATTTTAAATGTATTTTTAAACAGATTAAAAAAGCGATGTACAAAGAAACAAATTATGATTGGGGTTTAATTTGTTCAGATATACACATCCACATACCTAAATACACAAAGATATATTATATATATACGTATGTGTGTATGGAAAAATTAATTTGAATTAATTTGTTTGAAGTATTTCTGTTCCACTAGATGGCACTTTACTATTCAAAAGATGTATTTGAGCAGGTCAGGATATACCTATTTTTTGTTTTGAATATATATATGAAAAATAATTTGAAAAATAAAAAGGTCAGGTGTTGATATTAAAAACAAAGAAGGCATATCCTGACCAGGAGCACATATGCTTTTTAGATGGCAGAGCGCCATCTGGTGGAACAGAAATCAACTAAACGTTGATTTAACCTGTTCCCTGATATTTGGCCAACCCATTTTCTTGATAAATATATCATTATTATTATATAAAAATCATTTTATTCAAAATAATATATTTCATAGATACAAATACTCTGCTAAATCGACCACCAGAGGTCACGCTTCCACTATATAAACTCATTGTTATTGTTCCCCGTTGGTCGGCTCAAACCATATGTAATTATGTAAATATTCTTTTGTTTTTCGTCTTTTTTATTCTTACGCCTTAATCCAGGCAGTACTTTAATCAAATTATGTTCTTATATATTACTTTAGCTCAAATAAAACAATTTCTGATCAAAACCATTTTTATTTTCATATTTTCAAGATTTTAGCCACGACTGCATCACCATAGCATAAGCATCAAGATGATCCAAAATTCAAGCAGAAAATATATTTTCTATTTAAAATATATATATATATATATAAATAATTACATGAATATCACTTTAAATATCTTTATAATGTTTATTTTTAATTATTCTAATTGGCCATATACCCATTCTTAATTAATCAAGAAACACTAATCGTGTACACGTTTTAGGCTGTTGGCCTTCATCAGCGCGATGTGAAAGATATAGCTATATAAGAAAAAAATATGAATGTCACCTATTTTATAAAACCTTATAAAACTCCAAAACAAAAACAGCTCACCATATTGATTCACAATATTTAAAGCCAATTTTTCAATCACGCGCAAGGTATTTCTGATAAAAATTCTATTAAAGCCAAGTTTCACATCTTCAATCAATAAAACAGGTTTGAAAAAGTTTCAGTTTTTAATCCATTTAGAAAATGATTACAGAAAAACGTTTGCTAAGAAACTCCTGTTAGCTTATAAGAAAATTCTTCAGATAAAAAGGAGGTACGAGGTTTCTGTGAAAATAGGAAAACTGGGTAAAACCTTTCTGGAATTAACTCAGTGGTGGATAAAACCATCAGATTAGTTAGTTAGCTTATCCCCTATACTAGAGTTGATTACTAAACCTTTAGGCGGATTCCTTATAACCTAATGTCTAGATAACATACCTTTCACACATTTAGTTAGCTAATGTATTAATATTTAGAATGCTTTACGATTCCTTATGATACATTAATAAATTTTGAGTCATATAAACATTAATTTTCTATTGTTTTTCATGTGTTAAGCGTATTTACACAAGTTTGGCCTTAAATATCCATTTCTTGGTTTATCAAGAAGCCACAAAGACCAAAAATCTTTTTGATCCCAGTGGTACAGTCTACTCCACGCTGACGAGCGCCAACAGCGCGAAACGCGTTCGTGGATGGCTTTTCTTGATTTATCAAGAAATTGGGTTGGCCAAATATCAGGGAACAGGTTAAACAATAAATAGTTGATTTCTGCTCCACCAGATGGCGCTCTTCCTTCCAAAAATCACATGTGCTCCTGGTCAGGATATGTCTTTTTTATTTTTAATAAACATTAATAAATATGCAGTTTTCTATTAAAAAGAAAGGTCATATCTAACGTTAAAACTAAATGCCATCTTTTATCGTCTATTTTGACGAGAGAAGGGACATTTTTTTGTTGTTGTCGCGTCCAATGAAGAGCCTCAGATGTCTCCGTGCATCTCTATCACAGCAGTCGCAATGTCCTCTATCTTGGGTGTGTAAAGTTCTGGGTCTATGTTAATTTTATGCTGTTGTTATTGTCGTGTCCAATGAAGAATATCAGATGTATCCGTACATCTCTATCACAGCAGTCGCAATGTTCTCTATCTTGGGTGTGTAAAGTTGTTGTTCTGGGTCATGTCAATTTTCTGCAGCAAATATTAATGAGAAATTTTACTGAAGACTTTTTTCTTGCCTAGGTTCATCCTCGAAATTTACTGATCTTGATAAAGCATCAGGTCGATCTCTATCCATTAGTAGGAATTTTGATCCATTCATTTTAGAATCGAAGTTTTTAATGGTACAATACTTCAATCATTAAATTCCAGAAGCTGTTTCTCTCTAGAATGCACATTTCATTATGAAAATACGAAACTATTATAAACGCGTAAGATTCTTTTATAAATAAAACAATTTCTACTGCCCTTACTGCAATGGAAAATTAATAGGAGGGCCTGGCTCATCAGTGGTGAACCCTCCAAACGGTTTCGCCAGTTTAATCTACCATACCGCTGTTATATTGCATTTTTCGATCTTTCTTTTATAGTGATACTGTTGGTAGACTCTTGGAATGGGTATTTTAGATGAACTACGGACATAAGCTCATAACAGATGGCGCGCTAATGCATCATACCATTTCATTATGGTTATTGACATCGAAGAGTAATTGCCATTATGATCTCCATTTTGGTATTAATTAACAACTTAGTTTGAGATCAAATTAAATGTACTGCGAAATCTGTTAGGATTTTGTTACTAAAACATTTTAGAGATAATTAAAAATCTGGCGTATCAAAAACCAATATTTTAATAATTAATAGAATATAAACTCCATTAACTAATTTTGGATTGATTCGCTGGTTACCTGAGATACTTGGAAAAAACATCCGAGAAGTCTTTTGATAAACCTTTATACAAAAACTAATTGAAAAAATAACCTTTTTCTTAGCTAAAGATAATTGTATTACGATGCACTAGCGCGCCATCTGTTATCAAATTATGAAACTATTTTAGACGCGTAATATTCTTTTTAATATGTAATTTTACATATAATACATGTAATATTTACATATAATATGTAATTCTGCTGTCCTAAAAGCTTATGTCCATAGTTCATCTAAAATACCCATTCGAAGAGTCAAGCATCAGTATCACTATAAAAGGAAGTTCCAAAAATGCAATATAACAGTGGTATGGTAGATTAAACTGGCGAAACCGCTGGGAGGGTTCACCACTGATGAGCCAGGACCTCCCTTTAATTTTTCCATTGCAGTAAGGGCAGTATAAAATTGTTTTATTTTAAAAAGAATATTACGCGTTCAAAATAGTTTCGTAATTTGATAAAGATCATTGTATTTTATATAACCGAAAGGAAGAAAAGCATGCAAATTAAACGATAAAAAAGTTTCTTTAAATAAAAGACACTTCGGCCAGTAGCCAGTGTTCGCTCCTGACAAGGACAAAATATTTTTATTCAAATGTCTAGATAATAAAAAGATTTACTGGCCGAAGTGTATTTTAATTGAAGAACTATGAATGCCGGCCAGGCAGCCTCTATCTTTATGATATATAAAGTTAGTAAAATAAAATTTTACAAAACTACATTTTACATCTGATTACAGATAACTTCATTAAATCAACTTCCATCATTGCTTAACATATTGTAAATAACTACCTTGAGATTTCTTCTATCTGCTTATGTTGTTGCTTATTTGTTTAATGTATATGTTTATTTAATACTCTTTTTCTTAATTGTTTATTTTATTTTTGATAATTCTGTTACCTACTCTACTACAATTATTGTAAATAGTTTCACGCGCAATTATCCAGATCGGATATAGCGTGTCTTATACTGGTAATAAATAAATAAACTAAATTATTTATAATAATATATACATGAAAGTTAATAAAATAGGAAAGATGTAAAAACTATAATTAAACACACTTATGACTAAAGTTTTTAACAAAGCAAGTTAAAATGTAAAATGTCAATAAAAAAAACTCCAGTATCGTACTTCTCTCCTAACAATGAGAGATTCGCATATTGAAATAATTTTAGTATAAACTCTCTAAGAGAAACTCTATCCATATATATTGCGAAATTTTGGGAGGATGGTATCCATATATATCAAAAAAGGTTCGGTTCCAAAATCACTTTATTAGGTACCGTTCAACAAGAGCAACCTAGTTTATGATAATTGCAACAATAAATAATATGTGATGGTGCGACCCTTTAAATTGCCACTAATGCAATGTTGGCATCCAAGAAAATTTGGTCCAATATATATTCCATTGCCCATTCCTACATGAAAAGAGACTGGAAATTCGCGAAATTTCGGGGCCAACTAACTACAATGAACAACATGTATATAAAATCTTTACTGCTCTCCTGCTGGATAAAACATTTGTTTATAAATATTTTAAATTTTTCAAGGCGATTGATAAAATGAGAGAAGTGCTCAACTCCACAGACAACGGCTGATTGCTCCCCCTCCCCTCTATATTTGCTTTTCCTCCTCACTCATGTACATATTGTTACATCATGATTAATGGCGTATTTCTTATATTAGTTTTAATATATTTGAAATTTAAATTATATATTTATTTATTTTTATATAAAATATTCTATGATATTTATTTAAAACAGATTATTAATTTATCATCATTTGTATTTAGGTACACTGTGACTTCACTGCTCTCTTTGATGTGAGAAAATAAAAAAAGGATTCTGGTGGCTACTTAAAGAAGACTTATCTCGTTATTCCCTTTTATAAATTTGTAGGATGGTTGAAACACGCTCTGGTAAGATGCAAGACCCAGCACAGGAGAGAATCAAGGCTGATGAGTCTGCCAAGCCGCAACCTGGTGCAACAATTGGTAGAGATGCTAGTTCCGACCCAGTTGTCCTGAATCCCAACATCGACATCCCCAAGTATGATGGAACGGAAGACCCTCGCCCATGGATTGAATCTCTTGAAGAAATTGGCTTCTTGTACCATTGGGCAGACTACATTATCTCTCGTTATGCCGCCATGAACATGACGAGAAGCGCTAAAACCTGGTTGAATTTACACAAAGCTAGTTTCACGAGCTGGGAAAATATTAAAATCCGCCTCATTCAGGATTTTTCTTTGGACGCGAATAAAGAAGAACTTAGAATGAAGCTCAGCAGAATGCAACACTGGAATGAACCAGCAATCAGGTTCGCGGAAGACATTCTAGTGTTGTGCAACAAGGTTGACCCCGCAATGGAAGAAGAAACAAAAATTGAACATGTTATTGGAGGACTGAAAAAAGAGTACTCATTCGCGCTCTACCTGAACCCTCCTAAAACGACCGATGACCTTCTTGTCGTGTGCAAGAAAATGGATTCTTTTGAAAAGAAGTATCGGGAACGTGTGGAGAAATCCAGAAACCTATATAACGGTCCACGCTATTCTAGACCCCAACAACAATCGAGGTACGTGCCGCCGACTGCCGCACGAAACTACCAGACCACTTCCAGGCCCCAAGCCCCTGTTTCCAATAATTACAAGAACGACTCCCATCCTACCCCCAGACAGTATCGAAACAACTTTCCCCAGCCCTCTACCCCTAGACGTCCTTATAATCCTAACTTTGTGCCGAAACCAAACCTTCAGAGAAACACTTACAATAAAAGCCAAGAAGTGAGCAAAAATAGGACGGAAGATGGAAGACCAATCTGCTTTAAATGTAACAAGCCAGGGCACGTGGCCCGTTATTGTAGGGTCAAGTTTATAAGAATCCTAGAAGAGGATCCAGCAGATACCCAAGAGAAGGTCGAAGAAAAATGCCAAATGAATGAAATATCAGAGAAATCAGGACCTCGGCTTTATGCTGATGTATGTCATAGCACACAGACAAATATTCCTACCCGGAATAGATATTCCGTGTTGGAAGATTTAAACTAAGCGTCGCGCCTGAATCTGTCAATCAAAACAAGTCGACCATAAACGGAATCAAGAAGTTGGACCCTAAATACAAATTAAAAATTAATGTGGACAAGATAGGGACTTTTGAAGCTTTGGTTGATACAGGTGCTGACCTCTCAGTGGTCGACCTCAGAACGGCCCTCGATACAGGCCATGGTATAAGTAAACTCGCAAAAATTTGTGCAGGACCCGATGGAAAAAAATTGGACATGGTAGGAAGTATATTTTTAAATATAAAAATTGATGACGAAACATTATCACACAACTTTGTGATATTGAAAACGCATTTACGGACATTAATTCTTGGGAGAGATTTCCTTAAGAAAATGAACGCAAAAATAGATTGTAAGCAAGAAACTATAAAATATGATTTGACGAATAATCATGACGAAATCAATTTTGAAATGTTGAAAATAAAGAGTGCCAAGGATTCCATTGTACCGGAATGTTCCATGAAATTGATCAAGGCATTGGTAGAAACAGAGGATGGAGAATATATTATCGAGGAGAGCAGCAAAATGTTTCAAACAAATGGACTTCGTCTAGCAAGAAGCTTGATCAATGTTATAAATAGGGAAACACACATCTGGATAACTAATCCGTATCCTCGACCGTTAAAAATAATGAAAAACCAAACATTGGCTTTTGGAAGTAGTCCAGCGAAAATAAATGTGAGTCGAGAAAGAGAGGTAGAAAAGAACGAAGAACCTAGATTCCAAATAAACGAAAATCTTTCACCAAAGGAACAGAAGGAGTTAAAACAAGTTTTAGAAAGGTATGGAGATCTTTTTTCATCGAGATTAGGGAGAACCAATTTGGCAAAACATCGGATAGACACAGAAGACGCGAAGCCAATTAAACACAAGCCTTACCGGGTAAGTGCTAAAGAACGAGATATTATAAAAGAGCAAATTGACGAAATGCTTACAGAAGGCATAATTAGGCCATCTTCTAGCCCCTGGTCTTTTCCAGTAATATTGGTCAAGAAGCGAGATGGTAAATACAGATTTTGTGTGGACTACAGAAAACTGAATAATGTGACAGTAAAAGATGTCTATCCGATCCCTAGAATAGACGAAGTTATGGATACTCTCCAAGGATCTACACACTTCTCAGCAATAGACCTCAGATCTGGATATTGGCAAGTTGAAGTCGAAGAAAGAGACAAAGAGAAAACAGCTTTCACTACAGCGCATGGATTATATGAATTCAACGTGATGCCTTTTGGACTTTGTAACGCGCCTGCTACCTTTGAGAGAAATATGGAGAATATGCTTGGAAATCTGAGATGGCAAATTTGTTTGTGCTATCTGGATGATGTTATCATATATAGCCCGGATTTTCCAACGCACCTCAAAAGACTTGAAGCTGTTTTTAGATGTTTTCGTGAATCTAATTTAAGGTTAAACGACAAAAAATGCCGATTTGCTTTTGAAGAATTGGAGATTCTCGGCTATATAACGAGCAAACATGGTATAAAACCCGCGGAACATAACATCAAAGCTGTCAGAAATTTTCCTCGACCCAAAAAGGTCAAAGAAGTACAATCCTTTTTGGGAATGTGTTCATATTATAGAAAATTTATCAAAGACTTTTCAAAAATTGCTGACCCTTTGACCAACCTTATAAAAAAAGTGTATCATTTACCTGGACAGAAAGACAAGAGGAAGCGTTTCAAACCCTAAAAACAGCACTATTAAGTCCACCAATTTTAGGTCACTTCAATCCAAATGCACCTACTTATGTTCATACTGATGCGTCCAACATCGGCATAGGTGCAACACTTGTCCAAGACATCGGTGGTGAAGAGAAGGTGATCTCATATTTGAGTCGTACCCTAAGTAAAGCGGAGCAAAATTATTCAACCACTGAAAAAGAATGTCTGGCCGTTGTCTGGTCAATGTCAAAATTACGACCCTACCTTTATGGAAGACACTTTAAAATAGTAACAGACCATCACGCCTTATGCTGGCTCAAAAACTTGAAGGATCCAACAGGTCGATTGGCAAGATGGGCATTGAAAATTCAAGAATATGACTTCGATATAATACATAAATCGGGGAAAGAAGCATCTGGACGCCGATGGCTTATCTAGGGGGCCCTTACCAGAAACTGATTGGGATGAGGATTTTGAAAGGCTATTTTTAAATCAAATAACAGACGAAGAGGATAAATTTATCGAAAGTGTTAAGAAAAACCTTAATGGAAGCAGGCGATCAATTGCGCAAAACTTTAAAGAAGAAGATGGATGCCTCTTTAAGAAAAACCCGAACCCTGAAGGCAGGGCGTGGTTGCTTGTGGTTCCAGAGAATAAAAAGAGAGAAATTATGAAAGAATATCACAATCATATGTCGAATGGCCATCTGGGCGTCGCCAGAACCATGTACCGAATAAAGAGTAAATACTTTTGGCCATCCATGCTAAAGGATGTCTCAGAATTCGTTAGGACGTGTCACCTTTGCCAAAGTAGGAAAGGCTCAAACCAATTACCTTCTGGACTACTACAGCCCATCCCCCCAGCCAACTTTCCTTTCGAAAGAATTGGAATTGACTTTGTTGGTCCACTACCATCTACGAAAAACAGGAAAAAATGGATAATCGTGCTGTCGGACTACTACACTAGATATGCAGAAACAAGAGCAGTCTCGGAAGCAACAGTGAAAGAAGTTTCTAAATTTCTAGTAGAGGATATTTTTCTTCGGCACGGAGCCCCACAATATCTTATTAGTGACAGAGGCTCTCAATTTACCAGTAATTTAATGAAAGAGGTGATGAAAACGTGCAAGATTAAACATTGCTTCACAACGAGCTATCATCCCCAGACTAATGGATTGACAGAGCGGTTAAATAGAACATTGATCAATATGCTCAGTATGTATGTGAACACTGATCAGAAAAATTGGGACGAAATACTCCCATTCATCACTCACGCTTACAATACTACAATTCAGGAAACCACAGGATATTCTCCCTTTTTCCTGATGTTTGGAAGAGGGCCCACGTCTCTTTTGGACGACAGGAATATCTCGGTGGACATTGACAAAGATGATTATGATGAATACATAAAACATCACTTAGACAAAATAAACAGAACAAGAAAATTAGTTATTAACAACACAATAAAGACTCAAGAAAGAATGAAAAAGAACTATGACAAGAAACACATGGAAAGAAGCTACGAACCAGGAGAATTAGTAGCAGTTTGGACACCAATTAGGAAAATAGGAAAGTGTGAGAAACTACTGAGAAAATATTTTGGCCCATATAGAATATTAAAGAAGCTGTCCAACGTAAATTACTTAATTGAACCAAAAGATAATCCTGGCCAAGACCCATTGATTGTCCATGTCTCAAGAATCAAACCCTATTTTGAAAGAATTGATGAGGTCAATCACGAGGACGTGACGACCTCTGGAGAGGGGGAAGTGTTACATCATGATTAATGGCGTATTTCTTATATTAGTTTTAATATATTTGAAATTTAAATTATATATTTATTTATTTTTATATAAAATATTCTATGATATTTATTTAAAACAGATTATTAATTTATCATCATTTGTATTTAGGTACACTGTGACTTCACTGCTCTCTTTGATGTGAGAAAATAAAAAAAGGATTCTGGTGGCTACTTAAAGAAGACTTATCTCGTTATTCCCTTTTATAAATTTGTAGGATGGTTGAAACACGCTCTGGTAAGATGCAAGACCCAGCACAGGAGAGAATCATGGCTGAAGAGTCTGCCAAGCCGCAACCTGGTGTAACAATATATAACCTTTTAGGGGAATCCCCTTGTAAGACAATAGTGTCTTAATAAAGTTTTTTTGTTGTTGTTGTAATATGTGATGGTTATTCATATATTAAACAAAATGTAAACGCGGGATTAAATCCCGGTTCATGACTGTCGGGAATCGAGGGTGTTACCCACTTGTCCGGTTTAACTTACAAATCAAATTATTTTACATATTACCTATATTACCTCTCAATTTAAAGATGTTTTTAAAACTATGCACTCAGTTCTATCGTCACTTTTCAGAACGCACAAATGAAGAAAAATATTAGAGCAATTCCTATATATAAATATAAATGTGGCGAAAATGGTGAGGTTTTCCCACACCTGGACAACAAGAAGCAGAGGTAGGGCTAGATGTCAGCACCAAGCGTTTCGGAGACAGCCCACGGGACAGAAGTGGAGGCCATTAAAATTTGGATGCCTAACACAGAGACTAGGAGAGAGAGCCAGAAACGGCCTGCGTAAATGGACACCCTGTATCACACTATCCGCTGACACTGCTGTTATGACCACGGGCGCGGTCGCCTATGAAACCCAGGAAGTGGACTCTTCCTGGGCGTCGGCTATGTTCTTTGAATCTTTGCCTTGTAGCTGTCTTCAACCTCACTCTTTTGCTGTTTTTATTTTGACGTCATTATTTTGAGTTTGTATACAAATAAAGAGGATACATATTATATTAATAAAGATATAGCATATCATATAATATATGGGGGAGGGATGGTAGCAAATAGGAGGAGTGTACATTTTAATAGGAGGGTAAAGGCGGGGTATTGGGTAAAGTTTTCAACTAGCAATAATCGCGCCTCGGAAGTTCCTCACTGGTTACGATATCGCCTCTGCGCAAAACTTTAATAGGAGGGTATGATCTTATGAACTATTGGCTCTAACTTACCTAATTAGAAGATATATATAAAATGAAAGGATTTAAAAGCACGAATGTATCTTCAATATACAATACAAACATTTACTCTCCTTATTGCGATAAAAAATATATTGGGAGGGCTTGGCTCATCAGTGGTGAACCCTCCCAGCGGTTCACCAATTTAATCCACCAGACCGCTTCTCAGAGCTCTAATATTGTATTGGACGATTCTGCTTATATACGCAGCACTGAAGGATGGAATCTCAGAAATGGTTTTCAAGATAACTATGGACATAAACTTATAGGACAGTAGAATTACATTCAAATATTTGCATCGAGCAATGCTCTTCCGCAAACAATAAAGACAAGGTCAGTTAGGCATAAATTAATACTAAGCAATAACAGTTTTATTATATTACAATTTAAAATATATTATATATTTATACAATTTCTAATTATTATAAACAAGAAACAACATTAATTTATTTATATTTATTCACTGAAAATATTTAATCTGTGAAAAGATTTTTTTTTTTCAAAACGATCTGAGAACACTGTGTTGAAATCCTATTAGAGATCGATAGGTGACGGGAAAATTGGATAAAGACAGTTAACAGAATCGTCTGGTGAATAATAGAAAGAATCTTTTGGTAGCTATTGTCACGCAGATAAACCAAAGTTTACATATTTTAAAGAATATATACATTTTTACAAGGTAGAAAATTTAATATTGAATGAGAAATAGAGATATAAAATATAACATTTTTATTACTTTTTTTCACTGAAAATATGTTCGATATATGAAAAAAAGAATATAAAGGCTTGATTAAAATTATCTTCTGATAAGATATTTTTTATTTTTTATTATAAAATTTAAAAACCTTAGTGTGTTTGTGTTTAGAGTAATTGAAAAATATAGGAAAACTTTAGCTAAAAAGAGATTATATCTCTACAATATTCCTTTTTAATAATAAACCTATATTAGCTATATCTTTTTATTACGTTAGCGCTTTATAAAAAACAGATTGGTTATCATAGAAAACATGGAGAATATGCGATCAAAGAGAGATCTTAAAAAAATCTTAGAAAAATAGAATACACCTATCCCCCGATTTACACGGTACTTGTTTTACACGTTTTCGCTTTTACACGGTTTTCCAAATAAGTTTTTTTTTATGTTTTTATCGCACTATACTAAAATGCGATATTCTACTCTATACTACCTATGTTGAAAAGAATATTGGGATGCTTCTGATTCATGAGGGGGCGTACACCTATTCAGATTTGACAGTTTAATATACACCTATCCCTCGATTAACACGTTTTTCTCAGGAACGTATCTACCGTGTATATCGGGGGATAGGTGTATTAGAAGATTGTTTATGGTATAAAATATTTTATATAAAATTTGTGATAACGAATTAATAAATAGAGGTTTTCTAGAATATTATGATAAAATTCACTCAAAGAAGCGGCCTCGGATCGGTGACAAAACCACAACACCAGCTTTGGAAAACTGAGAAGCGTCCACCTAGAGACCATGGTTTCGGGCTAATGGCCCTTGTCAGTCTAGGGCGGACTTTATTCTATGAGATCCACACGAGATCCAATGGAATCTTAACAATCTACCAAAGAGGTGCTTAGCTGGCAAAGTGGCTGGGCCAAATCTATGGCTAAAATATAGATCGAAATTTTGCCGGGAGAATATTGATCTAAAGATTTTGACGGGAGAGGCGAACTTTGTCTCTTTAGATCAATTTATTGTTTTGTCAAATGTTAGGTCAAATATTATTAATTAAATTTATTAATATTATTTCATTAGTATTTGCTGTTCTAATTAATTATGGGAACTTGGAGAGAGTATTTGGATTGTATTTAAATTAGATTTAGCCGAATTAGTCAAATCATTCAAAATAGAATACGAACTAAAATTATTATGATTTTTTACACAAATAAATTTACTGGCAATGCGTTTCTTTTAAATATATTCAAATATTATCTCTACAGACCTTACAGCAATGATATAAGTTATTGAATGAGAGGGCTTGGCTCATCAGTAGTGAACCCTCTCAGCGGTTTCGCCAAATTAATCTCTAGACCGTTCTACTATTGTATTGGACTGGTTTTGTTATATACCCTGCATTTTATATGGAAGACAGCTTAGGGGTGTTTAGAGCGGTCTAGAGATTAATTTGGCGAAACCGCTGAGAGGGTTCACTACTGATGAGCCAAGCCCTCTCATTCAATAACTCATATCATTGTAGTAAGGTCTGTAGAGATAATATTTGATGATATTTAAAAGAAATGAATTGCCAGTAAATTTATTCGTGTAAATTTTTAACGATAGATGGCAATTAAATTTAATTTACTAATTAGATTTATATGACTAAACCTTAAAGCGTTAGGGACGAGGATCATATATTGAGTGAAGAGGTAAAATATTTATCTTGAAGATAGAGGCTGCCTGGCCGACATTCATATTTCTTAAGATAAAAGACCCCTCACCCAAATAAAAGTCTTATTCTTTCAAAATTTCGACAAAACCTTTTATCCTCATTAGGAAAACAAAATAAATAAACGGTCGTTATATATATGTTATGATTATTTTTTTGTTTTGTTGTTGAAAAAGAGGTGCAGTCGTGAAAAAAAGAAAGATATGTTATTTACCTTTCAAATAGTTTTTATTTTGAATTACTTGAAGTAAATTACACATAAAATTATTTATCACAGTAATATAGAATTTATAGAATGAATTCTATAATCGTGATTTAAAAAAAATAGGTAGGGTTAACTATACATATTTACAACAATAATTAAAGTCGGTATGTTCTGAATCTATGGTCAAAAAATGTAAAACAGTCAATGAATGAAAACAAAATATATGTTTTTAAAAAATAAAATATTTGCATTTTAGACCATATAACATATTACAAAACTATTTTAGAGGCGTAATATTCTTTTTAAAATAAAACAATTTCTACTGTCCTTACTGCAATGGAAAAATTAAAGGGAGGGCCTGGCTCATCAGTGGTGAACCCTCCCAGCGGTTTCGCCAGTTTAATCTACCATACCGCTGTTATATTGCATTTTTGGAACTTCCTTTTATAGTGATACTGATGCTTGACTCTTTAGGCCCTCCCTTTAATTTTTCCATTGCAGTAAGGGCAGTAGAAATTGTTTTATTTAAAAAAAAAATATTACGCCTCTAAAATAGTTTTGTAATTTGATAACAGATGGCGCGCTAGTGTATCGTAACATATAACATATATATAAGTGTTTCTGAGGTTTTAAGATTAGAAAGATCGCTGTGAAAACGCCCTTACAGCTTCACAATAATTTATAGAGCCTCGATAAATGCTTAATTTTTTCTTTGACGTAGACAAAATATTTTTGTCGAAACGTCGAAAAAATGATTTTTTTTTTCTGACCGGAGTGTGTCTCTTATTTAATCCAAGTATTTAGCTAAGCTTGCTAATATCAGTTACTTGGAAGGAAGAAGTCCGACCACACCTTCCTGCGGTCCCTCCTGGACCCTTAGAATATTTGACCAAATTTAGGTTCGTTTTCAAGGTGACTAACGTGGCAACGGCACCCATTTTCCAATGAAGAACATTATGACTGCTATGATAGAGATGTATGGATACATCTGAGGCTCTTCATTGGACACGATAACAACAGAAAATTGACATAGACCCAGAACAGCTGCTTTACACACTCAAGATAGATAACATTGCGACTGCTGTGATAGAGATGTATGGAGACATCTGAAGCTCTCCATTGGACACGACAAAAACAACAACAAAAAATTAACATGGACCCAGAACAGTAGATTTATTCCCCCAAAATATAGGATAATGCGACTGCTGTGATAGAGATGTATGGAAATATATGAGGCTCTTCATTGGAAAGGACAACAAAAGCAGAAGATTGACATGGACCCAGAACAGCAGCTTTACAAATCCGAGATAGAGAAAATTGCGACTGCTGTGATAGAGATGTATGGAGACGTGTATCAGGCTCTTCATTGGAAAGGACAACAAAAACTGAAAATTGACATGGACCCAGAACAGCAGATTTGTACAGCCAAGATAGAGGAAATTGCGACTGTTGTGAGAGATATGTATGGAGACATCTGAGGCTCTTCATTGGACACGACAAAAACAACAATACAGTATACACACCCAAGATAGAAGACATTGCTGTGATAGAGATGTATGGAGACATCTGAGGCTCTTCATTGGACACGACAACAACAACATTACAGTATATACACACCCAAGATAGAGAGCGATTGCTGTGATAGAGATACATGGAGACATCTGAGGCTCTTCATTGGACACAACAACAACAACATTACAGTATACACACCCAAGATAGAGAACGACTGCCGTGATAGAGATGTATGGAGACATCTGAGGCTCTTCATTGGACACGACAAAAACAACAATACAGTATACACACCCAAGATAGAAGACATTGCTGTGATAGAGATGTATGGAGACATCTGAGGCTCTTCATTGGACACGACAACAACAACATTACAGTATATACACACCCAAGATAGAGAGCGATTGCTGTGATAGAGATACATGGAGACATCTGAGGCTCTTCATTGGACACAACAACAACAACATTACAGTATACACACCCAAGATAGAGAACGACTGCCGTGATAGAGATGTATGGAGACATCTGAGGCTCTTCATTGGACACGACAACAACAACATTACAGTATACACACCCAGGATAGAGAACGACTGCTGTGATAGAGATGTATGGAGACATCTGAGGCTCTTCATTGGACGCAACAAAAACAACAATACAGTATACACACCCAAGATAGAGAACGACTGCTTTGATAGAGATGTATGGAGACATCTGAGGCTCTTCATTGGACACAACAAAAACAACAATACAGTATACACACCCAAGATAGAAGACATTGCCTCTGCTGTGATAGAGATGTATGGAGACATCTGAGGCTCTTCATTGGACACAACAAAAACAACAATACAGTATACACACCCAAGATAGTGGACATTGCCTCTGCTGTGATAGAGATGTATGGAGACATCTGAGGCTCTTCATTGGACACGACAACGACAATAGTTAGTACATGTAGTGTCGAAAGCATTCACTAAATGAAATAAAGCTACACTCTCTATCATTATAAAAACAAAACCTAATATAATACATCAAGAAGGCAATGCATTTTTACACGCGATCAAGCACAAACCTCTAAATGTTATTTAGAAACAAACCTTCACTTTAAACCTTACCCTTTATCCAATCCAACCATTTATTTGTGAATTCACTCCACAATTATCCAAATCGAGTTTTGATTATAGTGAATTTATACAAAAAAGTTGTTTAGCTTCCTAATAGTATAATTAAATGTCGTTCTAGCTATCTCTAGTTTAGTTACAAATAGTTAAAATAAGGATCTGAATCTTCTAATTGGAATATAATTATCAAAATAAATTATTTTACTTTCCATTTAGTTGAAAGCCAATTTCTTGTTAATCAATGGTACATTAACTAAAAACAGATTGTGATTGACAATTACTATATAATGCAGTAGATATTAATTAAGATCTCAATTTATTGTAGAGATGGAAATTTTGTCGGGAGGATATTGATCTTAAGAGACAAAGGTCACCTTTCCCGTCAAAATAGACGTCAAAACTAGACGCCATATATTTACCGTCTTCGCAAATTAGCGGCCTCGGATCGGTGACAAAACCACAACACCAGCTTTGGAAAACTGAGAAGCGTCCATCTAGAGACCATGGTTTCGGGCTAATGGCCCTCGTCAGTCTAGGGCGGACTTTATTCCATGAGATCCACACAGGATCTAATTAAATCTTGACACTCTGCCAAAGAGGTGTTTAGCTGGCAAAGTGGCTGGGCCAAATTTATTTGCTAAAATATAGATGGAAAATTTTCCGGGAGAATATTGATCTAAGGATTTTGACGGGAGAGGCGACCTTTTGTCTCTTTAGATCAATTTATTGTATTGTCAAATTTTATGTCAAATATTTTCAATTAATTCTATTAATATTAGTTCATTAGTATTTGCCGTTCTGATTAATTCTGGGACTTGGAGAGAGTATTTGGATTGCCTTTAAATTAGATTTATTCTAAATAGTCAAAATAATTTCAAATCATACGAACTAACAACGTTTGATTAGCTTAACAAATAACAAACATTCGTTGAAATATAAATACATATAAAAGGTTTTTCAAATATTATTTGATATTCAACAAAATATATCTTTTTTATGGGGGGTCGATGGAAGGATGGTCTAAACCATAGGTTTTTCTATCGCTACGACCCGGGTTCGATTCCCGCATTGGGCAATTTTTTTCTGATTTAAAAAAAATGCTCCAATGACCCTCGATTCTTGCAAAGGTCCAACCCTACCAGCGAGTAAAAGTAACCAAACTGGCATACTTGTAAGTGCAAAGTTGAACTGCTTTTCACTTGTGTAGACATGTGGTGTACTTACAGTTAAAGCATTCGCTTACCTCTACCCACCATGGCCTATATCACGTGTATTAGGGATATGCAAAAAAAAAAATGGTTTTTTTTTTTAAATTGAAATAGCCAGTTTTCAAGCAACGAGGTTCTTCTACTGACTCAACATAGAACTGAGAGATCCTGTCCTTGTCTGAAGGAGGACAAGATGGAGGAACCTCCTGTTATAATGAGGAAATTAATTCGGATTTTCCCGCACAGGTTCGAATCCTGTCGGCTGCGCCATGTTATAATGTTTCAAGGATACTAGAGACGACAACCACTCATTGTCTGGCTGCAAAGAATTTTATTTAACAGCGAGGATACTTTACATATTAGAAGGTTACTATGAATTTGCATAGCGTTAAAATATAAAACAAAATTTATATATGAATGAAAATAGTTAATAATATAAAACGGACAAAATGCTAAGCATATGATAATTTAACATATATCACAACACCTTCCTTCCTGAGAACAGCTTTTTATATTTTATCATCTAATTGTAAACAATGGCATTTCTAATTGTTTAATTTCTCATTAAATTTTGTAACAATTGACTAAAAGTGTCAATAGTAATTTTGAATTAGCAATTATCTACTGGATTAACAATGGCAAATAGAGAAATACAGTTTATATTTCACATTTGCCATTGTTGCGATAGTAGAATAGCATCGTTTCTAGAAAACTCGCTTTTACAATAAAATATACATATTACATTACAATCATTTTATTCACGATCGAACGTTGTGGCCCACTGTATGTATCACATCCCAAACACAATGTGACACCAGCCATCTCTGTATTGAGCTCAATGTACCATCTAGGTGACTGTTAAACCAATGAGTTCCTTTAATTAGTCCACGAAGCGTGTCGGTGAGCGTCCAGGTATGTGTCGCCCAGACTCTTAATATATATGTATACATACGTCTTCGCAAATATATTTAATTAACTTTTAAATAACTTTAACAATTATAATCAATAAACATATAAAAGGTTTACTATCAAAATTCGAAAATTTCAAACCTGTAAGATTTTTTCAGAAATTAAACAATTTCTACTGTCCTTACTGCCAGGCCCTCCCATTAATTTTTCCATTGCAGTAAGGGCAGTAGAAATTGTTTAATTTCAAAAAGAATCTTACGCGTTTGAAATAGCTTCGAATTTTGATAACAGGTGGCGCGCTAGTGCATCATATTATATATGTTCTAATAAAAGACACAATTTGATATTTGCGGAAGAGCTCGAAGCATATTATATGTTTATAATTGTATGTAATTCTACTGTACTCAAAGCTTATGTCCATAGTTCATCTAAAATACCCATTCCAAGGGTCTATCATCAGTATCACTATGAAAGGAAGTTCCAAAAATGCAATATAACAGCGGTATGGTAGATTAAACTGGCGAAACCGTTGGGAGGGTTCACCACTGATGAGCCAGGCCCTCTCATTAATTTTTCCAATTCAGTAAGGGCAGTAGAAATTGTTTAATATAAAAAATAATCTTACGCGCTTAAAATAGTTTCTAATTTTGATGACAAATAGCGCGCTAGTGCATCATATTATATATGTTCTAATAAAATACAAATATGTAAAAGCGTTAACAATTAAACTTATGATTATTGATAATAAAACAAAATAGTAAAACAAATAAAGTAAAAAAAAAGGTATCTGGCAATGCATACACTTCTCTCCTAACACTTTAAATATAATATATATATTTATATAGAATAATCTTTCTTTTATAAATATATTCATTATTTTATTATTTTATGAACAATTTGATTATATGGTTTGTTAATAGATATGCTAAAGTTCCCTATTCTAAATAATTTAACTCTCTTACATCAGCCACTTTGTCTATATAAATTTTATGAACTCTGTCGAATAATACATGTAAATTTGTAAATATTTAAACCTAAGTTCCAATTTGTTTGTTATAAATAAGGTCAGGCCCTCCCATTAATTTTTCCATTGCAGTAAGGGCAGTAGAAATTGTTTAATTTGTAAAGTAATCATACGCGTCTATAATAGTTTCTAATTTTCATTATCAATTATTTGTAACTTTTGTAATGCTTGTTTTCTCTACCGTGACAATATTTCAGATGACATTTTGGTAGCTTAAAACAATTGTCAAAATATCGTCTGCAAAATAAAGAACTTATGTTAGAATATATGCAGATGACATAATGTCATCTGTATGGAACAGACCCAAAAATCATTTCATCTCACTCCGAGTGAAAACTAAAAATCTCAACTGTAGATTTGATAACATGCCAGAATTCTGACTCGGCATTTCTGCCTCAACCAACATAACGTGATGTAAAGTTTGATAATGTCTTTCCACTTAGAACATTTACGTCTTCAAGATTTATTATCTGTTCTAAACACATAGAGTCTCATATTTATTAACCAAATCTGAAAACATATTATAATTATTATCCTGTCTTCTATATAAAATATAACCACATATATAACATCAAAAAATATTCCATAATTTACCATATAATTAACGCAAGTTAAAAAAAACCTTATATGATATATCTGATAATTTATATTTATAAATTAATCTTAATTGTGTGTGTTAAAAAAATTGATTGTGTGTAAAAAAAAACATTTGCTAAATATATGTAACAAAAGAGGCAACTCTCCCTTTAATTGTACATCAGAACAATGACGATTTTGCATCACCCTAGTAATCTTTACTGGTGATAATAGAGAAAGAGCCACAGCAACAGTTTTGGTAAATTCAGACAAAAAGCCAACAACCTATATATATATATTTAGTGGAATTGGAAATTTGGAACTTAGAATTTAGTTGAAAATATAAGTTATTTTATAGTTGGGTATTAACTATCCCACGCTTGGCATGCAAATATCGGTGGGCAAACCTTTGATGGCAACAAAGAAAATTCGTTAAATTAAATGCAAGGGTTCCAGTGGCGTGGAGCTTATTGATTGGCTACTGTCGGATTAGCTCACAGAGGCCACGGTTCAATTAATTAGAGAGAAGTACATTTATTACTCTAATTTACAATACAATTAGGCGGCCGCCATGTTGAAATATCAAAGCGGTTATTCATCTGGAAGCTCAGAATGATAAAAGCCACTCCATCGTCTGTTGATTAATTCCACTTCAGTAAATTTTGATCGTCTGTTCTGGAAATTCCTTCCTCTCTTGAGAGAGTTGAGAACGAAAATTTCTAGATATTTCTATAAAATGTTCAAACAAACTTTCTAGAAATATTTTTATGGGAATAAATTCACCTTCTTATCAATTTTATGGAAAAAAAACGTGATACTATATATTTAAAATACACCTATCCCCCGATTTACACGGTAGATACGTTCCTGATAAAAACGTGTAAATCGGGGGATAGATGTACACAGAAATAAAAATAAAATTCATTGACAGGTTAAAATATGTAGTCAGCATATAAGCTCGGGATTCCTCGTGAGATGTGTACACAGAGAATGTGTTCAATCACACGAGCATTTAGTATAGTGCGATAAAAAAATAACTTATTTGGAAAACCGTGTAAAAGCGAAAACGTGTAAATAAAATACCGTGTAAATCGGGGGATAGGTATATTTAGAAAAATGATATGGCTACATCACAACTACAATTATTTATTTGGTTCCTGAAGTTTGAGTGCTTAGCTGGCATACTCCTCAGGGGAAATGATTCCTCGTGGGGCATCATTATCCTGAGTAGTGACAGCTAATACTGAAACGTCAGAAACTAAATAAATAATTGTGGTTGTGATGTAGCCATATCATTTTCTTCTAACAAATTTTCAACCAACAAATCATACAAATGATAAAAAATTATCACCAAAAACATAACAATATATTATTAAGGAAAATAAGTGGTGTTGAATATATTTTAACAAAGTATTTATTTCTTGAAAAAATATACTTCGGCCAGTATAAATCTTTTTATTACCTCGACGTTTCGACAAAAAGCTTTTGTCCTCGTAAGGAGCAAACAAAAATTAAAACGTTTAGCAAGGTGTTAAAAATTATTCTAAGGCTCTAAGGGCGTTTTCACGCGATATTCGAAATTTTGTACAACATCTAAAAACGAGGATTTTAAAAGCTTTTTTGTCGAAACGTCGAGGTAATAAAAAGATTTATACTGGGAGGAGTATCTTTATTCAAGAAATATGAATGCCGGCCAGGCAGCCTCTATCTTTACACGATAAAGTATTTATTATTTTATTAGCAGAATATTATTTTTATGTTTATAAATTTCTATACTCTGTACACTTCCCTCTTTTGCTTATCTTTTGTTTACCATTCATAGTTTGTTCTTGACTGCAATAAATTGTTGTCTCACCCCGAAATTTGTCTTCCCTAATTTTCCACGTGGCAATATTTAAAAAAAATAAACTTTCTACGTGAAAAAAATATCTGGATATATATAAACATTCGTAAAATATTGTAAAATATTTGGAAACAACGATTAAATATCTTTGGTAAATATTTAATATTCGATACATTTTCTAAATACAATATTTATAGAATGAGAGATGTTATCAATACACCTATCCCCCGATTTACACGGTAGATACGTTCTTGAGAAAAACATGTAAATCGGGGGATAGGTGTACACAGAAATAAAAATAAAATGCATTGACAGGTTAAAATATGTAGTCAGCACATAAGCTCGGGATTCCTCGTGAGATGTGTACATAGCGCATGTGTTCAATCACAGTAGCATTTAATATAGTGCGATAAAACAACAACAACAAAAAACTTATTTGGAAAACCGTGTAAAAGCGGAAACGTGTAAAACAAGTATCGTGTAAATTGGGGGATAGGTGTATATTGTTCTGCAAAGTATTGGAGGATTGTGAGAAATGGCTTAATATAAGGTTCTACCTGTTAGCAAGGGAAAATCCGTACATGATGTATCCACATGGTGAAGAATGGACAACGTCTTAGAATAGCTAAATCAAGAAGAAACAATGCAGAAAACAGGATAAATATCCAAATCCATTCTAATATGGCGGAGCATTATCACTTGTCGCTGAAGTTGAAAATTGCTTCTAAAAGTGGATAAACATACTGTTAGGTCAACCATATTTGGATAGGGAAGGTTGTATGGGAACCACTCCATATATATTCTACAAGACCGCAGTCACAGTTCGGGGAAGAATAATGGATTCGCCGAATGTCGTGGTCCATCTGGATGAAGAAAGCGAAGACTAGAACTCGGCTGATTCCACATTCGTCTTTTCAGTGATACGCTAACCTTGACGCATGCATGGTGTGGCTACTGGACATGCGTCGGACCTGTAGGCTGTTGTTGGGTTCTGTGCTGCCTGGAATATAGGAGTTCCATCTATACTTCCTTCCTGTGGTAAAACTGTATAAGACCCTGGAGGTTGTTGTTGAGTTCTGTGCTGCCTGGAGTATAGGAGCTCCATCTATACTTCCTTCCTGTGGTAAAACTGTATAAGACCCTGGAGGTTGTTGTTGGGTTCTATGCTGCCTGGAGTATAGGAGTTCCATCTATACTTCCTTCCTGTGGTAAAACTGTATAAGACCCTGGAGGTTGTTGTTGAGTTCTGTGCTGCCTGGAGTATAGGAGCTCCATCTATACTTCCTTCCTGTGGTGAATCTGTATAAGACCCTGGAGGTTGTTGTTGGGTTCTGTGCTGCCTGGAGTATAGGAGCTCCATCTATACTTCCTTCCTGTGGTAAAACTGTATAAGACCCTGGAGGTTGTTGTTGAGTTCTGTGCTGCCTGGAGTATAGGAGCTCCATCTATACTTCCTTCCTGTGGTAAAACTGTATAAGACCCTGGAGGTTGTTGTTGAGTTCTGTGCTGCCTGGAGTATAGGAGCTCCATCTATACTTCCTTCCTGTGGTAAAACTGTATAAGACCCTGGAGGTTGTTGTTGGGTTCTGTGCTGCCTGGAGTATAGGAGCTCCATCTATGCTTCCTTCTTGCGGTGAATCTGTATAAAACCCTGGAGGCTGTTGTTGGGTTCTGTGCTGCCTGGAGTATAGGAGCTCTATCTATGCTTCCTTCCTGTGTTGAATCTGTATAAGACCCTGGAGGTTGTTGTTGGGTTCTGTGCTGCCTGGAGTATAGGAGCTCCATCTATGCCTTCTTCCTGTGGTGACTCTGTATAAGACCCTGGAGGCTGTTGTTGGGTTCTGTGCTGCCTGGAGTATAGGAGCTCTATCTATGCTTCCTTCCTGTGGTGAATCTATATAAGATCCTGGAGACTTTTGTTGGATTCTGTGCTGCCTGAGTATAGGAGATCCATCTATGCTTCCTTCCTGCAGTGAATCTATATAAGACCCTGGAGGATATTGTTGGGCTCTGTGATGCCTGGAGTATAGAAGCTCCATCTATGCTTCCTTCCTGTGGTGAGAATCTGTATACGACCCTGGAGGCTGTTGTTGGGTTCTGTGCTACCTAGAGTATAGGATCTCCATTTATGCTTCCTTCCTCCGGTGAATCTGTATAGGACCCTGGAGGCTGTTGTTGGGTTCTGTGCTGCCTGGAGTATAGGAGCTCTATCTATGCTTCCTTTCTGTGGTGAATCTGTATAAGACCCTGGAGGCTGTTTTTGGGTTCTGTACTGCCTGGAGTATAGGAGCTCTATCTGTGTTTCCTTCCTGCGGTGAATCTATATAAGACCCTGAAGGCTGCTGTTGGGTTCTGTGCTGCCTGGAGTATAGGAGCTCTATCTGTGTTTCCTTCCTGAGGTGAATCTGTATTAGACCCTGGAGGCTGTTGTTGGGTTCTGTTCTGCCTGAAGTATAGGAACTCCATCATTGCTTCCTTCCTTCGTTGAATCTGTATAAGACCCTGGAGGCTGTTGTTGGGTGCTGTGCTGCCTGGAGTATAGGAGCTTCATCTATGCTTCCTACCTGTGGTGAATCTGTATAAGACCCTGGAGGTTGTTGTTGGGTTCTGTGTTGCCTGGAGTATAGGAGCTCTATCTATGCTTCCTTCCTGTGGTGAACTGTATAAGACCCGGGAGGCTGTTGTTGGATTCTGTGCTGCCTGGAGTATAGGAGCTCCATCTGTGCTTCCTTCCTGTGGTGAATCTATATAAGATCCTGGAGACTTTTGTTGGGTTCTGTGCTGCCTGGAGTATAGAAGTTCCATCTATGCTTCCTTCCTGTAAAAAAAAGACTAAACAAAATAGTTGAAGTCCTTTCAAAAATAAAAGTCAAATACACCTATCCCCCGATTTAAACGGTACTTGTTTTATACCTTTTCGCTTTTACACGGTTTTCCAAATAAGTTTTTTTTTGTTTTTATCGCACTATACTAAATGCTACTGTGATTGAACACATGCGCTGTGTACACATCTCACGAGGAATCCCGAGCTTATGTGCTGACTACATATTTTAACCTGTCAATGCATTTTATTTTTATTTCTGTGTGCATCTATCCCCCGATTTACACGTTTTTCTCAGGAACGTATCTACCGTGTAAATTGGGGGATAGGTGTACTCGTATATTGTAACAAAGTTTATAGTAATTTTATTATTTTTATTAACAGAGTGGTCATTTTTATGTTTATATTTTGCTACTCTGTAAATTTCCCTCATGGCTTATCTTTTGTTTACCATTCATTGTTTGTCCTTGCCTGAAATAAATTGTTGTTTCCTCCTGAAGCTTCTGTCTTCCCTAATTTTCCACGTGGCAATATGAATATAAGTTATGTAAAACAAATATTTCTATGACTGTGTTAGTCGAAAAGGGCACTAAATATTTTTTATCAATTTTTCAAAGGTATATCGAATTTTTTTGAAATCAATTCTATAATCATTTAATATTCAAAATTCATAGAGAAATTATGTACATGCTATATGTACAACATCAACTATAGAAAGTACGCATAATGAGAATAATAACGTCTGGAAAATAAAACATGGTCAAAATTTAATTATTTTCTATGAAATTAAAAATACATGTAATTTTAAGGTTTAAATAATAAATAAGCTTTACGTGTTAATTATTTTACACATTATTTTTGTGTAATATTTTGTTTTCTTAAAAGGAAATTCTCTAGAAATGGATAAAGTGTTTAATGTATAAAGAAAAATAGAAGGTGTCAGTTTGTGTTTACTTTAGTAACTTCTGTTTAAAGATAACAAAGAAAATGAATCCATAACAAACACAATTAACCACTTTATCTGTTAACCACCTACGGTTGGTTTTATCTCAGGATTTTTCCATTCTTCTACCTTCTTTCTGAAGTTTTGCCAAGCTGGTGTGAGATAACAGTCATCTTATTCTCTTCCTTTCTTTGTTTCCATTTATTTCTGCATTTATTCTAGATCTCTTTTTATCCTTTTTATTGTCTCTATTTTGAATGCATCATTCCCTTTTTGGCTGGGTGACCTAGCCGTGTAAAAGCGAAAACGTGTAAAACAAGTACCGTGTAAATCGGGGGATAGGTGTATTTGACTTTTTTTTTTAAAGGACTTCTACTATTTTGTGTAGTCTTTCATTTGTTAAGAATACTGTTTATTGGGGAAATATTCATTCCGGTACTATCCGGGCGAAGCCGGGTCACTCGGCTATGGGTCAGCAATGGGTATGCCTTCGCATGCCGGTTTATGGACCTAAAGGTCTGGGTGGCCACTGCTCCAAAGATGTCTCTATTTTGTGATTAATTCCAGGTTCTATTAAGCCATGATGTGCAATAACACTAACTCCTTCAACCTATTAGTATAGAAAGATAGACAAACTTGAAGCGTGCTAATATTTTATCTTAATATAACTATTCAAAATTGATACAACGATAATAGCCCTATATTCTTTTCCGCTATAGAATAAGAATACTTCACTGTAATATCTTTAAGAGTTATTGTCTCAATAGATATACATGTTAAAAGATACAACTTTCTTATATTTTGTCAATGAGTGTATAGTTTCTTTTCCTCTTTATATATGGCATGCTTTATTTTTTATAGGCAGATCAATGCAACCAGTACCTTCTATAAAAATTTCAAACAAAATTCATAAATATTATTTTTTCAAGAAAGATAATTCTGAAACTTATAAATAAAGAATGTCCTTACTAAGATAACACAAAACAACCATCACACCCTCTAACGTAATGTTTAGAGAGACTTTGAATAAATAAATTAGAACAATAAACATTTCTAATATTTTCTTTAGTCATTGCACAATGTAGTAAATTTTTAAAGAAGAAATAAAAACAACTTATTAAAATAACTGAAAGACTCATCTCAAAATTTTAAATTAAACTTTTCTTTAGAGAAAATTCTGAAGCTTCAATTACATTTTACTTGAACAAATCACAAAAACAACAACATTTTTTCTGATAGAGAATTTTCAGCAACTAATTAATACAATTTATATAAAAATCTGCTATTGTAAACAGGAAGTTATATTTATTGCATTTAATACCTTTTAATTGGAAAGTTTATATATAAAATAAGCCAACTATTTAGAAAAATGTATCTTATTAATGCAAAACTGAAAATTTTATGATGGCCTACGCCTTTTGTTGGAATACATGTCAACTAATCGTTTATATATTGCTGACAGGGTTGGAAGGAAAGCTCCAGAGGAAGGATCGAGGGGAAAGAGACGACAGGGATACACAGACGATCTAAAACATTGGGCTGGACGACACGAGGAAATGAAAAGGATGGCGGAGGAAGTATGGAGAGACCATGTAGCCCACCCTCAGTAGAGGAAGGCACTGAAGGAGGGAGATATAGAGGGACCATGTGGCCCACCCTCAGTAGAGGAAGGTACTGAAGGAGGGAGATATAGAGAGACCATGTAGCCCACCCTCAGTAGAGGAAGGCATTGAAGGAGGGAGATATAGAGGGACCATGTGGCCCACCCTCAGTAGAGGAAGGCATTGAAGGAGGGAAATATAGAGAGACCATGTAGCCCACCCTCAGTAGAGGAAGGCATTGAAGGAGGGAGATATAGAGGGACCATGTGGCCCACCCTCAGTAGAGGAAGGCATTGAAGGAGGGAGATATAGAGGGACCATGTGGCCCACCCTCAGTAGAGGAAGGCATTGAAGGAGGGAGATATAGAGAGACCATGTAGCCCACCCTCAGTAGAGGAAGGCATTGAAGGAGTTAGATATGGAGAGACCATATGGCCCACCCTCAGTAGAGGAAGGCACTGAAGTAGGGAGATATGGAGAGACCATATGGCCCACCCTCAGTATAGGAAGACACTTAACGAGGGAGATATGGAGAGACCATGTGGCTCACTCTCAGTAGAGGAAGGCACTGAAGGAGGGAGATATAGAGAGACCATATGGCCCACCCTCAGTATAGGAAGACACTTAACGAGGGAGATATGGAGAGACCATATGGCCCACCCTCAGTATAGGAAGACACTTAACGAGGGAGATATGGAGAGACCATGTGGCTCACTCTCAGTAGAGGAAGGCACTGAAGGAGGGAGATATAGAGAGACCATGTGGCCCACCCTCAGTAGAGGAAGGCACTGAAGGAGGGAGATATGGAGAGACCATATGGCCCACCCTCAGTATAGGAAGACACTTAAGGAGGGAGATATGGAGAGACCATGTGGCCCACCCTCAGTAGAGGAAGGTATTGAAGGAGGGAGATATGGAGAGACCATATGGCCCAACAATTATTTCACAATTCATCCTTTCATACCTCATCCCTAAGGTTAGAAATAGTCGTTATTTCTCCTTAAAATAAATGTTGATTTTTCTTTGAAAAGAAACACTTGCGGGATAATTTTTAAATGTCGTTTTACAATCATAAGCCGCATTATATTGTATTATAAATTACTTTATGTATTATTTACGAACGGAAAAATATGTCCAGGGTAGCCTAGTGGACATGGCATCTGCCCGGTAAGTGGAACCTTGTGGGTTCTATTCCCATCCCTGGACACTTCATTTTTCCGTTTATCATTACTCCTCACAATACATCCTTTCATATTTCATCCCTAAGAATAGGAAGAATCGTTATTTTTCCTTTATTCTCTCTGACCAGGCTAATTTAAAAACCTCACACAAATCTCTCTAAAAGAAAACGGTTAAATTGGAGCTAGAGAGAATGAAACTAGAGAACTGTCGCAGGCGGGTCAGATTTAAAATAAAGTTTTCGTTCTTTTTTTACACACTTAAATTCAAAAACTCTCCTCTTACTTGAGTAATTTGAGAGAGGGCTGTCTTCAGTGGGATCACTTTACATCCATTTCTTTCAGGTGGGGAACTCAATAACACCTAGCTTCTGTGGTTCTCTCTTTTTTTTCTACTGTGTGTTTTGTTTGTTTTTTCTCTGTAGTAAATTGATTAAACACGACTTAAAGACATTTTAAACACATAAAAATATTTTAGAATATAATGCTATATATCTCTATATAAATTTGATATTGGGGTTCGGTAGAAGGATAGTCTAAACCGTTGGTTTTCGACAGCTATGACCCGGGTTCGATTCCCGCATTGGGCTTTTTTTTTCTGAATCAAAAATGCTCTAATGGACCACGATTCTTCCTAAAGACCAACCCCACCAGCGAGTGCAGGTAACCAAACGGTGTCTCTGGCACATTTTAAAGTGTAAAGACAAACTGCTTTTCATTTGTGTAGAAATGTGGTGAACTTACAGTAAAGGCAGTCGCCTACTTCTACCCACTATGATTATCATGGCATGTACCATGTGTACTAGGGATAAGCAAACATTTTTTTTTAAATTTCATAATGGCCTTCGCTAAAAACTTTCGTTAAAATTCTTATATTTTAACCAAATATTAAAAACATATGCCAAAAAAATATCCAGGTCGAATATCCAAAGTAAAATAAATGCAAATAGGTTTAATTTAGTAAGTTAGATAAATTTGCCTTTTAAATTTCTGTATATATATTCCATCTGCAGTTTGTACATTCTACAAGGCAATGTAATCGATAATTAGTGTGAATATATAACAAACAATAATGATAATAGCAAGAATAAATTATATATCAAAATATAAAAATAATGAAAGCATATCCTGACCAGAAGCACATGTGCTTTTAGATGGCAGAGCACCATCTAGGGTTGATAGAAATCAACTAGACATTGATTTAACCTGTTCCTTGATATTTGGCCAACCCAATTTCTTGATAAATCAAGAAAAGCCATCCACGAACGCGTTTCGCGCTGTTGGCGCTCTGCCATCTAAAAAACAGCATGTGGTCCTGGACAGGATATGTTTCATTTTATTTAACATCAACACCTAACCCTTTTATTTTTTATTTTTCTATTGTTTTTTAATATGAAAATATCTGCGATGAATATTTCGAATAATATTTTATAGGAGAAAGAATCTAGATAAGACAAATATAAGGTATATGATTAGTTGCATAAAACCCTGGAGCAGTGAATTACAAAAGAAACTAAATCGTAAGGGTAAATGATTCTTTCGAGCTGAACAGAAAGAGCAGAAATGCATTAAAGCTCTGCTAAATAAAAACACCATACAATAAATTCCTCGTCTCACAATGCTTTCGAGTATTTATCAAGAAAATACAGACAGAACAAAAATACTCAAAATATGGTCTAAATAAAAAAACCTTACAATAAATTCCTCGTCTCACAATGCTTTCGAGTATTTATCAAGAAAATACAGACAGAACAAAAATACTCAAAAGATGGGATAAATAAAAAACCTTACAATAAATTCCTCGTCTCACAATGCTTTCGAGTATTTATCAAGAAAATACAGACAGAACAAAAATACTCAAGCGATGGGATAAATAAAAACACCATACAATAAATTCCTCGTCTCACAATGCTTTCGAGTATTTATCAAGAAAATACAGATAGAACAAAAATACTCAAAAAATGGGATAAATAAAAAACCTTACAATAAATTCCTCGTCTCACAATGCTTGCGAGTATTTATCAAGAAAATACAGAAAGAACAGAAATGCACGAAAGCTCGGCAAAATACAAAAAAAAAACCTACAATAAACTCATCGCATTACTATTTTTCTCTTTTGATGATAAGCTTTTATCCATTCACATGCAAAAACTCTTAAAAAATTATTTAAACTTTTCAAAATATCAAAAATCCATATAAGAGAGAAAACGACTTAGAATATGTATATATAAAACAGAAATACAAATTCAATATATATCAGAAAACACATAAAAAAGAAAAAAAAGGAAATTTTAGATTGTTTTAAAATTAATTTTCTAAGTATATATTTTCAAAAAGTAATAAATATAGGTCTCTATTTGTAATAGGCTGTTATTTGAAAACGTATTAAATTATTTTTATACTTTCCTTGTAAGAGAAGGCATTAGTTGTTTTTGTTATTTTGTTCAAGTAAATGGTAATTGAAGCTTTGGAGAATTTTCTGAAAGAAGAGTTTTATTTAAATTTTGTAATGAGACTTTACCAGTTTTATTAAAAGGTTGAGTATTTTGGCTTTTTCTCCTTGTGTACAAAGACTAAAATAAAACATTAGATATTATTCAATTTTATAATATAATTTTTCACACCCACATACAGAGCTTTATTAAGACCACCGGTCTTATATAGATTCACCACAGGAAAGAAGCATAGATAGAGCTTCTATACTCCAGGTAGCACAGCACCCAACAACAGCCTCCAGGGTCTTATACAGATTCACCCAAGAAAGGAAGCATAGATGGAGCTCCTATACTCCAGGCAGCACAGAACCCAACAACAGCCTCCAGGGTCTTATACAGATTCACCACAGGAAGGAAGCATAGATGGAGCTCCTATACTCCAGGCAGCACAGCACCCAACAACAGTCTCCAGGGTCTTATACAGATTCACCACAGGAAGGAAGCACAGATAGAGCTCCTATACTCCAGGCAGCACAGAACCCAACAACAGTCTCCAGGGTCTTATACAGATTCACCACAGGAAGAAAACGTAGATAGAGCTCCTATACTCCAGGCAGCACAGCACCCAACAACAGTCTCCAGGGTCTTATACAGATTCACCACAGGAAGGAAGCACAGATAGAGCTCCTATATTCCAGGCAGCGCAGAACCCAACAACAACCTCCAGGGTCTTATACAGATTCACCACAGGAAGGAAGCATAGATGGAGCTCCTATACTCCAGGTAGCACAGAACCCAACAACAACCTCCAGGGTCTTATACAGATTCACCACAGGAAGGAAGCATAGATAGAACTCCAATACTCCAGGCAGCACAGAACCCAACAACAGCCTCCAGATCCTACATATGTCAAGTGGCCACACATTCTACTATGATATATATATTCAAATTCTCACACAACAATAATGTGTAAATTATTGTTGCGTACTCTATAAGTTATGGAATATTAAATTATTAATATATTTGAAATTAATTTCTAATGAATATATATATCAAAAAATAATGATGTGCCAAAGATGGCACTTTGCCATTTTAAAAACATAAAAAGCATCTACACTCTATAAAAAATATCGTCGTACTAAGACGCATTCAAAAAACGAATATTTTAAAATTACATTAAACTCTACAAAATAATCTTCAAGCCAATAATAATAATATTTCACAGAAATATTCCATAATAAATAAGAATATTCCATTATACAAAAGGCAAAAGCAACAAAAACTTGTCAATGCTATAACCTCTCTGTGATGGGAAAGAAAAAATCAATAAAAATCATTCTAAATCTCTAAATCCTGGTTGTCACTCCAGGGTACCAGGTTAATCATCCAGATCTTAAATCCACAGTCTGGGGGAACAATCCATTATAAGATTAATGGCAACAGATTCATCCACATGGCTTCTCATAATTTATGATAAACTAATGAAGATAATATGGAAAACTTCTTTATTTCTAACCATTTTTTAAACAATGGCATCCATTCAAAATAAATTCTTTAAATCCTTTATTCTAATAAATTAACTTTGGAAAAACTCCATATTCTTTGCCTCTTAGTTTTCTGTATTATGATGCATTAGCGCGCCATCTGTTATGAAAATTCGAAACTATTTTAGACGCGTATGATTCATTTTTTGAAATTTAGACAATTTCCACTGCCCTTACTGCAATGGAGGGCCTGGCTCGTCAGTGGTGACCCTCCCAGCGGTTTCGTCAGTTTAAAATACGTTTGATGTATGTAATGATTCCACACATATGCTGATTTATTCTTTTTTATTTTTAGAAAGAGAAAAACTCAGTAAATATGTGATTGTAATATATTGCATTGGCAAAAGGAATATTATTTAACTCTATTAGACCAGTAAAAACTCCGCCTTTGCCGGTCCCAAGCCCGGATGAAAAAGGAGGAGGGGGAGCAGTAACAAGCTCGGTAAAAAACCTGGGTTCAGCTGGCCCGGCTGATAGTACCCTGTAAGGGCTCCTAATCCAGGGATACAGGATGAGCAGCGTTTGTACTCCATGTTAGGAGCGGCTGCACAGGGCGTCTGTTCCTCATGTTAGAGGCGGCCATTTCTTTTGGAGCTAAGTCGGCCTGCTACTGAGTAGTGTTCCCAGTCTAATGACAAAGGCAGACGCATTCTACTTCACCCAGTGTGAAGATAAGAAAGAAGAAGAGACCAGTAAATATACAGCTTCTTATAACCTTTTCTTTGAATAGATTTATAGAAAAGTTCTTACTTCTTGAAAGTTTTTGTCATTATTATTCTTTTAATGTTAAAAAGTAACTTTGTGTATCCGAATTGATATGTATATAAGAATAAAAAAATAGTGTTGGTCTTCAAATTAAGTTATCGTCTGATTGATTGGCCTCGAGCTGTTTGGGAATCAATTCATGCATTCAATGTAGCTTCTATAAAATATTCAATTCTTTTAGTATTGTGCTGAGGTTCAGCTTGTGATTTTTCATCAAGTTTATTTCACATACGAATTAGCTTGCAGCCAACAATATACGTGCGTTAAAGAAAAAGTTAGAGAATTGAAGGTGCAGGTGTGAAAAGAGAAAGGTAGGTATTTACCTTTCAAGTAGTTTTTATTTTCAATTACTTGAAAAGAATTACACATTAATTATTTTTCACAGTAATATAAAATATATAAAATAAATTCTATATTCGTGAATTAAAAAATAGGTAGGTTTAACTATACATATTCACAACAATAATCAAAGTGTTATAATTCTATGGTCAAAAATAAAAGAATAATTAATGATGAAAATAAAATACATGTTTAAAAAATATATATATATTTGCATTTTAGATTATATAATATATATTTATAATAATGAAGGTATATCCTGACCAGGAGCATTTGTGCTTTTTAGATGACAGAGCGCTATCTAGTGGAACAGAAAATAGCTAAACATTGATTTAACCTGTTCCCTGATATTTTGCCAACCCATTTTCTTGATTTAGAAAAGTAGAATTACAGACTTGGAGCAATAATGGTTTCCTAGACCTCAAAGGTCCACAAACCAGCGCGCGAATTCACACCCATTGCTGCCATCTAAGTACCAAGCCAAAAGGGAATGATGCATTTTCCATGCACCGAGCGGCCATTGTTTGTCCCCTCGCGTCCGCCATTATGGTCTGGCTCCATGGGGTCGACCAATCAAACCCACAGAGTAGAATTACATATAAATATTTGAATCGAGCAATGCTCTTCCGCAAACAATATGGACAATACCAGTTAGGTATAAATTAATACAAATATATAACGCGCCATCTACAGGGTGATCCAAAAGTCCCGCACAACTTTAAAAATTAATAACTCCGAGAATATTTGCGCTAGAGCAATGCGGTAAACACCATTGTGTTCAGGATGCAATGGGATTTTTTATGGCAAATAATAAAAATTCGAAATTGATTTTAGTTACAACTTTATTCGCTAGATGGCGCTCTACCAGAATCAGCGATTCAGCGGCCAAATTGTTTGATAAATTGAAAAATATAACTGAGCGACACGTATTTTTCCTTTTTGAATACCAGGAAAGAACCCTAATAATATCAAATGATAAATTAATAAAACACCATTTCGCCAAAAGTTAGAAGAAATGGTTAACGATTTTTAAATACAATCTGAGATATGTAAAATAGGTAAATGCAAATTAAAACATGTAGCAAAAAAAAAAACTGATATATCAGATGCGGTTTGCTGGAATCCTCTCAGCTATTTAAATTTCGAAAATAATAATTTTCTAATTTTTTAAATTCAACTCTCTCTCAGTATCGATTATATTTATTTTAATTCATTTGAAAAATATTTATCTATCTCTGATGATTTATTTTACTCTGGAATGCCGTTGTTGTTTTTGTCGTGTCCAATTAAGAGCCTCAGGTGTCTCCATGCATCTCTATCACAGCAGTAGCAGCATTGTCCACTATCTTGGGTGTGTAAAGCAGCTGCTCTGGGTCTAAATCAATTTTATGCAAGGCTGCGGGCATGAGAATATGTGGGTAGGTGTTGGTTCCACACCAGGACAGTTGTTGCATGTTCTATAGGTTCTTGTGCCATCTAGATGTATTGTCATCTTTTATAATGTTTTGTTCTAAATCTTGTTATAGTTTTGTCATTTTTCTCTCGGAGTTTATTTCACATTTTGATTTTTTCTTATTTTTTGTTCAATTATCTTGTATTTTGCAAAAGCATTAGCGTCAAATAATGACATTTGTTCTTTCCTTTGGCTCAACTTTCTGGCTTCCTTTGCAAATTCAACTGCCATTTCATTACCCCCGATCCAAACACTGGCAGGAATCCATTGTAGAATGCAGTTATTCTCCAATGATATCAGTTGAGTAAGTAACGAATGTATTTTCTGTGTGATTATAGTATTGCCCTTCTGAATTGCTTCTAGATCGGATATGAAGTCGTTGTACGTTATATTATAATTCCTTCTGCTTGATGCAGGGATGGTTGGTTAAGGCATACACCAAGAACTTTCCAGATAGCTGTCAGTTCATAAGTGAAGTTTGACGAAATCTTTCTTGCTCCTTCTTTGATTTTGATGTATGTTCCATCTTGCAGTATTATGTTAATTCCAGCCCCTCCATTACTTATGGTAAGGTCTGATGATCCATCTGTATATGCTGTCAAATAATTTATCTGATCGCATAAACCAATTGTGTCAAGTCCTTTCTTCTTAAGTATGTTTTTGTTCTTTTTTTATTGCAGGGTTCATTCAGGTTAAGATTGATGATTACATTTGATGGCAATGGGGTAGGAAATATTGGTTATTCTCGAATTTGAAATTCATTATGTTTCATATTTATGCTCTTTTTAATATTGTTGTCGTACTGAAGTGTTGAAGATCTTTTGAGCCTTTCTTTTTGTGTCCAGTTTAAATAGGTTCTATGGGATATGTGTTCGGTTTCTTTAGTTTTTAAGCTATTGGTAAATTTTATTGTTTTTAATTGTCTTCTGCTTTCAAATAGGTCTAGACCACTTTCTCTCTGAATTTTCTAATTGTTGGTATTTGAAACAGAACCAGTGATTAATTTGGCCGCTTTTGCTTGAACACTGTCTAGTCTTCTTTTTAGTGATGAACTTGAGGGAGCCCAAACAGGTGTTGCATATTCCATTATTGGCCTTATTAAGGTGATATATGTTGTTCTGAGAATTTTGGGTTTTGCTCCCCAATTTGTTCCACATAGCCTTCTCAGAATGTTTAGGTTTCTGGTAGCTTTATTTGAGGTGCTAATTATGTGTTCTGTAAATCGCAATTTCTGATCAAGTATCACACCTAGGTAATTTGGAGATCTAATTTTATCAAATATATGGTTGTTTATGCTTATTTTGGAGTTAAATTCATGCCTTTTTTACTGTCAGTGGAGGAGACCTATAGGTTTGTGTTTATTGGGTTTATGGTCATTTTGAGTTTCATTGCCCATTTCCCCAGTCCTCTCATTGATGTTTTCAGTATTTTTCTGATATTTCTATACTGCTACTTGTGTGCCATATGGCTATATAATCTGCATAACAGGCAATTTTTGTTTTTTCAGTGAGGATGGATGTTGTTAAGGTTGTGTCGTAATTAGATGTACAACAACTCAAACTTGACCATGACTCTGTTTTTAGCTCTTATTCTTTTTGTTTGGCCAACAAAAAAATGTCCAATTTATATACACATATATTCTTACATAATGAGACTTTAAAGAATGCAAATAATATTCATCTATTTACATACACAACACATTCCCCCCTTAATAATACTCCAGTCATCTGGGGGTTTCCTGGCTCTCTGAGGTCTAGAACTGCGGACGGGCACTTGCACAGCGGCAGGCTCCGGTTTAGGAGTGCAAGAGGGCACGTGCACAGCAGCAGTCCCTGGAATAGGAGTGCAAGAGGGTACGTGCACAGAAGCAGTCTCCTCCTTGTTTCCTGATGTAACCTCTGGAACCTCCTCTTCACTTTATTTCTGACTTCCACCTACAGGCTTCTCTCGTGATGTTCGAGGAAGTATCAAATTTCTTGTCTCCACTTGTTTCTTTCTCACAGGTCGCAATTGAATGATATGCCTCTTGTACACGACGCCCTCGCAACTTATAAGTTAGTGACGGTAGCTCAATAATTTCAAAATGGTACCTTTTTTTCCATTTAGGTCCAGTTGCATAGTTGCGGAAATAAACCTCGCAACCTGTAGTAAACTACTCCTGCCTTCTTACGGCCTCATGAAATACCTCTCGCGGATTTCCCATCTTGGTATTAAATTCGAGAATCTTGATCTTAAACTTCTCTTTATTAGCAGTTCCGTGGGGGAATTCCTTTATTACAGTTTGGGGGAATGCTCTATGAGCAAATAGGAATCTTTGTAGATTCGTCTCTAAATCATCCTTCCCATTATTCTTTCTCAAAAGGTTTTTAAACTCTCTTACATATTTCTCAGCTAAACCATTTGTACTAGGATTATACGGACTGGTCTTAGTGTGCCGTATACCATTCATTTTGGTAAATTGCTCGAATTCACCGGAGACAAACTGTCTTCCGTTATCTGTAACCAAAAATTAGGGCAATCCAAATCTGGAAAAAAATTCTCTAAGATGATTTATAATCGTTTTGCTGGTAATATCTTTGATGATAAAAATTTCTATCCACTTGAGTATGCGTCAACGAGAACCAAAAACATTCTTCCCATGAACGGACCCGCTAAATCAAGATGAAGTTGATGCCACGGTTTTTCGGGCCAAGTCCATTCCGAGATGGTAGCCGGGGGCATGCTTGCCGATTCTTGGCATACTTTACATTCTCTAGTTAATTCCTCGATGTTACTGTCTATGCCTGGCCACCAGAAAATACCGTCTGGCAATTATCTTCATTTTAACAATCCCCATGTGTATTTCATGCAAGTCATTTAAAATTAAAGATCTTAATTTTGGAAGAATTACCACACTTTCACACATTTGAAGACAACCAAACTCCAAACTTAATTCCTCATTGATCTTATAATAGGGAGCTAGTGGGTTTTCCGTCAGTACCCTTGTGAATTTCCACACACACACACACAGTTGCCTTCTCTAACATTCCTTAATACTATAGACAGTATTTTATCTTGGGGCGTCTCATATGCCACCTCCATAAAAGAGAACGGTACCTCATTCAACTTCCTGAGAAGAAGTACCTGGTCTTCATCAAGAGACTCCCTGACACTCGATTCTAAAGGAAGACGTGACAATGCGTCAACATTGGAATTATCACTAGTTTTTCGAAATTCCACAGTATAATTAAATGCAGCTAATTTTAAGGACCATCTTTTAATTCTGGATGATCCGCATATGGGAATTGGTTTATAAGGTCAAAATATATGAATTAAGGGTCGGTTGTCTATGACCAATACAAATTTTCGTCCCAGTAAGTATTGTCTGAATTTCTCAACGCCAAAGGTTATGCTCAACGCTTTCTTTTCTAGTTGAGAGAAACGTTTTTCCGCTTTAGTTAATATTCTAGAAGCAAAATCTATAGGGCATTCATCCTTTCTATCATGTCTATGACTCAGAATTACGCCTAGTCCATAGTTCATTAATAATGATTTACATTTTTTAAATAACATTCGATATTCTTTCGTCGAATTCCATCTACAATTTTATTCAAAAGTTGATAGAATAGGCTAAAATGTTTGCTATATTCTTTATGAATCTATAATAATAAATTAAGAGTCCTATGAAAGATCTTAATTGCGAAACTTTCTTTAGGTTCAGGCGCCTCTATCACTGCTTTAATTTTACTTTCTAAGGGATGTAGTTCATATTTATCCATTTTAAACCCTAAATATTCCACCGATTTCTTTTTAAATTTACATTTATATCTGTTTAACTTTAAACCTTTTTCTAGCAATCATCTAAACACTAGATCCAACTTTTGTTCATGATCTTCAAAGTCTTTTCCTGCAACCAAAATATCATCTATGTAGCAGGCCACAAAGAATATTCATATACTGTTAAATTTATTGTGGCATCAGTTTCGCCCTGTACAGAATATATAGAGTCATCTTGTACATATTTACATCCCCACATTTTTTACTAGCTTTGCAGACCCTACTTAAATGACTCAGTTGTTTACATTTTAAAACAGGTCTTTGTTCTATGAGGGCAAACAGAGGCCACGTGTGAATGTCTTTCACCACATCTATAACACATTATTTCTCCCCTTTGCCTGAAAGACCTTTGCTGCACCATACTATTATTGTACTCACCCTTTTTATCTTTTCCATTCACAGGGGATATCTTGGCCACTAATTTATCTTGTAATTCTCTTGTATTTATCTCCGCCAGTTCGAACGAGATCGCCACTGCAAAACTTTATCCAGGGTGACATCGTCGTTTTCTTGTAGTAGCTTCTTTTGCAGGCTTTCCAACTTGATTCCAGCCACAAAACGGTGTCGCATCATGGTTCCCAGCATATCGCCGAAATTACAATTTATTGCTAAATGTTTCAATTATCTAAGATATTCCGAAATTGATTCTCCTTCCTGTTGAATTCTCTTTAAAAATCTGCATCGCTGTGGTATCACTTTCTTCTTTGGATCCAAATGCAGCTTAATTCTTTGAATGATAGTATCATAGGGTTGATCTTTCATTAGACCAGGAAGAAAGTATCGTTTCCCTGCTTCAAAGTTTCAGAATCTGGTAGCGAGGTAAAAATCAGCACTTTAATCTCCTCCTTCAGATGCCAAAAAGAAAGCCTCAAATTTTTGTACAAAAAGATCGAAGTGTCCTCCACTGGGCTATAGCATCTAAAATGTACTATTAACTTTGAACTTGTCATGCTAATCTTTTCTACTCCTTTGTTTTCTTGATCCAGATAGTTTAAAAGATGTAGTTGTTATACTTGCATAGACGCCATTTTCCTCAGCTTTTTACTGGCTCTGTAGATCCCGCATCCTCGTCGCCACTTTTGTTGTGTCGTAATTAGACGTACAAGAGCTCAAACTTGACCATGGCCAACAACAAATGTCCAATTTATATATACATACATTTTTACATAATGAGGCTTTAAATAATACAAATAATATTCATCTATTTACATAAACAACAGTTAATATATAGCGAGAAGAGTAGAGGACTTAGCACAGATCCCTGAGGTACACCAGCCCATATTCTTCGGTCCTTGGAAAATGTTCCATTGACCCGAACCTTTATCCTTCTTCCCCTTAAGAAGTCTGAAATCCAGATTAAGGTGTTTCCTCTTACTCCGATGTTGTGCAGCCTTTCAAATAATTTCCAAACTCGATCAAAAGCTGAGGTCATATCCAGGAATACGGCCGTTGTCTTCTTTGGCGGTTTTTCCTAGAAATCTATTATTGATTGACAGAAGTAGAACAGTTTATCAGTTGTACAGTGTCTGGATCTTTAGGCAGTTTGGTAGAAGTTTATTTTATTATTGTTAGTGGATAATTCATTCTGTTATTTTACAAAGTATGCTGGTAAGAGCTATTGGCCGATAGTTCTTGCATTCCTTGGCATCTTTGTTTGGTTTCAGTATTGACACTATAATTGATATCTTCCAATTCTTTGGTAGTTTACCAGTTTGCTAGGAAATCTTCAGTATTCTTAGGAGTTGATTTTTAGCTTCGTCTCCAAAGTGTTTAATCATTTGACCAAAGATTAGATCATCTCCTGGTGACCCCTTGTATCTAACTTTTCTATTAATGAGTTTAGCTAATTCAGTGTGGAGCCTCTCGAGTAAATATCTTGTTGATGGTAATTTATTGCTTGTTTAACTAACCTGTTTACATTATTTTTTAGAGTCCTGCCTTCATTCGTATATCTGAGTCTGGAAGTGCTTGAAAGATATTCATCAATTATTTCAGCCATCTGTTTGTTCGTTCTCGCTATTCATATCCGTTAGAGTATTGGAGGATTAGTGTTGGTTTTGATGGTTTTATAACACTAATTATATTCCAGTGATGGCTTTCCTTTTTTGGATCCATTTTTTTCGCAGAATCCTGCCCATTTTTCTTGTTTGAATATCCAAATTTCTTGTTCTATTTTGTGACTAATTTCAATGAGTTCCTTTATGATTTCTTCTGTTTTATTTGTTTTAAGAAGTTCATTGATATTGTCTCTCTCTGCAATCATTGCCTCGATATTGTGGTCCTTCCAGTAAAGTATTCACAGGTCTTTAGGTCTACCTCTAGGTATCGATACTTTTGCAGCTTTGGATATGTTCGAAGAGAATTTTTCCAATTTTTTGTCAATAGTTCTGTGATTTAATTCTTCGTTGCACAGTTCTTCAAGATTTTCTGTGAATATTTTTCCAGTGTTCTTTAATTCTGTTGGAAATTCTCAATTTTGAATTTTAGGGTTGTTAAAATTGGTCTGTGGTCACTGATTGCACTTTTCAGAATTTTCTATTGTGTTGTGGGTGCGATGTTGTAATTTATCGCTGTGATGTCTATTGTGGATTCTGTGCCTGTGGACTCGGATAGATAGGTGTTATTTTCGTTATTTAACGGTGTAAGGTCGAGGTCTGTTAGCATATTCTCAACCTGCTGACCTTTGTTATCCTGGACAGGTGATCTTCAAGTTGATCTTTCGGCGTTAAAATCACCAAGTATGATTGCGATATCCGAAGACGCTTCACTTAATGTCTCTATCAGGCCTGTATTGATGCTAGTATTATCGTGGTGTTAAACATTTATGATTGGAATTGTTTTATCTGTAAGATAGATTTCTATTGCCTGAGCTTCTGTCGTGCTTTCTCTAGGCTTACTCTGATTATAGGCGATTTCCTTAAATTTGATTTCTAGAGTTTTAATCAAAACGGAAAGTCCTCCTCCGAATTTTCCCGGTCTGTCCTTTCGTAGTGTTGTATAAACTTTAATGTTGAATCTCAGATTCTGATTCAATTTTGTCTTCTGAGGACAGGTAATATGCACATTGTTGTCACGGAGAAGACAAGTCAGCTCTTTATTTTCTTCTGGGTACGATTTATATTGAGTTGTAGTAGATTGAATTGTGTCCTCGTAGTAGATTTTTCATCATGAGCTCGAGCTGCAGCTCCTGACGCGGCGGTTACCCCGGACGCGGTAGCATTACTGGAGATATCAGTTTTTCTCTTCATTTGAAAATGGGTGCCGTTGCAACGTTAGTCATCTTGGAAACGAACCAGAATTTGGTCAAATATTCCAAGGGTCCAGGGGGGGCCGAAAGGAGGTGGGGTCGGACTTCTCCCCTTCCCCCTGGAATGCCGTCACTACAGGATAAAGCACTCTTGGTGAAATTTTTAAATTGTGATCCAGAATCTGCCACTGAAGCTTTACGAGCGTTTCGTTCCTTTAAAGATATTCGAAGCGGTAAAGGACCAATGAGTTGCTACTCTCTAAAGCGATTGATTAAAAGTTTTGAGGAAACTGGATCTCTGGAAGCAAAACCTCGGAGTGGAAGACCATCGATATGCAAGTCAGTGGCTGTTACGGTTTTGCATAATGTTGAAGCTATTGAAACGTTATCCACGTATGGAGAAGTAAGTGCTTGACAAGTTTCTAGACAAACGGGGATTTCGTATGGAACAGTTTGGAGAGAACACGCATTTAGAATTTTTCTATAAAAATACCCTAACAAAATTCAAAGTTTTCACGAGTTGAAAGTCAGCGATTTTGAGAAGCGTCAAGAATTCGCTGCATGTGTTTTCCGGCAAATTGAAATTAATGAAAACTGGCTGTCAAATGTTCTAAGAACAGATGATGCTCACTTTTATCTAAAGGGAGAATTTAACATTCAAAACTGACTCATTTTGGCAACAGAAAACCCTAGAATTTTTACAGAAATACCACTTCATCAGCACAGAGTTACAGTTTTGTGTGGGTTCACTTCTTCTTTTATTTTTGGGCCATTTTTCTTTGAAAAAATAAATGGAAGAACTTTTAAACCGTTTTTGTAACTGGTGAACGTTATGTTCAACTTTTGAGAGAAAAAGTTATTCCCATATTGCAGGACAGACAAGCACTAAGCGAAATAACATTCATGCAAGATGGAGGACCTCCTAATATCTCCCGCGGTGCCAAACAATTGCTGAAGGATACGTTCGGTGAAATTCGTTGATAAGTCGCCACTTTATATACCAGTGGCCTCCAATATCACCAGACTCGACGCCTTACAATTTCGGTTATGGGGGTACATTAAGTCACGTTTTTATCGATGCCGGCCTACCACATTGGCCATGTTGAAGGCTTCTATCAGATGGCACGTTTTATGAATTTCAACTATTTAATTGTGACCATTCTGTCATCTATCGTCTGCAGGCGGTGTTTGAGAATGAAGGGCGCCACATTGAGCAAGGATTGTGACCTAATACAAGAGAGAAGGCAGTTACCTCATGTGTTATATTTTGCAGCTCTTTGTTTTGGGTTATGGGAATAATAAATACTGTCCTCAGATCTTGACTCTTTTTTTTTCTGTGAACAGTAATTTTTTGTTTGTCATTTGCCCACATCTTATATTATGTCGTGCAGGCCAAAGTGTTATAACTTCTCGAATAACACTGGTATACGAGGTGTGTTCAAAAAGTATCGCGAATTTTGAATTTTCGCGGGTTACGTTTTTTCGAATTTCGATCTTTTTGTGGCTTTATGTTGGTACTCATGTCTCTCACTTATGCCGACAAGCTCAAGTTACTTAATTGTTGACAGCTGCTTTGCTTGCAGGTGTTTTGGATCGTCTTCGATTTTTACCTATTTAAAAAAATGGATCAAAGAACCTGTATCAAATTTTACGTGAAAAACGAAATTAAGTGTGCGGATGCATTCCGAATGTTGACTGTGGCATACGGAGAAGCTACCTTGGACCGAAGCAACGTTTATCGGTGGTACAAAATGTTCTCAGAAGGCCAAGAAGATGTGAACGACGAAGAGCGTGCCGGACGCCCGAGCACTTCAACAACAGACGAAAGAATTAATGAAGTGGAGAAAATGATATTGGCCAATCGTCGAATCTCCGTTAGAGAAGTTGCTGAGGACCTAAACATATCGATTGGCTTGTGCCATTCGATTTTTATCAATGATTTGGGCATGAGACGGGTCGCCGCGAAATTCGTACCAAAATTGCTCAATTGCGACCAAAAACAGCATCGCATGAACATTGCTAATGAGATGTTGGACTCTGTCCGCGACGACCCAAATTTGCTCCAGAGGGTCATAACTGATGACGAAGCGTGGGTTTATGGTTATGACGTGGAAACCAAAGCTCAATCCTCTCAATGGAAGCTGCCCCACGAACCAAGACCGAAAAAAGCGCGCCAAGTTCGGTCGAATGTGAAAGTTTTGCTGACAGTTTTCTTCGATTGCAGGGGCGTGGTGCATCATGAATTCTTGCCACAGGGTAGAACGGTCAATAAGGAATATTACCTGCAAGTTATGCGCAATTTGCGCGAAGCAATCCGCCAGAAACGCCCGGATTTGTGGAAGAACAAAAATTGGCTTTTGCACCACGATAGCGCCCCTGCTCACACATCGTTGCTTGTGCGCGACTTTTTGGCCAAAAACAACACACTAATGATGCCGCAGCCACCGTATTCCCCAGATCTGGCCCCCTGTGACTTTTTCTTGTTCCCTAAATGAAGAGGCCCATGAAAGGACGACGTTACGCTACGCTTGACGAGATAAAGACGGCATCGAAGGAGGAGCTGAAAAAGATTTTAAAAAATGATTTTTTTGAAGTGCTTCGAAGATTGGAAAAAACGTTGGCACAAGTGTAAAATATCTCATAGGGATTACTTTGAAGGGGACAAAATAGGTACTCATGAATAAATAAATAAATTTTGAAAAACACAAAAGTCGCGATACCTTTTGAACACACCTCGTACACAATTTTACCCCTTATGTTTAGTTTATCGCTTTTCGCTCATTTGAAGAAATAACATAAGGAATATTCTCTGTATCCCCCCCCCCCCCCCCAACTTCAGAAATTTTGCGCAAAAAAATAATACAAAATGATTTTACTACCACGTTTTTCAACGCAAAAGGTCGATTTAAAAATGATTTTTTGGAGGGGATACATTTTCAAAATTATGTATAGTATAATAAACAATGATAACATTTGACAAACCCATAGGATATTTGGAATAAAGTACGACAAATATATTTTTTACTCCCCTCTATATTTCATTTGTTGGATCATGACAAATATCCAGTTAAATAATCAATTGTCGCCAATTAGTCAAGAAACTACACATTCCTTATAGCAAGAAATCCTATTAGTAGTGCCATCATAATTTTTGGTACTATATTAACATTTTAAAAATCGTGTATTGATATCAGTAGTTATTTTCAAACATTCAATCTATTTCACAAAACCCCATCTAAAATATAATTATTTTTTGCTACATGTTTTAATTTGCATATACCTATTTTACATATCTCAGATTGTATTTAAAAATCGTCAACCAATTCTTCTAACTTTTGGCGAAATGGTGTTTTATTAATTTATCATTTGATATTATTAGGGTTTTTTCCTGGTATTCTAAAAGGAAAAATACGTGTCGTTCAGTTATATTTTTCAATTTATCAAACAATTTGGCCGCTGAATCTCTGATTCTGGTAGAGCGCCATCTAGCGAATAAAGTTGTAACTAAAATCAATTTCGAATTTTTCATTATTTTCCATAAAAAATCCCATTGCATCCTGAACACAATGGTGTTTACCGCATTGCTCTAGCGCAAATATTCGCGGAGTTATTAATTTTTAAAGTTGTGCGGGACTTTTGGATCACCCTGTATATATAACGAATCTTGATGCATAAAGAATAGGACCACCATACACAAAATATTTATGGAAAGATACTTTTTAAAAATAATACAACACGTTTCTGGGAATGAGTTTCATTTTCATCAATATAATCTCAAGATTTCAGGCCTCCTAGCCCTTCTACAGGAGAACATAAAACTCTTGTAGAAGATACCCGGAAGCTTGTGATTGTTGGTGTTGTTGGGGGTGAAAAAGAGAAAATATTACTTAAATATATTTATAATGTTATTTTTATGCATAGAAACTACAAAAGTAAAATTTAAGAATTAAGAAGAAATACAAAAAAAGGAATCAAGAAGGCACTAACTCAGTTGCCAATTGTTAATCATCATATGCTAGCTAATGTTATCATCATCAATTTATATTTATTCATATATCTATATAATATATTTACATAGAGAAAAATTCTTTGAATTAATATACCTAACAGTGATTACATTAATAAAAAGAAACTCAACTTCAGAAATCCGTTGCATTTTTGTTTCTATATTTAGAAGATTTAAAATCAAGTAAAAATTTACTTTTCGTAGATGTGTAATATTACAATCTCAAAATGAAATCTCTTATACAGTTTCCTTTTCAAATTTCTTACATAAAGGATTTTATTTGACTGCAGTATTTCGTCGAACCATGGTTAAAGGCTTTGCCAAATGTTTTACCTGTGTAATATTACAATCTCAAAATAATATCTCTTAAAGTTTCCTTTTTAACTTTCATACATAAAGGATTTTTTTGGCTGCAGTATTTCGTTGAACCATGGTTAAACGCTTTGCCAAATGTTTTAATTTTTGCTCGCTCCTGACGAGAACAAAAGAATATTGTCGAGACAATAGTCTTTAGTAAAGTGTCTTTAATTTGAAGAACGATGCTTAAACAAAGTCAACCGATTGATAGAAATTTTCATTTTTTGTTCACAAAATGAATCTTGAAGCCGAATAATCGTATATTGAAGATAAAATGGAAACAGTTTGCTGTTCAAATAGATAAGTGAAGGAAAGAAGATTGTGAAGTATTTCCTCAGAGTGCAGCAGCATTGAGCGCAGGGAGCATATCGAGCGAGACGGTGGAAACAAATGTCAGAGGTTCGCTGCTGTTTGCAGGTCGAACTACAAACTTTCACTGTTTCACTCAGGGGAATCGGTGGTCGAGTGGTCTAAACCCTTGGTTTCCAACCGCTACGACCCGGGATCGAATCCCGGATTGGTCACTTTTTTTAATAATTAAATAAAATGCTCCAATGACCCCCGATTCTTGTGAAATTCCAACCCTACCAGCTAGTGAAAGTAACCAAAATAGCTATGGCATATTTCACTAATATAGAATTCATTTTGTAAATTCTATATTACTGTGAAAAATATATTGTGTAGTTCTTTTCAAGTAATTGAAAATGAAAACTACTTGGTAAGTAAATAATTATTTTTCGAAACTCCTATTAAAACGAATGCACCTTCAATTTTCTATGTATTGAACAATAAATATATTATATTTATATATATTACATATATTGTCATATATATAACAATTATATTACGATGCACTAGCGCGCCATCTGTTATCAAATTACAAAACTATTTTAGACGCGTAATATTATTTTTAAAATATTTCCATTGCAGTAAGGGCAGTAGTGCGCTAGTGCATCGTAATATAATTGTTCTAATAAAAAACACAATTTGATATTTGCGGAAGAGCGATTGCTCGAAGCATATTATATATTTATAATTATATGTAATTCTGCTGTCCTAAAAGCTTATGTCCATAGCTCATTTAAAATACCCATTCGAATTGTCAAGCATCAGTATCACTATAAAAGGAAGTTCCAAAAAATGCAATATAACAGCGGTATGGTAGATTAAACTGGCGAAACCGCTGGGAGGGTTCACCACTGATTAGCCAGGCCCTCCCTTTAATTTTTCCATTGCAGTAAGGGCAGTAGAAATTGTTTTATTTTAAAAAGAATATTACGCGTCTAAAATAGTTTTGTAATTTGATATATATTTATCTCAATGAATTAATTATTCTATTCCTACCTTTATATCTAATTTTATTTAAAATATTCGAAAAAGAAAAAAATAATTAAAATTAAGGTAAAGGGTTCCTTTTAATTTTGATTTTTGCAAGTTTTCGAGCAAAATTTCTGTTCTTCAACGGGCATATATTTCTATATACAATATCAAGATGAACTTTGTACAGTAATAATTGAAAAGGTGATATTGGCATGTGCTCTCGTGCATCAGACTGTTTACAGCTAATTCGAGCAGAAATTTTGCTCTAAAACTAGCAAAAATCAAAATTAAAAGAAACCCTTCACTTTAATATTGTTTATTTTTTCTTTTTCGAATAAATTCTAGATAACACTATTAAACATATATATAATATGTCATATATATTATCTTCAAAAAAACAATTTATTCTACAATATATGACGATGAATAATCAATTTTCTAAAAAGATTTCAAATCGAATAGCACGAATTTGTAAGATGGATGACTCCAGAAACCATCTGTAATTTAAAATCCAATAGCAAAAGATTGCAGCTTCAGTGATAATGGTTTTTTGAAATGGGACTTTTGACCGTCAGAGAATATTCAATTTTAATCCACCTCAGAGATTTAATTTTTACAATGTGACTGAATTGTTTATTTAACAAATCGTTTAATAAGTTTGGTAACTGAAATGATAATAAATTGTTTATTTTAGAATTTCGCATTTTTTTTTTCAAAATGGCAATGCCATTAAAAATAAGAAATTTATCAATAATATTTATTTTTAAATTGGTAGCCTTCTCCTATTTGTTCTATTGTGGGAAGGAGTAGATAAAATAGATTTTTAAAACCTTATTTATTTGTTGTAAAGAAAGAAGAAAAAAAAAAAGATCCTATTCAAACATGTTCGCTTTCAGCGCCAATCAACGTCAAGTCCATTCTCCCCAATATCCTGTCTTGACGGAGACATTTCTTTAGTTTTAAGCACATAATATACATCAATTGCGTGTGTTATTTAAAAAAATCTTTTATATAAAGCGAGCAGGTCTCTGCAACATTTTGATATATTAATAAGAGTTTTTTTTTTTATAATATATATGTGTGTGTTTTTGTTGTGTGTTGTTGTCGTGTCCAATGAAGAGCCTCAGATGTCTCCATACATCTCTATCACAGCAGTTGCAATGTCCACTATCTTGGGTGTGTAAAGCTGCTGTTATGGGTCCATGTCAATTTTCTGTTGTTGTCGTGTCCAATGAAGAGCCTCAGATGCCTCCATACATCTCTATCACATCAGTTGCAATGTCCACTATCTTGGGTATGTAAAGCTGCTGCTATGGTCCATGTCAAATTTCTGTTGTTGTTGTTCGTGTCCAATGAAGAGCCTCAGATGTCTCCATACATCTCTATCACATCAAAAGCAATGTCAACTATCTTGGGTGTGTATACTGTATTGTTGTTGTTGTCGTGTCCAATGAAGAACCTCAGGTGTCTCCGTACATCTCTATCACAGCAGTCGCAATGTCCACTATCTTGGGTATGTATATACTGTATTGTTGTTGTTGTGGTGTCCAATGAAGAGCCTCAGATGTCTCCATACATCTCTATCACAGCAGTCGCAATGTCCACTATCTTGGGTGTGTATACTGTATTGTTGTTGTCATGTCTATTGAAAAGCCTCAGATGTCTCCATACATCTCTATTACAGCAGTCGCAATGTCCACTATCTTGGGTGTGTATACTGTATTGTTGTTGTCGTGTCCAATGAAGAGCCTCAGATGTCTCCATACATCTCTATCACAGCAGTCACAATGTCCTCTATCTTGGGTGTGTATATACTGTATTGTTGTTGTCGTGGTGTCCAATGAAGAGCCTCAGATGTCTCCATGCATCTCTATCACAGCAGTCACAATGTCCACTATCTTGGGTGTGTAAAACTGCTGCTCTGGTTCCATGTCAATTTTCTGCAACCAGCTGGCGCTAGTAGAGGAAAAAGGTCAGAAAAACATGTTGGGTTCCCAGGTGTGCCCCCTTCTTACTCAAACAGATCAGTCCGCTTTGAGACACCATGATTGACAGACCCCTCTCAATAGATCACCCCTGACCGGTGTCGGTTTCACCTAATCTCTCGCCATCTCTGTGGTGACATCCAACATACCTCGTCGTTTTGTGTAATCCCAATTCCACGCCTGAAACGACTCTGAATATTGTGGCCACAATGACTTTCCATCAACATGCCACACTACAGTAATCCAGCAGAATAACAAACTAAATTACTACATATATATATATATATTAATATTAGATTTTTTGTGTGTTTGGTTGTTGAAAAGAGGTGCAGTCGTAAAAGGTAAAGATAATTATTTACCTTTCAAGTAGATTTTATTTTGAATTACTTGAAGTAAAAATATACATAAAATTATTTATCACAGTAATATAGAATTTATAAAATGAATTCTATAATCGTGAATAAAAGATAGGTAGGGTTAAATATACATTATTTACAACAATAATAATTAAAAGTGGTATATTTTTTGAATCTATGGTCAAATATGTAAAACAGTCAATGAATGAAAATAAAATGTTTAGAAAAAAAAAATTGTATTTTAGATTATATAATATATATATATAATATGTGTTAAGCGTATTTACGCAAGTTTGGCCTTAAATACCCATTTCTTGGTTTTTCAAGAAGCTACTGGGACCAAAAAATATTTTGGGTCGCAGTGGTACAGCCTACTCCACGCTGACGAGCGCCAAAAAGCTCGAAACGCGTTCGTGGATGGCTTTTCTTGAGTTATCAAGAAATTGGGTTGGCCAAATATCAGAGAACAGGCTAAATTCAATGTTTAGTTGATTTCTGTTCCACCAGATGGCGCTCTGCCTTCTGTAAAGCACATGTGCTCCTGGTCAGGATATGCCATTTTTATTTTTGATATATATATATATACATAAGACAATAGCGCCTGTTAGTAAATAGATCTTCTTCTTCTTCTTTCTTATCTCCACTCAATCATATTAAGGTATCAAGCTTGTAAAGCTAGATATTTTTGATGGTGTTTGATTTGACAACCATCATGATTGGGTAAAGTAAAATGCGTCTGCCTTTGTCATTAAGACTGAGAGCACTACTCAGTGGCAGGCCGACTTAGCTCCAAAAGAAATGGCCGCCTCTGACATGAGGAACAGACGCCATGTGCAGCTGCTCCTAACATGGAGTACAAACGCTGCTCATCCTGTATCCCTGGAGACCTTACAGGGTACTATCAGCCGGGCCAGCTGAGCCCAGGTTTTTTAGTGAGCTTGTTACTGCTCCTACTCCTCCTTTTTCATCCGGGCTTGGGACTGGCAAAGGCGGAGTTAGTAAATAGATAATAATTGAAAAGTTATCCTCCATAAATTTCCTGAAAATTGAAATACTTTTTTTTTCTCCCAGAAATTGATCGAATTTATGCATTCTTCGAATATATAAACTCATACTTTGTTATAAAACACAGAGTTGGTAAAATTGCTACTTTAATTTTTATTAATCTCTATCTCTCTATTAGAAACCAAACTCTTAAAAAGAAATGAATATAAATTTCTTCAATAATCCAATAATCCGTAAATCTTTAAAACTTTATTCGCATGCGACTTAAAAGTTTTATTTACTTCAACTCTTATTGAACTGTAGAAAATTTCAAAATCCCACAACTGATTTAGGCCCGATACACCTTCATAGATTTGCATATAACTGATTCCGCACTAAATAAAAAAACACTAAATGACAAATTTTGAAAATGCATTAATTTCATCAATATTTATAATACAATATAATGCGGCTTATGATTGTAAATGACATTTGAAATTATCCCGCATGTGTTTCTTCTGAACGAAAAATCGAAATTTATTTTAAGGAGAAATAACGATTATTTCTAACCTTAGGGATGAAGTATGAAAGGATGAATTGTGAAGAGTAATGATAAATGGAAAAATAAAAGTGTCCAGGGATGGGAAATCGAACCCACAGTGTTCCTCTTACCGGGCAGATGCCATGTCCACTAGTCTACCCTGGATATAACATTTACGAACGGAAAAATATATCCAGAGTAGCCTAGTGGACATGGCATCTGCCCGATAAGCGGAACACTGTGGGTTCGATTCTTCATCCCTGGACACTTTTATTTTTCCGTTTATCATTACTCTTCACAATTCATCCTTCATACTTCATCCCTAAGGTTAGAAATAATCGTTATTTCTCCTTAAAATAAATTTCGATTTTTCGTTCAAAAGAAACACATGCGGGATAATTTTCAAATGTCGTTTACAATATTTATATAACAGACTGTGGTTATAATGTATCATATTATAACTGTTCAATAAAGACTATACTTGGTGTTTACGGAAGAGCAATCTCACTACAATCATATTATATATTTATAATTATATGTATGTCTACTGTGTTCAAAGATCATGTCTAAAGTTCAATTAAAATACCTTTTCAAGAGGGGTCAGCTTCAGTATCGGTGTACAAGCAAAACAGATCAATGTTATATTACAGCGGTATGGTAGATTAAATTTGGCGAAATATATAGGAGAGTTTACAAATGATGAGCCAGGCCTTCTAATTAATTTATCATTGCAATAAGGGTGGAATAAAATTATTTTAATTCGAAAAGATGAATACGCGTCAAAATTGTTTCAATTTCTTAAAACAGATAACGCGCTAATGTATGATAATATTCATAGAAAGTATAAGAAACTGTCAGAGATACACGGGGATAGATTGTAGAAGTCAAGCACAGTGCTCGTGGCACAACACCGTGTTAACCGAGGCTGTATCACGGTGAGAGATACACGGAGATAAATTGAAGAATTCCCACCACAGTGCTAGCCTCAAAACACCGTGTTAACTGTGGCTGTATCGTTGTCATAGATACACGGGGATAAGTTATAGTGGGTTATGATGTCCCAACACGGTGTTCGCGAAACAACACCGTGTTAACCGAGTCTGTAACACGGCCAGAGTTGCACGGAGATAAATTGTAGAATTCCCATCACAGTTCTCACAATACATCACCGTGTTGACTGAGGCTGTAACACGGTCAGAGATACACGGAGATAAGTTGTATATGACCCACCACAGTGATCGCTACACAACACCGTGTAAACTGAGGCTGTAGCAGGACAGAGATACACGGAGATAAATTGTAGATGTTTCACCACAGTGCTCGCTACACAACACCGTGTTAACTGAGGCTGTAGCGCTTTCAGAGATAAACGAAGATGAATTGTAGAATTCCCACCACAGTGCTCATGGAACAACACCGTGTTGACCGAAGCTGTAACACGGTTAGAGCTGCACGGAGATAAATTGGAGAATTCCCACCACAGCCCGCGGTCGATATCTCCTCGACGTAATTGGCAGAGTTGCCGCTTCAGTGAATTATACTCCGCGTGAAACCTTCTCTAACTGCGCCCTCACATATTCTTCTTTTAATTAAAGTTTCCCATATCTCCAGTCAGAGTAATTTGAATTCATGCATTCACTCCTTTTTAAAAATATTGCTTTATTTATTCATTTCAACACACAAAACGCGATATTCTGGCTAGAAATAATTGCGTCGATTTACATTTTTTTAAACAGAAACAGTTATAAATGTTTGAGTCAAAAGGCGATCCAATAATTATGATTATATAAAAGGGCGTACCTGGATCTGTAAAGAAAAAAAAACAATTTTTTTCTTAAAATATTTCGAGAGATTGCTCCCTCTTTATCAAAGATGCGAAAATTGATAAAGAGGGAGCAATTTCTCGAAATATTTTAAGAAAAAAAAAGTTTTTTTTTTCTTCACAGATCCAGGTACGCCCTTTCATATAATCTTAGTTATAAACATATTATACAATAAAAGTAATCAAGAATAAAAAGAGAAACAATAATATATATTAGGAACCTGAACCTTTCAGGTTAGAAAGATAAATATACACTGGTGTCCAAAAAATAAGAAACTTAACCAATATTGAAATTTCTCAAAAGCTAATTTATTAACAAATATAAAATTTAGTATACAAATAGTTTAAACTATGGAGAATTTGACTAGCTATATGAAAATAAAAAAAAAATATTTGAAATTATGAAATATGCAAATTATTACCAACATACCCAAAGCTAAGGTTCCAGATCTTAAAGAAATAAGATATCAATAGGGAGTATGATCACCTCTAACAGCTATCAAGGTCTCACAGCGAGCCCTCATACTGTTTACCAGGCTTTGGAGGAGGTCCAGGGGTAGTAAACCCCACTCCTCCAATAGAGCAGTTCTTAGCTTAACGAGGGTTCTGGGAGAGGGGTGACGAGCTCCAATACGCCTCCCTAGAGAATCCCACACATGCTCTATTGGATTCAGATCCGGAGATCTGGCTGGCCAATCCATCCATCGAATATTCTCACTCTGGAGATATTCATTGACTAGCCTAGCCCTATGCGGACGAGCATTATCGTCCATAAAAATTAAATTGTGACCAATTTGATCTCTATAAGGTCTTAGATAGGGCTCAAGGATCTCGTCCCTGTACCTTTGGGCAGTTAAAGTGCCCCCCAAAAAATGTGGAGGGGTGTGCGTCTGCTAGAACTGATGCCAGCCCAGACTAAGAGACTGCCCCCTCTAAAACTGTCTATTTCCCTGATGTTACTGGGATGATAGCGGGTTCCAGGCTCCCTCCAGATGAAAACTCGTTGAGAATCTGTGTTTAAACTAAATCTTGACTCGTCACTGAAGAGAACATTGGCCCACTGATCATGAGTCCAGGCGTGATGTTCCAAGCACCAATTCAAGCGGGCTCTCCTGTGAGCAGAGGTTAAAGGGATACAGACCATTGGTCTTATTGCATAAAGAGCACCTTCTTGAAGCCTTCGGTAAACAGTTTGTCTTGAAATTCTCGTTCCAGTAGCACTTGAGAGTTCATTAGAGAGTTGAATAGCTGTCATCTCCCTATGGCGCTTGGCAGTTACGACCAGATAACGGTCTTCAGAGTTAGCTGTTTTTCTTTTTCTACCAGAACCTTCCTTTCTTTTGATGGTTCCTGTCTCAATGAACTGTTTCCATATTTTGCTGACCACAGATTTATTCACATTTAGCCATTTTGCTACTTCAACTTGTGATTGCCCTGCCTCCATTCTTCCTACAGCTCTCCATTTTAAATAATCTGCTAAAATTTTTTCGTAAACTCATAATTAACTAAGGATTAAAGAAAATTATAATTGTACAATTCTTAGATGGGGTAAACGACACGCCAAATAGCACACTTATAAAGACAAGCAAAAAATTGCATATTTTCAATTTACCGAATCGAATGATGCGATAAATAAATTCTACGACTTAAAATACCTAATTAAATTACTTTTTAGCTTTTAGCGTTGTATATTTTAAAACATATCATTAAAAAACAAAAGTTTCTTATTTTTTGGACACCAGTGTATTTATAAAAATAGTTAAACTTATGATAATTCTCTCTGCTATTTACAAATTGATATAGATCTACAACATTATTTATTGTCTGTTGTCTTTAAGTGTAACAATTCTTAATATTCCTAAATATAAATCATCAAAAATACGATTCAAAATGTATTCACAATGGTTAATATATTCCATCTAAAAAGATAAAATTATCAGAAAGAGCTATCAAAATTCGAAACTATTTTAAAAGCGTAAGATTCATTTTGAAATTAAACAATTTATATTGCCCTTACTGCAATGGAAAAATTAATGGGAGGGCCTGGCTCATCAGTGGTGAACCCTCCCAGCGGTTTAGCCAGTTTAATCTACCATACCGCTGTTATATTACATTTTTGGAACTTCCTTTTATAGTGATACTGTTGCTAGACTCTTGTAATGGGTATTTTAGAAGAACTATGGACATAAGCTTTGAGGACAATAGAATTTCATACATTTATAAATATATAATATGCTTCGAGCAATCAAGAAAGAGCTATGCAACTCTGATTCCCGACATGCCTTCTAGCCTAGGAATTGTATAGTAAGTGATACCTTTCCCTTTGGACGAATGAAAATCATCCTTCTTCAACTTTATGTTGCAATCTGATCATAAAAACCTCCACTTTACCAGATATAACACTCTTTTTTACTAAATTCGACCGATTATTTAACCCCTCTCGTAGTATGTTATGAATTCAAAACTGCCCCTGTACTGATGAGAGCCATAGCCCCAAAGCATGTTATACATGTTGTTTGCTGTTTGCTAAGTTTTCCAAAACTGTTATTGTGGCTTATTCTTTTCCTAAAAAATGTTACATTTGTACTAAAACGATAATCAAAATGTGATTTCAAATGCATTTACAAAAGAAAATGTGCTTCATTTGGATCATGAAAATATCTGTGGTGAGTTGTAAGAACGCACTAAAGAGACAGAATTCAGAGGCTCGAACATGTCAGGAGAAGACAGTCAGAGGAAAGTTCCGAGATTCAGCAAAGGTCAAAGTGCCAAGGCGACGCTGGAGTGTACTGTCCAATAAACATCAAATCTATATAATTCTGTACCCATTCGCGATAATGAAAAAGAAGTGATATTTGATACACCAAGATATAACGAACTTTGTGTAAGAAAGAAAGATATTGCGTTAGACAATGTAGTCTGATGATGCCTAACTTATTTGCAATGGAGCGGTCGCCGGTCTGCAGTCCTGGATCTTCGCGGTTGATCTCGAAGACCTAGCCATCACCATCCCTTCAGCGGCGAAGCACTACGTTTTGTTCTTAGATCACGAAATACGTGATGTCGCTGGAGACCCGCTGGCGATCTTCCATCAAACTCTGCAGCGGTGGCAGAAGCGCCATGTCTATATTGACTATAGATGGGAATTTTTCCGAAAGGATATTGATCTAAAGAGACAAAGGTCGCCTCCCCCGTCAAAATAGACGTCAAAACCAGACGCCATCTATTGACCGTCGCCGCAAACTAGCGGCCTCGGGTCGGTGACAAAGCCACAACACCAGCTTTGGCAAACTGAAAAGTCCGCCCTAGGCTGACGAGGGCCATTAGCCATGGTCTCTAGGTGAACGCTTTTCAGTTTTCCAAAGCTGGTCTTGTGGATTTGTCACCGACCCGAGGCCGCTAGTTTGCGGCGACGGTCAATAGATGGCGTCTGGTTTTGACGTCTATTTTGACGGGAGAGTCGACCTTTGTCTCTTTAGATATTGACTATATGTATATATTTACGATTTTTTAATATATATATATAAATCATCTTTGTGAATTGTGGGATCGATGGAAGGCTGGTATAAAACGTAGGTTTTCGACCGCTACGACCCGGGTTTGATTCCTGCATTGAGCACTTTTTTTCTGATTAAAAAAAAAATTAAATGCTCCAATGTCCCCCTATTCTTGCAAAAGTCCAACCCCACCAGCGAATACAAATAACCAAACGGAGATCTGACACATTTATTTGTAAATGCAAAGTCGAACTACTTTTCATGTCTGTAGACATGAGGTGTACTTACAGTAAAAGCAGTCGCCTACTTCTACCCTCCATGATTTAATGGCCTGTACCACGTGTGCTATAAATAAGAAAAAAAATCATTGTAAATATCCTGATTAGTGAGGATTGTGCACTCTGACCTTGGTTTGACAGGATCTCAATAAAGTTTGTCAATTATCTATTTCTCTTTATAGTTTATCTGCTGGATCGTTTTTTGAAGACAACTCTAAGATTTATAAAATTAAACTTTGAACATTTTTAGATATAGAGAGAGTTAATTACCTCGTATTTAAGGCAACAAAAGAATCATCTAATGACATCGATCTAACCAGATTCAACTTGTGCAAAACAGACGACAAAGAAAAATAAACTGAAATGGTAGAGGGTAAGTTCCTATTTTTTCACAAGCTTTCACACTCAAAGAATAATAATTTTCTTGCTTCATTATCTCAGCGATTATTTCCATTCTAAAATTTCTTTATACCATAAAGTTTATCTATATGACTAATATAATATGTAGCAATAACGCGCCATCTATACATATAAAACAAAAGGATTTAAAAGCGCGAATGTTTCTTTTATACATAATACAAACTTCTACTGCCCTTACTGCGATGAAAAAATATATTGGGAGGGCTTGGCTCATCAGTGGTGAACCCTCCCAGCGGTTTCGCCAATTTAATCCACCAGACCGCTTCTCAGAGCTCTAAATCTGTATTGGATGATTTTGCTTTATATGCTACACTGAAGGATGGAATCTTAGAAATGATAGAAAAATATATTTTTTCATCGCAGTAAGGACAGTAGAAGTTTTTATTATGTATAAAAGAAACATTCGCGCTTTTAAATCCTTTTATTTTATATATATAGATGGCGCGTTATTACTATGTGTTAATTTATGCCTAACTGGCCTTGTCTTTATAGTTTGCTGAAGAGCATTGCTCGAAGCAAATATTTGAATGTAATGCTACTCTCCTATAAGCTTATGTCCATAGTTTACTTGAAAACCATTTCTGAGATTCCATCCTTCAGTGTAGCATATAAAAGCAGAATGATCCAATACAGTATTAGAGCTCTGAGAAGCGGTCTGGTGGATTAAATTGGCGAAATCGCTGGGAGGGTTCACCACTGATGAGCCAAGCCCTCCCAATATATTTTTTCATCGCAGTAAGGACAGTAGAAGTTTGTATTATGTATAAAAGAAACATTCGCGCTTTTAAATCCTTTTATTTTATAAATATAATATGTGTATTAATAAAGATAACACTTATTCTGTTTATGTATACATCTGAAACGATGCCTTTTGTTCCTTACCTCGATGACAATTGGCAATTAAAAACAGTTTATTAACATCCAGTCAACAGTAGGGAGAGAGGTTACAGTTTAAAATATTTACATGAAAAAGATCAGCCAGGTGTTCTTCCCCA
>CP092873.1:6234654-6256177 GCA_030710605.1 Cordylochernes scorpioides
TTGACTATCTGGTAGGGTTGGAATTTCACAAGAATCGGGGGTCATTGGAGCATTTTATTTAATTATTTAAAAAAGTGACCAATGCGGGATTCGATCCCCAGGTCGTAGCGGTTTAAAACCAAGGGTTTAGACCACTCGACCACTGATTCCCCTGAGAGAGACAGTGAAAATTTGTAGTTCAACCTGCAAACAGCAGCGAACCTCTGACATTTGTTCCCACCGTCTCGCTCGATATGCTCCCTGCGCTGAATGCTGCTGCACTCTGAGGAAATACTTCAATACTTCACAATCTTCTTTCCTTCATTTATCTATTTGAACAGCAAACTGTTTCCATTTTATCTTCAATATACGATTATTCGACTTAAAATTCTTTTTGTGAACTCAAAATGACAATTTCTATTAATCGGTTGACTTTGTTTGCGCATCGTTCTTCAAATTAAAGACACTTCGACCAGTAAATATTTTTATTGTCTTGATAAAAATCTTCTGTCCTCGTCAGGAGCGAACAATAATTAAAACATTTGGCAAATACTTTAATCATGGTTCAACGAAATACTGCAGCCAAATAAAATCCTTTATGTATGAAAGTTAAAAAAGAAACTGTAAGAGATTTCATTTTGAGATTGTAATATTACACAGGTAAAACATTTGGCAAAGCGTTTAACCATGGTTCGACGAAATACTGCAGCCAATTTAAATCCTTTATGTATGAAAGTTAAAAAGGAAACTGTAAGAGATTTAATTTTGAGATTGTAATATTACACAGTCTACAAAAAGTGAATTCTTACTTGATTTTAAATCTCCTTAATATAAATTAAAATAATACAACAGGCTTCTGGAGATGTGTTTATTTTTATTAATGTAATCTCAAGATTTCGGGCATCTCTGTCCTTCTACAGAACTACATAAAACGGATAACAATAAAATTCCGTTTATTATTATTCGTTTTAATATACTCCTGTAGGAGGACAGAGATGCCCGAAATCTTGAGATTTCATTAATAAAAATAAACACATCTCCATTCACCTGTTGTATTATTTTTAAACGTATCTTTCTATAAAATTTTGTGTAAGTTGGTCTTATTCTTAAAGAAACAAGATTCGTATGTAGATTATATTTATGCCTTGAATCTTTCTCTGTAACTTACGTAGATTATTGACTGCAAGCTAATTCTTATGTGAAATAAACCTAATGAATAATCACAAGTTGATCTTCAAAACAACACTAAAAGAATTGAATATTTTATATAAGCTACATTGAATGCATGAATTGATTCCCAAACAGCTCGAGGCCTATCAATCAAACGCTAACTCAATTTGAAGACCAACATTATTTTTTTCAATTTTATATACATATAAATTCAGCAACAAAGTTACTTTTTACATTATAATAATAATTATGAAGACGACTTTCAAGAAGTAAGAACTTTTCTATAAATCTATTCAAAGAAAAAGTTATAAGAATCTGTATACTTACTGGTTTAGCGGTCAATAGGACCTAGAGAAATCGAGAGAGAAAGATTCTCTCTATTTCATATACTATATATATTTGACATATTATCTTTAAATATAGGAAATGTAGATACACACTCTCATGAACAAAACTTAAGGAAGTTGAAAGTTTTTATTATCGCCAGTAGTCTCTTTTTTTAAGGAAACAAGGAAATTTTGTTCACACTTGGTTATCTCGTGTGTCTTCAATAAATGTCACTGTAAAATCTTTCAGAGTTATTGTCTAAATCCCGATATACATGATGAAAGGTAAAACTTCCTTGAGTTTTGTCCATGAGTGTATATTGGTTATCTCGTGTGTCTTCAATAAATGTCACTGTAAAATCTTTCAGAGTTATTGTCTAAATCCCGATATACATGATGAAAGGTAAAACTTCCTTAAGTTTTGTCCATGAGTGTATATACACTTGGTTATCTCGTGTGTCTTCAATAAATGTTACTGTAATATCTTTCAGAGTTATTGTCTCAATCCCGATATACATGTTAAAAGGTATAACTTCCTTATTTTCTGTCCATGAGTGTATAATGGTTATCTCGTATGTCTTCAATAAATGTCACTGTAATATCTTTCAGAATTATTGTCTCAATCCCGATATACATGATAAAAGGTACACCTTTCCTTAAGTTTTGGCCATGAGTGTATACACACTTGGTTATCTCGTGTGTCTTCAATAAAGGTCACTGTAATATCTTTCAGAGTTATTGTCTCATTCCCGATATATATGCTAAAAGATGAAACTTCCTTAGGTTTTTTCAATGAGTGTATATCGAGTTTTATAACCTGATGTTTTGACGATTCGCTGTCACTTTCCCTAGGAAAATCGGCTCTTAAATCTTCCTGAGGAAAAGGGAACAATAATTCACCTAAAACGTCTTATTATAAATATTCCAAGGACTGTTTTTATATATATATACACTCATGGACAAAACTTAAGTAAGTTGGAGGTTTTTTTTATCGCCGTTAGTCTGTCTTTTTTTTCTGAAGAAGACAGAGATAATTTTGTTCAACTCACAACTATATGTTGTGTTATATGTACACTTATAGACAAAACTTGTCTTTGATGTCGACGGTTGTCTATTTTTAAATAAAGACAGAGACAAATTTGTTCACACTTGATTATCTCGTGTCTTCAATGAAGGTCACTGTAATATATATATATATATCTCAGAGTTATTGTCTGAATCCCATCAATTCCGATATACATGCAAAAAAAGTAAACATTCTCTCATGAGTGTACATCAACCATTTCCGAGTTTTATATCTTCTATGCTTATAGAATGCTCATGTGGAGCGATCGGTAAAATAACTCTTTTGTATGAGTTCTTAATATATACATACTTATAATTACATAATATTCCTATTATCTAATGGAATATATACATGTGATAAAAAATGTGATTACTGTTGATTTTAAATATCTGGAGAATTATACTATGTTATTGCAGTCGTGGTTAAAATCTTGAAAATAAAAATAGTTAAATAATAAAGATCAAAAATAGCTTTAATTGAAGTTAAGGAATATATAAAAACATAATCTGATGAAAGTACTGCCTGGCTTAAGGCGAGTAGAACAAGGAAAACAAAATATTATTTACATAATGTACAAAAGGTTTGAGCCGGCCATCGGGAAACAACAACAATGAGTTTTTATAGGGGAAGTGTGACCTCTGGCGGTCGATTTAACAGAGTATTTAAATCTATGAAATATAATTTTTTTTAATAAAATAATATTTTAATATAACATATATATTTACTGCATTTTACTCTATCTAAAAAAGGAAAAATTAGCACATGTGTGAAATCACTAAATAAATTAAACGTATTTTAAACTGGCGAAACCGCTGGGAGAGTCACCACTGATTAGCCAGGCCCTCCCATTGATTTTTCCATTGCAGTAAGGACAGTGTAAATTGTTTAAATATAAAAAAAAAAGAATAATACGCGTCTATAATAGTTTCGAATTTTCATAACAGATGGCGCGCTAATGCATCATAATACATAAAACAAAGAGGCAAAGAATATGGAGTTTTTCCAAAGTTAATTTATTAGAATAAAGGATTTAAAGAATTTATTTTGAATGGATATCATTGTTTAAAAAATGGTTAAAAATAAAAAGTTTTCCATATTATCTTCATTAGTTTATCATAAATTATGAGAAGCCATGTGGATGAATCTGTTGCCATTAATCTTATAATGGATTGTTCCCCCAGACTGTGGATTTAAGATCTGGATGATTAACCTGGTACCCCGGAGTGACAACCAGGATTTAGAGATTTAGAATGATTTTTATTGATTTTTTCTTACCCATCACAGAGAGGATATAGCATTGACAAGTTTTTGTTGCTTTTGTATAATGGAATATGCTTATTTATTATGGAATATTTCTGTGAAATATTATTATTAATGGTTTGAAGATTATTTTGTAGATTTTAATTAAATTTTAAAATATTCGTTTTTTGAATGTGTCTTAGTACATCGATATTTGTATAGAGTGTAGATGCTTTTTACGATGGTTTTAAAATGGGAAGGTGCCATCTTTGACACATCATTACTTTTCAATATATATATTCATTAGAAATTAATTTCAAATATATTATTAATTTAATATCATAACTAATAGAGTAGGGAACAATGATTGTACACATTTTTGTTGAATGAGCATTTGAATAAATATTGTGGCGGAAAAATAATTTAATATTTAATTTAATTATTCAATTAAAATATTTGGAAACAGATTCAATTTATTTATTCAATATAAAATAATGATCGAAATATTTATTTGCGTGCTTGCTCAAGATACTCTAGCTGTAGATAGTTGGGTTGAGTGGTTAATAATTTTCGACTTGTCGTTCTGACGTCATCAATAAATACTTTCACATCCCCAGATATAAAATTACTTTATTTCTACGCTACAATATATTAAAGTGGTAATTGTGACTACTGGACATGTGTCGGACCTGGAGACTGTTGTTGGGGGCTGCTCTGCCTGGAGTATAGGAGCTCTATCTATGCTTCCTTCCTGTGGTGAATCTGTATAAGACCTGGAGGCTGTTGTTGGGTTCTGTGCTACCTGGAGTATAGGAGCTCTATCTATGCTTCCTTCCTGTGGTGAATCTGTATAAGACCTTGGAGGCTGTTGTTGGGTTCTGCGCTGCCTGGAGTATAGGAGCTCCATCTATGCTTCCTTCCTGTGGTTAATCTGTATAAGACACTGGAGGCTGTTATTGGGTTCTGTGCTGCCTGGAGTATAGGAGCTCCATCTATGCTTCCTTCGTGTGGTTAATCTGTATAAGACACTGGAGGCTGTTATTTGGTTCTGTGCTGCCTGGAGTATAGGAGCTCCATCTATGCTTCCTTCCTGCGGTGAATCTGTATAAGATCCTGGAGGCTGTTGTTGGGTTCTGTGCTGCCTGGAGTATAGGAGCTCCATCTGTGCTTCCTTCCTGCGGTGAATCTATATAAGACCCTGGAGGCTGTTGTTGGGTTCTGTGCTGCCTGGAGCATAAGAGCTCCATCTGTGCTTCCTTCCTGCAGTGAATCTATATAAGACCGGTTGTCTTAATAGAGCTCTGTATGTGGGTCTAAATAAATATATTATAATATTAAATAACATCCAATGTTTTTTCTTCAATATTTGTACACAAGGAGAAAAAAAACGAAAATACTCAAATTATTAATAAAACTGGTAAAGTCTAATTACAAAATTTAAATAAAACTCTTCTTTCAGAAATATTCTCCAAAGCTTCAATTACCTTTTACTTGAACAAAATAACAAAAACAACTAATGCTTTCTCTCTCTCTCTCTCTTACAAAGAAAGTCTAAAAATAATTTAATACGTTTTCAAATAACAGCCTATTACAAACAGAGACCTATATTTATTACTTTTTAAGAGCATATACTTAGAAAATTAATTTTAAAACAATCTAAAAATTGCTTTTTTTTTATTTTTATGTGTTTTCTGATATATATTGAATTTGTATTTCTGTTTTATATATACATATTCTAAGGCGTTTTCTCTTTTATATGGATTTTTATATTTTTAAAACGTTTAAATATATTTTCAGAGTTTTTGCATGCGAATGGATAAAAGCTTATAATCAAAAGAGCAAAATAGTAATGCGATGAGTTTATTGTAATGTTTTTTATTTACCCGATCTTTCGTGTAATTCTGTTCTTTCTGTATTTCCTGAATAAATTTTCGAAAGCTTCGTTAGACGAACAGTTTTTTGTAAGATTCTCCTAGTACACATGGTACAAGCCATGATAATCATGGGGGGGGGGGGGGGGGGGGGGTAGAAGCAGGCGACTGCTTTTACTGTAAGTTCACCACATGTCTACACATGTGAAAACCAGTTTGACTTGACACTTACAAATGTGTCAGAGCCCCATTTGGTTATTTGCACTCTCTGCTAGGGTTGGACTTTTTCAAGAATCGTGGTCCATTAGAGCATTTTTTAAATAAGAAAAAAAGGGCCTAATGCGGGAATCAAACCCGGGTCATAGCTGTCGAAAACCAATGGTATAGATCAACCTTCTACCGAAACCCAATTTTAAATTTATAAAGAGATATATAGCATTGAATTCTAAATTATTTTATGTGTTAAAATGTGTTTGAGTCGTGTTTAATGAATTAACTACAGAGTATAAACAAGCAAAACACACAGTAGAAAAAGAAAGAACCACAGAAGTTAGGTGTTATTGGGTTCCCCACCTGAAAGAAATAGATGTAAGGTGATACCACTGAAGACAGCCCTCTCTCAAATTACTCAAGTAAGAGGAGAGTTTTTAAATTTAAGTGTGTAAAAAAAGAACGAAAACTTTATTTTAAATCTGACCCTCCTGCGACAGTTCTCTAGTTTCATTCTCTCTAGCTCCAATTTAACCGTTTTCTTTTAGACCGACTTGTGTGGGGTTTTTAAATTATCCTGGTCAGAGAGAATAAAGGAGAAATAACGATTATTTCTATTCTTAGGGATGAACTATGGAAGGATGAATTGTGAAGAGTAATGATAGACGGAGAAATAAAGTGTCCAGGGATGGGAATAGAACCCACAGTGTTCCGCTTACCGGACAGATGCCATGTCCACTAGGCTACCCTGGAAATATTTTTCCGTTCGTAAATAATACATAAAGTAATTTATAATACAATATAATGCGGCTTGTGATTGTAAAACGACATTTAAAAATTATCCCGCAAGTGTTTCTTTTCAACGAAAATCAACATTTATTTTAAGGAGAAATAACTATTATTTCTAACCTTAGAGATGAGGTATGAAAGGATGAATTATGAAATAATTGTTGGGCCATATGGTCTCTCCATATCTCCCTCCTTCAATACCTTCCTCTACTGAGGGTGGGCCACATGGTCTCTCCATACTTCCTCCTTCAATGCCTTCCTCTACTGAGGGTGGGCCACATGGTCTCTCCATATCTCCCTCCTTCAATGCCTTCCTCTACTGAGGGTGGGCCACATGTTCTCTCTATATCTCCCTCCTTCAGTGCCTTCCTCTACTGAGGGTGGGCCACATGGTCTCTCCATACTTCCTCCTTCAATGCCTTCCTCTACTGAGGGTGGGCCACATGGTCTCTCCATACTTCCTCCGCCATCCTCTTCATCTCCTCGTGTCGTCCAGTCCATTGTTTTAGATCGTCTGTGTATCCCTGTTGTCTCCTTCCCCTTGATCTCTTCCCCTGGAGCTTTCCTTCCAACCCTGTCAGCAATATATACGCGATTAGTTGACATGTATTCCAACAAAAGGCGTAGGCCATCATAAAATTTTCAGTTTTGCATTATTAAGATACATTTTTCTAAATAGAGTTGGCTTATTTTATATATAAACTTTCCAAATGAAAGGTATTAAATGCAATAAATATAACCTCCTGTTTACAATAGCGTCTCTTTATATATAAATTGTATTAATTAGTTGCTGAAAATTCTCTATCAGAAAAAATGTTGTTGTTTTTGTGATTTGTTCAAGTAAAATGTAATTGAAGATTTAGAATATTCTCAAAAGAAAAGTTTAATTTAAAATTTTGAAATGAGACTCTTTCTCTTTCAGTTATTTTAATAAGTTGTTTTTGTTTCTTCTTTAAAAATTTACTACATTGTGCAAAGACTTAAGAAAATATTAGAAATGTTTATTGTTCTAATTTATTTATTCAAAGTCTCTCTAAACATTACGTTAGAGGGTTGTGGTGGTTGTTTTGTGTTATCTTAATAAGGACATTCTTTATTTAGAAGTTTCAGAATATCTTTCTTGAAAAAAGAATATTTATGAATTTTGTTTGAAAATTTTATAGAAGGCACTGGTTGCATTGATCTGCCTATAAAAAAATAAAGCATGCCATATATAAAGAAGAAAAGAAACTATGCACTCATTGACAAAACATAAGAAAGTTGTATCTTTTAACATGTATATCTATTCAGACAATAACTCTTAAAGATATTACAGTGAAGTATTTTTCTTCTATAGAGGAAAAGAAGATAGGGATATTATCGTTATCTCAATTTTGAATAGTTATATTAAGATAAAATATTTGCACGCTTCAAGTTTGACTATCTTTCTAGACTAATAGGTTGAAGGAGCTAGTGTTATTGCACATCATGGCTTAATTGAACCTGGAATTAATCACAAAATAGAGTCATCTTTGGAGCAGTGGCCACCCAGACCTTTAGGTCCATAAACCGGCATGCGAAGGCATACCCATTGCTGACCCATAGCCGAGTGACCCGGCTTCGCCCGGATAGTACCGGAATGAATATTTCCCCAATAAACAGTATTCTTAACAAATGAAAGACTACACAAAATAGTAGAAGTCCTTTCAAAAAAAAAGTCAAATACACCTATCCCCCGATTTACACGGTACTTGTTTTACACGTTTTCGCTTTTACAGGGCTAGGTCACCCAGCCAAAAAGGGAATGATGCATTCAAAATAGAGACAATAAAAATGATAAAAAGATATCTAGAATAAATGCAGAAATAAATGGAAACAAAGAAAGGAAGAGAATAAGATGACTGTTATCTCACACCAGCTTGGTAAAACTTCAGAAAGAAGGTGGAAGAATGGAAAAATCCTAAGATAAAACCAACCGTAGGTGGTTAACAGATAAAGTGGTTAATTGTGTTTGTTATGGATTCATTTTCTTTGTTATCTTTAAACAGAAGGTTACGAAGGTAAACACAAACTGACACCTTCTATTTTTCTTTATACATTAAACACTTTCTCCATTTCAAGAGAATTTACTTTTAAGAAAACAAAATATTACACAAAAATAATGTGTAAAATAATTAACACGTTAAGCTTATATATTATTTAAACTTAAAATTACATGTATTTTTAATTTCATAGAAAATAATTAAATTTTGACCATGTTTATTTTACAGACGCTATTATTATTATTATATTATTATGCGTACTTTCTATAGATGATGTTGTTAATATAGCATGTAATTAATTTCTATCTAAATTTTGGATATTAAATGAATATAGATTTAAATTAAAAAATTCGATATACCTTTAAAAAATTGATAAAAAATATTTACTGCCCTTTTTTGACTAACACTGTTATAGAAATATTTGTTTTACATAACTTATATATTGCCACGTGGAAAATTAGGGAAGACAAAAACTTTAGGAAGAGACAACAATTTATTTCAGGCAAGAACAAACTATGAATGGTAAATTAAAGATAAGCCACGAGGGAAATTTACAAAGTAGCAAAATATAAACATAAAAATGACCACTCTGTTAATAAAAATAATAAAATTAATAAATACTTTGTTACAATATACGAGTACACCTATCCCCCAATTTACGCGGTAGATACGTTCCTGAGAAAAACGTGTAAATCGGGGGATAGGTGTACACAGAAATAAAAATAAAATGCATTGACAGGTTAAAATATGTAGTCAGCACATAAGCTCGGGATTCCTCGTGAGATGTGTACACAGCGCATGTGTTCAATCACAGTAGCATTTGGGGAAATATTCATTCCGGTACTATCCAGGCGAAGCCGGGTCACTCGGCTAATATATTGATACATAACAATAATAATATATTACTTTTTTATTTAAAGTGAATCAGTACTATGACTGGTGTGTTTTCTCAATCAGGTTTTCCTAAGCTAACCGATCTACAGCTATGGTGGTATGGTGCTGCCTTTGTCCATTTTGGCTCTTTTAAATCACACATACGTATAGAACTTTATTTACACCACCGGTCTTATACAGATTCACCACAGGAAGGAAACACAGATAGAGCTCCTATACTCCAGGCAGCACAGAACCCAACAACAGCCTCCAGGGTCTTATACAGATTCACCACAGGAAGGAAGCATAGATAGAGCTCCTATACTCCAGGCAGCACAGAACCCAAAAACAGCCTCCAGGTTCTTATACAGATTCACCACAGGAAAGAAGCATAGATGGAACTCCTATACTCCAGGCAGCACAGAACCCAACAACATCCTCCAGGGTCTTATACAGATTCACCACAGGAAGGAAGCATAGATAGAGCTCCTATACTCCAGGCAGCACAGAACCCAACAACAGCCTCCAGGGTCTTATACAGATTCACCACAGGAAGGAAGCATAGATAAAGCTCCTATACTTCAGGCAGCACAGAACCCAACAACAGCCTCCAGGGTCTTATACAGTTTCACCACAGGAAGGAAGCATAGATGGAGCTCCTATACTCCCGGTAGTACAGAACCCAACAACAGCCTCCAGGGTCTTATACAGATTCACCACAGGAAGGAAGCATAGATAGAGCTCCTATACCACAGACAGCACAGAACCCAACAACAGCCTCCAGGGTCTTATACAGTTTCACCACAGGAAGGAAGCATAGATAGAGCTCCTATACTCCAGGCAGAACAGAACCAAACGACAGCCTGCAGGGTCTTATATAGATTCACCACAGGAAGGCAGCATAGATGGAGCTCCTATACTCCAGGCAGCACAGAACCCAACAACAACCTCCAGGGTCTTATACAGTTTTACCACAGGAAGGAAGCATAGATAGAGCTCCTATACTCCAGGCAGCACAGAACCCAACAACAGCCTACAGGTCCGACGCATGTCCAGTGGACACACCGTACATAAGCTAGCGTATCACTGAAAAGACGAATGTGGAATCAGCCGCGTTTCAGTCTTCACTTTCCTCATCCAGATGGACCACCACATTCGGCGAATCGATTATTCTTCCCCGAACTGTGATTGTGGTCTTGTAGAATTTATATGGAGTGATTCCCATACAACCTTCCCTATCCAAATATGGTTGACCTAACAGTATGTTTATCCACTTTTAGAAGCAATTTCCAACTTCAAGGACAAGTGATAATGCTCCGCCATATTAGAATGGATTTGGATACTTATCCTGTTTTCTGCATTGTCTCTTCTTGACTTAGCTGTTCTAAGACGTTGTCCATTCTTCCCCATGTGGATACATCAGGTACGGATTTTCCCTTGGTAACAGGTAGAACTATATAGTAAGCCATTTCTCACAATCCCCCAATACTTTGCAGAACAATATACACCTATCCCCCGATTTACACGGTACTTGTTATACACGTTTTCGCTTTTACACGGTTTTCCAAATAAGTTTTTTGACGTGACAACGTCTTAAATTAGGTTGCGGCTGGGAGTCACTAATGAAAAAGTGTAACGCCCGGTAACGTTACGATGAGTCTCTGTCTTTGTCTTTCTCGAACGTTCTTGGCGTTGGAAAAACAAGAAAGCGTCATAATACAAGTTCACACGTGTGGTTAAAGTATCGTCAGCTGTGTCTGTAGTGAAAATGTGGAGTGCTTAGATTCGTCATTTACAACAACTACAACAATAAAGGTAAATAATTGTACACTGATATTTCATTATCGTAAACTATGATTGATTGATTAATTGTTAGATTGACACAAAAGTTGAGAAACTGAGTTTATAGGTTATGTCATACTATTGATAAATGTTGATAGTGTTAAGTAAATTATTAGTTTAAAATTAATTAATTAATTAATTATTATTTTACAAATTTTAAATAGTTTCAAATTTATTTAGCAAAAATTTGAACCTTCGATCTGAATAAATGTTTTGATTTTCGAATTGATTATTTAAAATTACAAATATTAAGAAAAAGTGGCAGATATAAGAAAACTTTATTTAAACTGTGTTGAGCAATAATTTTAACATCTAATATAAGTAAATGTTTTAATTTTCAACTTCATCATTTACAATTACAAATTATCGACTACAGCAGATTACCGGTATTTACGATCAACCATTCGGAGGCATTCACATGATCTTATGCGGCGATTTCAGACAGCTGCCACCTGTGCGCGCTAGTCCGTGTTACACAGTACCACACAACCAACTCGGAGGACCTGTACTCTGGCAAAGCATCAACTACTTCCCATTAGTCCATGTTGTCCGACAAACTGACGAGCTGTTTTCGACGATTCTCACCAAAATTGGAGATGGACTCAAACTAAGTGTCAATAATATCGCACTTATTGAGTCCAGGCACAAATCTGAAGTCTGGTGCAAAGAGAACGTACCCAACGCTGTCAGATTGTATTACAGCAACCATGAAGTAGATTCATACAATCGAAACGCAATTCAAAACGCACACAACTGTATCGCCACTGATATTATGCTTGGGTATTCCAGCAATTCTGAAAAGAGCCGGGAGCAAGGGAAACTTCACAAGATGTCGGTTGCAGAAACCGACGGATTGCCATACATGTTGCCATTAGCAGTAGGATATCCGTACATGATTACATCTAACATAGACGTCGCCGATGGATTGATAAATGGGGCTATTGGAGTTTTGCTATACATCGAACGTCAGCCAGCCAATGCAGATGACCGTTCTGCTCCAGGAGGACCATCGACCAGCACAGGTTTGCCGCCAGCTGAAGATGATATCGCCACTCTATGGTTCCAGTTTGAAGACAAAAATACGGGTACCAAAGCAAAAATCAAATGTCGACCACATGTGCACAGCAAACCAAACACCTTATCCGTCGATTGGGTGCCAGTGCACAAGAAAGTGGTAAACATTTCGTTGACAAAAACAGTGAAGTGCAAGCGAAAACAATTTCCTTGCGTGCCTGCTTGTGCAATTACGATCCACAAGGCCCAGGGTGGGACGTTTACTACAATTGTTTACAAGTACTCCTCAAAACAACCACAGCAATTGGTATATGTAGCCATGAGCCGCGTCACAAGTATCGACGGATTGTACATCATAACAGAAAAGGACTCTCCATTGGTTTTCAAACATGGCCGAGATGGAAACGACTCACAGACTACTCGAGATATTCGCAATGAATACTTACGACTTCGTGGACACACTCTAGACACAATTACCAAACAAGCCGTAAAATTCTGTGACGACGCAACCGACGCTGGACAACTTATTGTAACGAACATCAACTGTCAAAGTTTAAGTGCCCATGCCGCGGACATTGAAACAGATACAGTAATACCACGATCAGACTATTTAGTATTGACTGAAACGTGGATGCGCGACACTTGTGAACCAACTCCAATCAAGGGTTATGAGTGCGTATCCAGGGAAAATAATCGACCTAACTCAGATACCAACGCGGCTGGTGGAGTGGCGATCTATCGTAAATTATCATCGACATCTACGGCGGAAGTGTTCCAAGTTGCGATTACAGACGTAACTCGTGTCATTAAAACCAAGGGTGACATGTGCATGACTGAAGTTACTTGCTTCGCCGCTAATACTAGCTTCAAGTTTATACTCGGTGCTGTATATATTCATCCAGGAGCTAGTATGCAGGATATTGGAATGTTACTAAGGACTCGGTCCGTACATTCACAACAGCCAGTACGTGCCACCGTTCGTGCAAATTGATTCTAGTATACCGATTCTTCTGTGTGGTGATTTTAACAAAAACGTAAAGCCTGACAACTCGTTTCTTAATTTCATGAAAAATACGTATAATCTTGATTGCGTATCAAACGTTTCTAAGTCAACTACGTTAAAAGGAACAACTATCGACTTGACTTTCGCAAGACACATTACAGCAGAAACACTTCCTTTCATTTCATATTTCTCCTATCATCGTCCTATCCTCAACAAAATCACTCAAATAGGAATTAATTAAGTTTAAGTTTACATGTACAATGTTTTAGTAAACAAAATATATTTCTATAGTTAAAATTTGTGCAATTCTTATTTTCATTCAATTCCTTGTTCCTATTGTGCAATTTAATTATATTCATATCAATAAATATTCTACCGTTGTCACGTAAAATCTTCGCCCGTAAAACCGACTTTACAGGCAACCATTGTTTTTTTTAGTTTGTTTTTATCGCACTATATTAAATGCTACTGTGATTGAACACATGCGCTGTGTACACATCTCACGAGGAATCCCGAGCTTATGTGCTGACTACATATTTTAACCTGTCAATGCATTTTATTATTTTTTTTTTTTGTGTACACCTATCCCCCGATTTACACGTTTTTCTCAAGAACGTATCTACCGTGTAAATCGGGGGATAGGTGTATTGATAACATCTCTCATTCTATAAATATTGTATTTAGAAAATGTATCGAATATAAAATATTTACCAAAGATATTTAATCGTTGTTCCAAATATTTTGCAATATTTTACGAATGTTTTTATATATCCGGATATTTTTTTCACGTAGAAAGTTTTTTTTTTCAATATTGCCACGTGGAAAATTAGGGAAGACCAACTTCGGGATGAGACAACAATTTATTTCAGGCAAGAACAAAACTATGAATGATAAACAAAAGATAAGCAAAAGAGGGAAGTGTACAGAGTATAGCAAAATATAAACATAAAAATAATACTCGGCTAATAAAATAATAAATAATTTATCGTTAAGATAGAGGCTGCCTGGCCAGCATTCATATTTCTTGAAAAAAGATACTTCGGCCAGTATAAATCTTTTTATTACCTCGACGTTTCGACAAAAAGCTTTTAAAATCTTCGTTTTTAGATGTTGTATAAAATTTCGAATATCGTGTGAGAACGCCCTTAGAGCCTTAGAACAATTTTTAACGCCTGGCCGAAGTATCTTTTTTTCAACAAATAAATACTTTGTTACAATATATTTAACACAACTCATTTTCCTTAATTATTTATTGTTATGTTTTTGTTGATAATTTTTTATCATTTGTATGATTTGTTGGTTGAAAGTTTGTTAGAAAAAAAGGATATGGCTACATCACAACTACAATTATTTATTTGGTTCCTGATGTTTCAGTGCTTATCTGTCTCTCTACCCAGGTTAATGATGCCCCATGAGGAATCATTCCCTTTAGGAGTGAGACAGCTGGTTCAAATTCACATTAATAGGTACCACTCAGCAAGAGCAACCTAGTTTATGATAATTGAAATAATGAATAATATGTGAGTTATTCACATATTAAACAAATTTTAACGCGGGATTCAATCCCGGTTCATGACTGTCGGGAATCGAGCGTGTTACCCTCTCATCCACCGACTTATATCGGGAATCGAGCGTGTTACCCTCTCATCCACCGACTTATATCGGGAATCGAGCGTGTTACCCTCTCATCCACCGACTTATATCGGGAATCGAGCGTGATACCCTCTCATCCACCGACTAGTGACAGCTAAGCACTTAAACTTCAGGAATTAAATAAAAAATTGTGGTTGTGTGGAAGCTATATCCTTTTTCTAAATATTTTAAATATATAGTATCACTTCTCTTTTTTCTTCATAAAATAGATATAATGTGAATTTATTCCCATAAAAATATTTCTAGAAAGTTTGTTTAAACATTTTATAGAAATATCTCGAAAGTTTCGTTCTCAACTCTCTCGAAGAGAGGAAGGAATTTCCAGAACAGATGATCAAAATTTACTGAAGTGGAATTAATCAACAAGCGATGGAGTGGCTTATCATTCTGAGCTTCCAGATGAATAACCGCTTTGATATTTCAACATGGCGGCCGCCTAATTGTATTGTAAATTAGAGTAATAAATGTACTTCTCTCTAATTAATTGAACCGTGGCCTCTGTGAGCTAATCCGACAGTAGCCAATCAATAAGCTCCACGCCAATGAAACCCTTGCATCTAATTTAACGAATTTTCTTTGTTGCCATGAAAGGTTTGCCCACCGATATTTGCATGCCAAGCGTCGGATAGTTAATACCAAACTATAAAATTCCGAATTCATAGTCTTTGACGAATTTAATATTTGTTTTTGACTCGTGCTTTAGACAATTGACAATTAAAATAATTTTATTGACATCTTGGCAATACATGCAAAGTGCACAGTCTGCACTATTTAAAAACAATATATAATATGGATTATATACCCTCTGTACAATGAATATGGCGCCTCTGCCAGCGCTGCAGAGTTTGGTGGAGAATCGGGTCTCCAGCGACACCACGCATTTCGCGATCTACAAAGAATACGTAGATCGCGTACTTCGCCGCTGAGAAGATGGTGATGGCGTGGTCCTCGAGACCAACTGGACTCGTTGATGTTGTACTAAATTCGAAAAATCACGTAAGAACGCACTTGCAACCTCAGAAAATTTTAACGCCTTGCCAAATGATCTATTTTTATTTTTTCTCCTGACGAAAACAAAAGGTTTTTGTTGAAACGTTTAGAAAACTGGCCGAAGTGTCTATTTTACACAGAACTATGAATGCTGGCCAGACAACCTCTATCTTCAGGATATATTTCTTTGATTTAGCTTTTCAATAGTGATTGATGCTTCTCCTCAATTAGACACCAATTCATCTAATATCAAACTACCTAAATCTGGCTCGTTTTCGGATTGAGAAGTATATTAAGATGTATAAATAAAAACTACATTTATTGGCAAAATAAAAGGAAGCTGTACCTTTCAGAATGTATCAATGTTCACGTTTTCACTGCCCTTTTACATTGGAAAAAAATATGGGTAGATAAAAATGGTTATCCTTCCTGGAAAAATATTGTTAAAAAATAAGATATCATGCTATATAGTTTCTTTCTTTTTACTTAAAAATTATAATGATTCCTCGCCCACAAAGGTTTTTATTTATAATAAATATCAATAAAATATATCAATAAAATCACAATAAATATCAAAACTTTCGAGTTTTGCTTTTTCTCAAACTGAATTTGTCATATATTAAATATACAAAGAAAATATTAAAAACATATACATATCCGCATATACGTTCTTTGGCAAAATTGAAGTAATTTGTACCTTTTAGCTTATATATCGGGATTCAGACAATAATTCTCAAATATACACTCATGGGGGGGGGGGGATAATACTTTTGGAATTTTGTACCTTTTAAAATGTATTTATCGGGATTCAGACAATAATTATAAAAGATATTACAGTGACCTGTATTGGAAATACATAAGATAACCAATATACACTCATGGACAAAACTTAAGGAAGTTGTACTTTTCACCATATATATCGGGATTCAGACAATAACTCTGAAAGATATTACAGTGACCTTTATTGAAGACACACGAGCTAACCAATATACACTCATGGACAAAACTTAAGGAAGTTGTACCTTTTAGCATGTATATCAGGATTCAGACAGTAACTCTTAAATATATTACAGTGACCTTTATTGAAGACATACGAGATAACCAATATACACTCATGGACAAAACTTGAGGATGTTGAACCTTTTAGCATGTATATCGGGATTCAGACATTAATTCTGAAAGATATTACAGTGGCCTTTATTGAAGACACCCGAGATAACCAATATACACTCATGGACAAAACTTAAGGAAGTTGTACCTTTTAGCATGTATATCAGGATTCAGACAGTAACTCTTAAATATATTACAGTGACCTTTATTGAAGACATACGAGATAACCAATATACACTCATGGACAAAACTTGAGGATGTTGAACCTTTTAGCATGTATATCGGGATTCAGACAATAACTCTGAAAGATATTACAGTGACCTTTATTGAAGACACACGAGATAACCAATATATATTATATAATATATAAATTATCAGATAAATCATATAAGTTTATTAATTTGCGTTAATTATATGGTAAATTATGGAATATATTTGTTCAAATGTGTTTATGTGTGATTATATATTCATATAGAAGACAGGATAATAATATGTTTTGAGATTTGTTAAATAAATACGCTGGACTCTATATGTTTAGAACAGATAATAAATCTTGAAGACGTAAATGTTCTAAGTGGAAAGACATTATCAAACTTTACATCACGTTATGTTGGCTGAGGCAGAAATGCCGAGTCAGAATTCTGGCATGTTATCAAATCTACAGTTGAGATTTTTAGTTTTCAGTTGGGGTGAGATGAAATAATTTTGGGTCTGTTCCATATGGGTGACATCATGTCATCTGCACATATTCTAACATAATTTCTTTATTTTGCAGACGATTGTTTGACAATTGTTTTAAGCTACCAAAATGTCATCTGAAATATTGTCACGGTAGAGAAAACAAGCATTACAAAAGTTACAAATAATTGATTATGAAAATTAGAAACTATTATAGACGCGTATGATTACTTTACAAATTAAACAATTTCTACTGCCCTTACTGCAATGGAAAAATTAATGGGAGGGCCTGACCTTATTTATAACAAACAAATTGGAACTTATGTTTAAATATTTACAAATTTACATGTATTATTCGACAGAATTCATAAAATTTATATAGACAAAGTGGCTGATGTAAGATAGTTAAAACATTTAGAATAGGGAACTTTACCATATCTATTAACAAACCATATAATCAAATTGTTCATAAAATAATAAAATAATGAATATATTTATAAAAGAAAGACTCTTCTATATATTAAATTTATATTCAAAGTGTTAGGAGAGAAGTGTGTGCATTGCCAGAGGCCTTTATTTTCATTTTATCTGTTTTACTATCTTGTTTTAGTATCATCAATAATCATAAGTTTAATTGTTAACGCTTTTACATATTTGTATTTTATTAGAACATATATAATATGATGCACTAGCGCGCTATTTGTCATCAAAATTAGAAACTATTTTAAGCGCGTAAGAGTATTTTTTATATTAAACAATTTCTACTGCCCTTACTGAATTGGAAAAATTAATGAGAGGGCCTGGCTCATCAGCGGTGAACCCTCCCAACGGTTTCGCCAGTTTATCTACCATACCGCTGTTATATTGCATTTTTGGAACTTCCTTTTATAGTGATACTGTTGTTAGACTCTTGGAATGGGTATTTTAGAAGAACTATGGACATATGCTTAGAGGACAGTAGAATTACATACATTTATAAATATATAATATGCTTCCAGCTCTTCCGTAAATATCAAATTGTGTCTTTTATTAGAACATATATAATATGATGCACTAGCGCGCCACCTGTTATCAAAATTCGAAGCTATTTTAAGGGTGTGTAAGATTCTTTTTGAAATTAAACAATTTATACTGCCCTTACTGCAATGGAAAAATTAATGGGAGGGCCTGGAAGTAAGGATAGTAGAAATTGTTTAATTTCTGAAAAAATCTTACAGGTTTGAAATTTTCGAATTTTGATAGTAAACCTTTTATATGTTTATTGATTATATAATTGTTAAAGTTATTTAAAAGTTAATTAAATATTTGCGAAGACGTATGTATACATATATATTAAGAGTCTGGGCGACACATACCTGGACGCTCACCGACACGCTTCTTGGACCAATTAAAGGAACTCATTGGTTTAAAGGTCACTGAGATGGTACATGGAGCTCAATACAGAGATGGCTGGTGTCGTGTTTGGGATGTAATACGTACAGTACAACGTTCGATCGTGAATAAAAGGATTAGAATGTAAAATATATATTTTATTGTAAAAGCGAGTTTTCGAGAAACGATGCTATTCTACTATCGCAACAATGGCAAATGTGAAATATAAACTGTATTTCTCTATTTGCCATTGTTAATCCAATAGATAATTGCTAATTCAAAATTACTATTGACACTCTTAGTCAATTGTTACAAAATTTAATGAGAAATTAAACAATTAGAAATGCCATTGTTTACAATTAGATGATAAAATATAAAAAGCTGTTCTCAGGAAGAAGGTTGTTGTGATATATATTAAATTATTATATACTATGCATTTTGTCCGTTTTATATGATTAACTATTTTCATTCATATGTAAAATTTTGTTTTATCTTTTAACGCTATGCAAATTCATAGTAACCTTCTAATATGTAAAGTCTCCTCGCTGTAAAATAAAATTATTTTCAGTCAGACAATGAGTGGTTGTCGTTTCTAGTATCTTTGACACATTATAACATGGCGCAGTCGACAGGATTCGAACCTGTGCAGGAAAATCCCAATAGATTTCCACATTATAACAGGAGGCTACTCCATCTTTTCCTCCTTCAGACAAGAACAGGATCTTTCAGTTCAATGTTGAGTCAGTAGATGAACATCGTGGCTTAAAAACTAGTTATTTCAATAAAAAAAAAAAACATTTTTTGCTTATCATAAGTACACGTGGTACAGGCCATGATAAGCATGGTGGGTAGAGGTAGTCGAATGCTTTAACTGTAAGTGCACCACATGTCTACACACGTGAAAAACAGTTCGACTTTACATTTACAAGTTTGCCAGAGCCCCGTTTGGTTACTTTCACTCGCTGGTGGGGTTGGACTTTTGCAAGAATCGAGGGTCATTGGAGCATTATTTTTTAAATCAGAAAAAAGTGCCCAATGCGGGAATCGAACCCGGGTCGTAGCGATCGAAAAACCAACGGTTTAGACCATCCTTCCATCGACCCCCCCCCATAAAAAAGATATATTTTGTTGAATATCAAATGATTTTTGAAAAACCTTTTATATGCATTTATATTTCAGCGAATGTTTGTTATTTGTTAAGCTAATCAAACATTGTTAGTTCGTATGGTTTGAAATAATTTTGACTATTTAGAATAAATCTAATTTAAAGGCAATCCAAATACTATCTCCAAGTCCCAGAATTAATCAGAACAGCAAATACTAATGAACTAATATTAATAAATTTGATTAATAATATTTGACATAAAATTTGACAATACAATAATTGATCTAAAGAGACAAAAGTTCGCCTCTCCCGTCAAAATCCTCAGATCAATATTCTCCGGCAAAATTTCCATCTTTATTTTAACAAATAAATTTGGCCCAGCCACTTTTCCAGCTAAACACTTCTTTGGCATATTGTCAAGATTTAATTAGATCCGTGTGGATCTCATGGAATAAAGTCCGCCTTAGACTGACGAGGGCCATTAGCCCGAAACCATGGTCTCTAGGTGGACGCTTCTCAGTTTGCCAAAGCTGGTGTTGTGGCTTTGTCATCCACCCAAGGCCGCTAATTTGCGGCGACGGTCAATAGATGGCGTTAGTTTTGACGTCTATTTTGACGGGAGAGGCTACCTTTGTCTCTTTAGATCAATATCCTCCCGGCAAAATTTCCATCTATACAATAAATTAAGATCTTAATTAATATCTACTGCATTATATAGTAATTGTCAAACACAATCTGTTTTTAGTTAATTTACCATTGATTAACAAGAAATTGGCTTTCAACCAAATGGAAAGTAAAATAATTTATTTTGATAATTATATCCCAATTAGGAGATTTAGATCCTTATTTTAACTATTTGTAACTAAACTAGTGATAGCTAGAACGACATTTAATTATACTATTAGCACAAGCTTAACAACTTTTTTTGTATAAATTCACTATAATCAAAACTCGATTTGGATAATTGTGGAGTGAATTCACAAATAAATGGTTGGATTGGATAAAGGGTAAGGTTTAAAGTGAAGGTTTGTTTCTAAATAACATTTAGAGGTTTGTGCTTGATCGCGTGTAAAAATGCATTGCCTTCTTGATGCATTATATTCTGTTTTGTTTTTATAATGATAGAGAATGTAGCTTTATTTCATTTAGTGAATGCTTTCGACACTACATGTACTAACTATTGTCGTTGTCGTGTCCAATGAAGAGCCTCAGA
>CP092873.1:6260795-6293967 GCA_030710605.1 Cordylochernes scorpioides
GCAGAGTTTGATGTAAAATCGCCAGTGGGTCTTCAGTGATAATCTACAGTTGGCAATCTACAAAAAAAAACGTAAATCGCGATATAAATACCAGAAGATCTAACAATAAATGAAGTGTCTTAGATCACACAGACAAGATAAATGTCTATATTACCTTAAATTTATCTAAAAGAGAAGAATATTATGTGTAAAAAACTTCCTCAAATGAAACGTCATACATCAGATAGTATAAAATGTATATCTAACTGACAAAAATGTTCCAAGCTAGAAGAACATCCAATGTGGAAACAACGATGTCCCATCCATCAATAAACAGTCGGCGTGTGTAGTGTAGTGCAGAAGAATATTCTGAAAAAAACTTCCTCAAATGAAACGTCATACATCAAATAGTACAAAATGTATATCTAACTGACAAAAATATTCCAAGCTAGAAGAACATCCAATGTGGGAACAGCGATGTCCTATCCATAAATAAACAGTCGGCGTGTGTACCGACAGCTGGGGGCGTCCACAGAACATTAGCTGAGGGGAGATAAATGGACTCCTCTGAGATTTACACAACAATTGATGGATTACTTCTAATTGAAAATGTACGTACCTCACATCTTCACATATGTTATAACATCTTCATCCTTAAATTATATTGGAACGTGAAAAATTAGGGAAGACCAACTTCAGGATAAGACAACAATATATTTAAGGCAAGAACAATACTATGAAAAATAAACAAAAGATAAGTAATGAGGGAAGTTTACAGAGTAGTAAAATATAAGCATAAAAAATGATATAAAAGCACAAATGTTTCTTTTATACATAATACAAACTTCTACTGCCCTTACTGCGATGAAAAGATATATTGGGAGGGCTTGGCTCATCAGTGGTGAACCCTCCCAGCGGTTTCGCCAATTTAATCCACCAGACCGCTTCTCAGAGCTCTAATACTGTATTGGAAGATTCTGCTTATATATGCAGATTTTCATTGCAGTAAGGACAGTAGAAGTTTGTATTATGTATAAATGAAACATTCGTGCTTTTAAATCCTTTCAATTTATATGTATAGATGGCGCGTTATTGCTCTTTGATAAAAAATGATAATCTGTTAATACTAGTGTAGAATAATAAAAAATTGTAAAATAAAAAATACTTCGCTACAATATTCTATAGATTATTATGTCCAAATATATCACAATATCTATATAGATGAACATATAAACATATGTGAAATATATGAATAATATAAAATATATTGAAAGTTTTCTATAAAAATATCAAATTATAGGCGGCGAGCTTTCGGATTAGTCTCCTTCAACAGCTGCCTTAAAACTACGCATACATTTTTTAACTATTACTATTTACCTTGATATGATACACTAGCGCGATATCTGTTATGAAAATTCGAAACTATTATAGACGCGTATGATTCTATTTGAAAATTTAACAATTTTCTACTGTCCTTACTGCAATGAAATATTAATGGAAGGGCCTGACTCATCAGTGATAAACCCACCCAGCGGTTTGGCCAGTTGACTATATTACTATACTTTTTCGTTTAGCGTGATTACGCAAATTTAGCCTTAACTACTCACTACTTGATTTTTCAGGAGGCTATTTTGAAACAAACATTTGGTCGTTGAGGTACAGCTTGCACCACGCTGAAAATGGCCAACAGCCTGAACCGCGTACGTGGTTGAATTTTCTTGATTCATCTATAAAGGGTATTTGTAAAATATCCTAAAATAAACAAGAATTAATGAGTCGTTTTATCAAGGGTTTATATTGCCACGTGGAAAATTAGGGAAGACAAACTTCAGGAGGAGACAACAATTTATTTCAGGCAAGGACAAACTATGAATGGTAAACAAAAGATAAGCCACGAGAGAAATTTACAGAGTAGCAAAATATAAACATAAAAATGACCACTCTGTTAATAAAAAAATAATAAAATTAATAAATACTGGCTCATCAGTGGTGACCCTCCCAGCGGTTTCGCCAATTTAATCCACCAGACCGCTTCTCAGAGCTCTAATACTGTATTGGAAGATTCTGCTAATATATGCAGCTTTTCATCGCAGTAAGGACAGTAGAAGTTTGTATTATGTATAAAAGAAACATTCGTGCTTTTAAATCCTTTCAATTTATATGTATTACTATTTACGAACGGAAAAATACGTCCAGGGTAGCCTAGTGGACATGGCACCTGCCCGGTAAGCAGAAGGTTGTGGGTTCGATTCCCGCCCCTGGACACTTTTATTTTTCCGTTTGTCATTACTCTTCACAATTCATCCTATCATACTTCATCCTTAAAGTTAGAAATAATCGTTATTTCTCTTTAAAATAGATTTCGATTTTTGTTTAAAAGAAACATTCGCGGTATAATTGCAATTTTCGTTTTACAATCATCAGCCGCGTTATATTGTATTTTAATAAATACTGTGTTACAATATTTATTTAAACAAGCGCATTCATGAAAAAAAGAGAAAGCTAATCTATTATGAAAAATAATCAACTAATTATATATAGAAACCTCACTCAAAATATCGGCAAAATTCTGGGAGATAAAGATTTTTTAAATCATATTTAATAAACTTCCATCAAAATAATCACTTATATAGGCACTCAATTTATCACATCACGCGGAAAATTCCATAAGTACATACATAAGAGGTCTATCAGAAACACCAAAATGTTCCAGCGGAGAAACTGAACAAATTGCTCTTCACCTTATCTACGACTGTCTGAACTTTACAGAAGTGAGACATCGATTGTTCACTGATCTAAATGATTTAACTTTCTTACATCAATCACTTTGTCAATAAAAGTTTTATGAACTCTGTCGAATAATACAGGTATATTTGTAAATATGAAAATATAGTACAAATGTAACATTGTACTGGGATAAGGTGCATAAATTAAGAAAAGGCATCTCCTTATCGTGCAACTGAAAGTTGCTGATGGCTGGCGCCATCTGTCGGAATAAATATCAACTATTCTCGTTGATTTTTAATTATTCCAGAATTGGCCAAATACCCATTCTTGATTAATCAAGAAAAGCTAACCACGGACGCGTTTCGGGCTGTTGGCCCTCATCAGCGTGGTGCAAGCACGATAAGGAGATGCCTTTTCTTAATTTGTAAATATATATTCCTAAAATGTGAAAAAATAGTACAAATGTGATATTGTACTGGGATAAGGTTTATAAATTAAGAAAAAGGCATCTCCTTATTTTTCAACTGAGAGTTGCTAATGGATTTCATTTGCAGGATAAGGAGATTTCTTTTTCTTAATATAATCCTAAGTTTATATATTTACAAATTCACATGTATTGTTCGACAGTTCTTAAAACATGTAAAAAAAGTGGTTAATATAAGAGAGATAAAGCAATTAGATCAGGGAACAATCGATGTCTCACTCTGAAAAGATTCAAACTATAATCCTTAGTTTAAATTTATTCATTTTGATTATTTTCTTTGTAATAGGTGCAAATACTTCGATATAGCCATTGTTGATTAATAAATTTAAAAATAATCAAAATAATCACCAAGAAAACAGACAGAATGATATATAGAAGGCATAATATTATCCCTAACTTAGAAAAAAACCCACTTTGTCTATATATATTTCATGAACTATGTCGAATAATACATTTTTGCGCTTTGTGTTTTCGGTAAAAAATATTTATTTTAACATTTATTTTATTTATATTTTGTTATTTTTATTTTATTTTTATACGAAAAATCGTTTTACACATAGTACAAATAAATTTAAATATAAAATAGGCGTTTTTGTTAATTTTCAAAAGATTCACACTCATATTTTACAAAATTTATTTTGTTCATAATATAAATATATATATATCAAAATATTTTTCCTCCCCATTGAATATAACAAAATACTTTTAAAACTTAATGCTGTTGACGTTATGTGGCGCTGAGTTTGTTGTTGACACACATTAAATATGTTATAACACCTTGATAAAGGTTGGTGTTCAGCCAACTGAAATATTGGTAAAATAAATGATATTTGGATATAATATATGCCTTTTTAATTACACATGTAAATTTGTAAATATTTGATTTAAGTTTTAATATATTTGTTTCCTCTGGAATAGGCAGGAATACTTCAATATATCGCACTTTGTTGATTAATAAATTTTTAAATAATCAAATAGATCACTGAGGAAACAAACAGAATGGAGAAAGCACAATCCCTGGTGGAAAACAAAAGTTTACAAAAAAATAGGAAATCGAAGCCGTCTTGGTAATTTTAAGACGACAATCTTGATGCTTGCACATCGACCTTCCAATATATCTTGTAGAGATTCTGGAAATTGAGATTCTATGATAACCAAAGATCCATTTTTTCCTTTGTTGCACCTTAGATGAACCTTATCCTTACTGTAGATGTCGGGAAAGGAATATGTTAATCTTCTTTATAAATTTGAAACTATATAAATTTGATTCTTTTTTTTTTGCTTTATGTAAATATTTATGTATATATATCATGGTTCTGTCTTTGCTCTTCTCTTTAAAACTTTCTCTTCGCTTATTCCTTTTTTCACCCAGCCTATGACGCGTAACTGCCGATGCTTTGCTGGTGTTACCTTTTTTTTCTCTTTTTTAAAAATATAATCTAACTAATTATTTATTACAAAAAAAATTAAAAAACAAACCTCACACATTAAAATTAAATAATAAAAAAAAAATATTAATCTTAAAATTTTTCATAACTATACTATTTGATACAGAATTAGCTTGCTGTTCTGACTCAAAATTAATTCAAAATCTGTTGTTCTCAATAGTTTACTTTTCCTCTATTTTCCAAATATAAAAACAATTACTATTAATATATATATATATATATATGTATTAGTGATTATAAATAAAATCACTTGTTGTAATTCACTGGTTAGACTCTTGTGTTTTTACTTGGCCGATCATTGCCAGATAACTGCCCTAGAGACAACGGAATTCCGCAGTTTCTTTTTTCTTGGAGCCTTTCTTTCCCTACGTAGAGATAGGTTGGTGTTCTCCTCCCCGGGACCTGAAATAGAGACTTAGGGCGTCTGGGCAAAATAGAGCCTGGACACTGCGCCGCTGAACGCGACAGTAGATATGGAGCTTGTTTATTGAAGTGAGTTCTCCCCCAAATTGTAAATTGCTCAACTTGATCAACTTTCTCTCTCTACGATACTAATTATTACAGATAACAATATGCATAGTAAATACTAAAGACTCTTAATAGAATATATGATAACCAAACGACAGAAAAGCATAAACAGATGCATATAAATATCAGAAACATATGAAACAATATTGACAAATACTTCCCCATAGATGTAGGCAGTCTTCTATATATACCATAATAGTTCACGGATTTATTGGGTTTAATTTGAGATCACGAGATATCATTTGACCAGCACGTAGCCTCTACCATGCACGCATATATATACAAAAATTGTTTATAACACACAAAAAGAATGTAATAAATATTTTCTCCCCTTTCAATATCATTAATATTTAAATATGTAAATAATAATTTATATATATAAATAGTATATATCATCAATTTATTATCGTGATACTCCTGTAGAAGGACTGACAAGTCCGAAAGCTTGAAAAAAAAATTGAAAAAGATTTTCAACCCTGGAAGCTTTATTTACTTTATAACAGATAACTTCATTATTGCTTAACATATTGTAAATAACTACCTTGTGGTTTCTTCTATCTGCTTATGTCGTTGCTTATTTGTTTAATGTATATGTTTATTCAATGCTCTTTTTCTTAATTGTTTGTTTTCTTTTTGATTATTCTGTTACCCACTCTACTACAATTATTGTAAATAGTTTCACGCTCAATTATCCAGATTGGATATAGCGTGTCCCAACTGGTAATAAATAAATTGTAAAATAACAAAACAACGAATTCTAAATTATTCAAGATGTTGAATATTCAAAAGTTTAAATAATATATTTTTATCACCGACATAGCTTAGTGGTTTTAAATATTAAACGAAGAAATAATTCCATCTAGACTTATCTACATTTTCATTGAATCACGGGTAAAAAAATATTTAAAATCTTAATTCTTATTAAATTAAATTAACTAACAATTAAAAGTTTGATTTGAGTTGAATATGTTTATATATTTTTTGAAGAATTCGAAAGGCATAATCCTAGAAATATATATAAATATATACGATTATCCCGGTCGGACTATTGTAAGTATAATTGGTTGATTGAAAATAAGGGTTTATCATTAATGAATTCCATATGGAATGCTCCTTATTTCAAAACATAAATTTCTTATATTATGATACATTAGCGCGCCATCTGTTATGAAAATTCGAAACTATTATATGCGCGGATGATTCTTTTAAAATTAAAACAATTTCTATTGCCCTTACTGCAATGAAAAAATTAATCCCAGCGGTTAATCTATCATGGTAGATTAAACTGATGAAACCGCTGGGATGTTCATCACTGATGAACCAGGCCCTTCCATTAATTTATCCATTGCAGTAAGGACAGTAGAAATTGTTTAATTTTTAAAAGAATCATACGCGTCTATAAAAGTTTCGAATTCTCATAAAGTTTTTACATTATGAAAGATTTTGTTATTATGAAACATATATACATACCGTAAACTTTCGTGAATAATAGAGTTCTTCCAGAGTTCCAGCTCACGTTGAAATTCCTGGTAATGAGCTGGTAGATTCTCTGGCAAAGGCTGGAGCTCTTGGCCTACCTGAAGCCAGAGAATCTACCACCCAACTAGACGAAAGAGACCTCCTCCGTACCATCAAAACCCAATGCCTGCAGGAATGGAAATCTGATGCTGAACAATGACTGGTACAGAGCAGGAGGGACAAGCACCGGTTCTGTCCTCCCAAGAGAACAACAGTCTTTGATTTCCAGACTTAAGTCTGGTCATCTACGGACAATGACTTTCCAGAATGGTTGCAAGGTTTTTTCACTATGTACTAAGTGTCAACCTGCAACCCCAAGACATATTATTGACTGTATTGACTCATCCATTGATGAGCTCTACTCTTCCCCGGCAGACACCATCAAAAGTCTCAAGCTTTACAAGCTTGATACCTTAGTGTGATTGAGTGGAGATAAGACAGAAGAAGAAGAAGATAGATTTATTCCTTAGTTGGTATCATAAGATACATTAGTAGCAAAATATCTCTGAAAAAAAGAAATCATTTTATTTATCTTTATATAAAAAAGACACATATTATTTAGATCAGAAATAAATATATATGCCAATATTTCTCTGTTGGCTGAACGCAAATATTTATTTTGTCAAGGGATGTACAACATTGTATTTATTTAATTAATGATTTAATATTCATAAATGAATATATTTGTATATATAAACAAATAATATATTTTATAAAATGCATATATTGTTGTACCTTAACAAAGGTTTGCGCAAACCTAACTGAAATATTTGTAAAATATATTATTTTGTGATCCAAAATATCATTTGTATAAATAAATATTAGTATATTTACAATCGAATATCAAATATCTATAGTGTGAACTTTATACTCTAATATCAGAAGTTTTAGAAAGCGTTCGAAAGATTAAGTTATATCTATATATATACGTTAATGAACATACACACACAAAACTTAAGAAAGTTGTACCTTTTAGCATTAATAACGGGATTCAGACAATAACTCTGAAAGATATTACAGTGACCTTTATTGAAGACACACGAGATAACCAAGTGTGTATACACTCATGGACAGAACTTAAGGAAGTTGTACCTTTTAGCATGTATATCGGGATTCAAACAATAACTCTGAAAGATATTACAGTGACCGTTATTGAAGACACATGAGATAACCAAGTGTGTGTACATATAAAATATGTTTAAAGGCAGTAGAGTTACACAAGATAATTGCCATATATGTTTAAAATTCTATATCCCAAAAAAGCTGCGGATAAAAAGTTGTACAGAGTATATTTCGGGAAAAACTTGTTTTCATCCATATAGGTACGAAAGAAAAAAACCTGTTGGAAAAACTTCTCCTTTATTTCAAATCAGCGAAATTGGTGGAGGAAACCAGCTGTTTCTAATCGCTTGCCTGAGCCAAGGCGTTTAAATTTTACTTTACTTTCTCTAAATGAGGGCAACGTCTGCTTTATTGATTTGTTGTTACACGCATTTCGAAAGCATTATGTTCAAACTACAATAAGAATAGATGGAATTTTTTTATAGATGGAAATTTTGCAGGGAGGAAATTGATCTAAAGAGACAAGGGTCGCCTCTCCCGTTAAAATAGACGTCTAAAAACAGACACCATCTATTGACCGTCGCCGCAACTAGCGGCTTCGAGTCGGTGACAAAGCCGCAACACCAGCTTTGACAAACTGAAAAGCGTCCACCTAGAGACCATAGTTTCGGGCTAATGGCCCTCGTCAGTCTAGGGCGGACTTTATTCCATGAGATCTACACGGGATCTAATGGAATCTTGACAATCTGCCAAAGAGGCGTTTAGTTGGCAAAGTGGCTGGGCCAAATCTATGGCTAAAATATCTATATGGTCAATAGATGGCGTCTGTATTTTTAGACGTCTATTTTGACGGGAGAGTTGACCCTTGTCTCTTATAATGAGAATAGTTGTTAAGGTTCACTTGCCCTTAACGAATTAGAAGCCTGCGGCGTTTACCGTTAGAGGACTGTATCTTCAACTACCCAGGCGACACCCCAATGGTGATTCCAATACCCAGGCGACACCCCAATGGTGATTCCACTACCCAGGCGACACCCCAATGGTGATTCCAATACCCAGGCGACACCCCAATGGTGATTCCACTACCCAGGCGACACCCCAATGGTGATTCCACTACCCAGGCGACACCCCAATGGTGATTCCAATACCCAGGCGACACCCCAATGGTGATTCCACTACCCAGGCGACACCCCAATGGTGATTCTAATACCCAGGCGACACCCCAAAGGTGATTCCAATACCCAGGCGACACCCCAATGGTGATACTCACACACTCATTCATTATTAAAAAGAAACTCAATTATATACAAAGATAGTCAGCGGTCAATATATACATAATCACAGAACAATTAAATTAATAAACAAAATAATATCTTAGAAAACTCAGCAATAGTGATTAGAGGTAAGCTCTTTTTAAAAGCTTTCTTCATCAGAGATGGGTATTCCTATTAAAATAATTGTATAAACACCTACCCTGAACTCCTCCTCTACGTGGCGGGCGGGAGAAACAGCACAAGTAAGGGACTGCCCTGTAGTACGGTGTCGTGAGCCGCTACGGTAACCATGAACAGGGAACTCTGAAATGTGGCTGACTAACGGGGTAATGGCACCCTCCCTTTCCATGGAGGGATAAGACACCATCATTGTTTATACTATGGTGGTGTCTTGTCCCTCCATGGAAAGGGTGGTACCATTGCCCCGTTAGTCAGCCACATTTCAGAGTTCCCTGTTCACAGTTACCGTAGCGGCTCACGACACCGTACTACAGGGCAGTCCCTTACTTGTGCTGCTTCTCCCGCCCGCCACATTGAGGAAAATATCTAGGTGGGTGTTTATACTATTATGCTTTGTTTATACTAAGCATAGGTACGTGTTAAATATTACTAGATTGCTATTAAGGAAAGAATATATAATCAACAAAAAGCTTTATTAAGAAATTACGCCTCGTAATGATTCATCATATTAAATAGAAAAAGAAAAATGAAACTAAATTTTCACATCATGAAGATTAGGTTGTCTGGCCGATATTCATTTATGCTTTTATAATAGAAACTAAATCACTTTTCGACCTTTAGGTTAAGATAAAAATGTGTATATTCGAAACTGAAGCTTGAAAATACCTGTTATTTGACAATTTTCCTATATAAAATATGAAAAATGTTGTTTTCGTCGTGTCCAATGAAGAGCCTTAGATGTCTCCATACATCTCTATCACACCAACCGCAATGTCCACTATCTTGGGTGTGTATACTATATTGTTGTTCTCGTGTCCAATGAAGAGCCTTAGATATCTCCATGCATCTCTATCACAGCAGTCGTGATGTCCACTATCTTGGGTTTGTATACTATATTGTTGTTTTCGTGTCCAATGAAGAGCCTTAGATGTCTCCATGCATCTCTATCGCAGCAGCAGCAATGTCCACTATCTTGGGTGTGTATACTATATTGTTGTTGTCGTGTCCAATGAAGAGCCTCAGATGTCTCCCTACATCTCTATCACAGCAGTCGTATTGTCCACTATCTTGAGTGTGTACAGCTGCTTCTCTGGGTCAATGTCAAAATATGAGAAAAGTCAAACTAATAAACATCTATATTAATAGACATTTGAAAATTATCCAAATATTTTTTTCGGTTCATACAATACTCATAAAAAAAAACTAAACAGTATAGAATTTAAAGATTTAAAAAATATGATGCAAAAAATTATGATTCACTGCATTAAACTGTGAGAAATATATTTTTGACAGGTATGTGCAAGAAAACATATAATTATGGATAGATATTTAGTATTCTCTTCTCATTAGGTACCTAGCCAATAGCGTTGGAATCTTGATCTTCAATAAATGACAGGTTTGCTGTGTCCAGGTTGAAAGCCAATATCCTGAGGTTCTGCCATTAAAGTTTAGTGTCGCATCGTAAACCTGAGTGACCATCCTGGTCTCGTTACTGCAGGATTATGTCCCAGCAATAGACCGTCTCGTCTTTCATATGTGTATCATGGATTCTCACCTTTCTGAACGTCCTTGTCTTTCATACTCTTCCTTCAATGCCTTCCTCCACTGAGGGTGAGACACATGGTCTCTCCATATCTCCCTCCTTCAGTGTCTTCCTCTACTGAGGGTGGGCCATATGGTCTCTCCATATCTCCCTCCTTCAATGCCTTCCTCTACTGAGGGTGGGCCACATGGTCTCTCCATATCTCCCTCCTTCAATGCCTTCCTCTACTGAGGGTGGGCTACATGGTCGCTCCATACTTCCTCCTTCAGTGTCTTCCACTACTGAGGGTGGGCCACATGGTCTCTCCATATCTCCCTCCTTCAGTGTCTTCCTCTACTGAGGGTGGGCCATATGGTCTCTCCATATCTCCCTCCTTCAATGCCTTCCTCTACTGAGGGTGGGCCACATGGTCTCTCCATATCTCCCTCCTTCAATGCCTTCCTCTACTGAGGGTGGGCTACATGGTCGCTCCATACTTCCTCCTTCAGTGTCTTCCACTACTGAGGGTGGGCCACATGGTCTCCATATCTGCCTCCTTCAATGCCTTCCTCTACTGAGGGTGGGCTACATGGTCTCTCCATATCTCCCTCCTTCAGTATCTTCCACTACTGAGGGTGGGTTACATGGTCTCTCCATATCTCCTTCCTTCAGTATCTTCCACTACTGAGGGTGGGCCACATGGTCTCTCCATATCTCCCTCCTTCAGTGTCTTCCACTACTGAGGGTGGGCCACATGGTCTCTCCATATCTCCCTCCTTCAATGCCTTCCTCTACTGAGGGTGGGCTACATGGTCTCTCCATATCTTTCTCCTTCAGTGTCTTCCACTACTGAGGGTGGGCCACATGGTCTTTCCATATCTCCCTCCTTCAATCCCTTCCTCTACTGAGGGTGGGCTAAATGGTCTCTCCATATCTTTCTCCTTCAGTGTCTTCCACTACTGAGGGTGGGCCACATGGTCTCTCCATATCTCCCTCCTTCAATGCCTTCCACTACTGAGGGTGCGCTACATGGTCTCTCCATATCTTTCTCCTTCAGTGCCTTCCACTACTGAGGGTGGGCCACATAGTCTCTCCATATCTCCCTCCTTCAATGCCTTCCACTACTGAGGGTGCGCTACATGGTCTCTCCATATCTTTCTCCTTCAGTGTCTTCCACTACTGAGGGTGGGCTACATGGTCTCTCCATATCTCCCTCCTTCAGTGCCTTCCACTACTGAGGGTGGGCCACATAGTCTCTCCATACTTCCTCCTTCAATGTCTTTCTCTTTATCTCCTCGTCGGTGTGTCGTCCAGTCCATTGTTCCATATCGTCTGTGTATTCCTGTCGTCTCCTTCCCCTCGATCTCTTCCCTCCAACATTGTCAGCATTGTCTCTCCTGCTGATCCGCACATCACATGTTCAGCAAACGTCAGTTTTCATTGTTTTAAGAACTTTATCAGCTGGCGTTCTGTACCCATTCGATCGAGTACTTGATTATTTGTTACCATATCTGTCCAAGGGATTTTAAGAGCTCTTCTGTAAAGGTATGTCTATCATACACTCAAGGACAAAATTGAAAAAGTGGAAAGTCTTTGATGTTGTCAGTTATCAGTTTATTTGAAGTAAGGAGTGGAATTTTTTTTCACACCTGGTTATCTCGTGTATCTTCAATAAAGTTTACTGTACTATATTTCAGAGTTATTATCTGAATACCGATATGCATGCTCAAAGGTACAACGTCCTTAAGTTTTGTCCATGAGTGTATCTTTCAGAATTATTGCCTGAATCCCGATATACATGCTAAAAGGTACAACTTCCTAAATGTTGTCCATGAGTGTATCTTTCAGAGTTATTGTCTGAATCCTGATATACATGGTAAAAGGTATAACTTCCTTAAGTTCTGTCCATGGATGTGAAAATTGCTAGGTTAATCTCATTTGGTAGTTTTAAGTTGAACTCTTAGTATTCCCATATGGAGGATGACACTTGTCAGAGAACGAGTGATCTAAACCGTTGGTTTCCGACCCCAACGATCCAGGATATAATCCCGCATTGGACACTCATTTTTAAATCAACAAAATGCCTCAATGGCCCCCGAATCTTGGATCATTCAACCATCAACAAGTACAAGTTACCAAACGAGGCTATGACACACTTGTAAGTGCAAAAGTCGAACTGCTTTTCAAATGTGTAGATATGTGGTGCACTTACTGTAAGAACAGTCGCCTACTTCTACCTACAATAATTATCATGGCCTGTATAACGTGTACTAGGAATAATAATAGAAAATATTTTCTAATTTTATTGATTACGATTTTTTCTATAAAGCTAATCTATTCAAACTGGCCCAAAATTCTTAATTATATCAAACCTAACTTCTATAATGTGCAATTCTTCACTGGACATGGCGACTTCAACTCATACCTGTTTAAAATTGGCAAAGCTGAATCACCTGGATGCTCGTGTAGAGGCGAAGAACAGAACCCCAGACACTTATTAACTGACTGACCGCTGACCTTAGGGAACTAAATCAACTTCCCATAACAAACATGTGGTCTACCTTAAGGACATACACCAAAGATTCAACAAATTCTGCAGAATGTACTTAACTAAATAAGTGACTACTAATGTAATCAATACTGATATGTAAATATGTATATATCTCTTTAAACTACTTTTTCTTTTTTGTTCTTTATTCAATTGTATATGTTTCACACGCAAATATCCGAATTGTGGATATAGCGTGTACTCTGCAATTGTTAAATAAATAAATATTCAAACTTAAAATATATAAAATAATCAGAATCAATCGAATTGTTATGTTTTTATATTTTCATCTTTATGTATATATATCGAGAGAGAGATACCTCATGGATTACAAAAAAAGCGTAAAACGTTTTAGTTAGCTGATGAAGGACTTCTCCGAAAGCTTACTTTAGTCAAGTTAATTAAAATATTAAATCATGTCTTATGCTTTTTTTTTTGTAATTTGTCGAAATCTACAATCCTATAATAATGAAAACCTTGTGGATAATTTGATATTAGAAAATATATTTATATTACATTGTTTTTTATATATATATTATATATTCTAAAATGCAATTATTTTATTTTTTGTAAAAACATATATTGTATTTTCATTCATTGACTGTTTTACATTTTTTGACCATAGATTTAGAATATACCACTTTAAATATTGTTGTAAATATGTATAGTTAACCCTACCTTTTTTTGAATCACGATTATAGAATTCATTTTATAAATTCTATATTGCTGTGATAAATAGTTTTATGTGTAATTTCCTTTAAGTAATTCAAAATAAAAAACTACTTGATGGGTAAATAATTTGTTTTCTACTTTTCACGACTGCACCTCCAATTGTATCTTTTCAACAACAAAACAAAAAATTAATCACAACATATATATATATGATATAAAACAGATATATCTATTTATTTAATTGTTTCTCTTCAATCTTTATTTATTACAATTTAAAGCTTTATGTACCCCTAAGGACACTTGCGCTGTCATACATGTATGCCTTTACATTGGTCTATAAATATATATACAATAATTTTAGGCCGTGAATAGAATAGTCATATGATGTTAACAATAAGAAAGAGATGAAAAAAAACGAGAAAAAAGAACTGTGTACAAAAGAAAGAAGTGTCTGGTAATATGTACAATCAGCATAATATAAATTATCAGTTTCTTAAAAGATATTTGTTGCCATATAATTTTAAAAATATCTACAAAAGGTTCAAATTCAATATACATTTCTATACTGGAAATACAATTATTTGGATATGTTACTATTAAATTATTGCCGATTCTATGGTCTTGAAAAACAGGACAATCCAGTAAAAGATATATTGAGGTTTGTTCCTCATGTCCACAAAAACAACTCAAGTCTTCCATTGCATTATAACATACTATTTCTGAGGGACACTAATTCGTTTCTTCTTAAAGAGAGAACACGCACTATGAATTTTAAAATAAAATTTCCATATATTTTTTCTAAATTTAATTAATGCTAATTAATCTTGTAATTCATTAAGGATTTGAAAAATATATATAAATTAACAAATAGATAAATAAATGTAATAATTATTTAAAGTTTTAGGGTGAATAAATTAAGTTTTTTTATAGATGACACCCAGAAAAAACCTGCTCCAATATTTAACCAGTTAGGAAATTAAAGTGATTTGTTTTCCGACATCTTCTGCTTTATTTGGACTCCACAAGATGCCCTTTTTTTACAATTTTTTACAAGCTATAAATACAATTTTCAGATGTTTTTATTTGATAACATTTTATATTTATTTTATATGGTAAAACGCACGTTTTTGTATAAGTTTTTATCAAAATATATAAAAATATGTTATATTAAAATATTATTTTATTTAAAATTATATTTCATAGATTCAAATACTCAAATCGACCGCCATGGGTAACGCTCCCCCTATAAAAATTCATTGTTGTTGTTTCCCGATGTCCTGCTCAAACCTTTTGTACATTATGTAAATAAGTTTTTCATTTTTTTTTTATCTTACGCCTTAAGCCAGACAGTACTTTTATTAAATTATGTTTTTTATATATTCCTTTAGCTCAATTAAAGCAATTACTCATCAAAACTATTATTATTATTATACTTTCAAGATTTTGACCACGACTACATTACCAATACCATTTAGTACTAAAAAGAAACAGCACACAAATAATTCCATAGCATAATTCTCAAGATAATAAGAACAAATATTTTGTTTATAATATATATTCGAAAACCTTTAAGCAATATGTTTTTTTATTACAAAAATATTGCGAGATTTCGAGTTCTTGCTTTTCACCAGATGATATTACATTCTAATTTTGTCTGTTGATGAGAAAGAGAGAGCTCAAAATCTCGCGGTGTTTTTGTAATAAATAAACATATTTCATAAAGTTTTTCGAATATTTTCATAGAAGTAAATTGCAAATTTCTTATATCTGAATATATTAAAATATATATTGATATTTGACAAATATTTTCCCCATAGGAAAGTGACCATAGATCGTAAATACAAGTATGTGAAAAAATAATTGAAAAAAAAAAAGAATAAAATAGGTGTTGACATTAAAAATAAAGAAGGCAAATCCTGACCACAAGCACATAGGCTTTTTAGATAGCAGAGCGCCATCTAATGAAACAAAATGCTATATACACGTTATTTATATAAGTTATGTAAGTCACCTCTATTAATAGATGAAGCTGAAAGAGATAAATAAATAGAGTGAAATTTCAAGGAGAACGGATCAAAGAAAACGACAAAGAATTTGTCAAGAAATTCTTAGAAAGCGTGACTGAAGGTTTAATCAGGCTTAACAAAAAGTTAACAGAATAACTTGTCAACTTGAGGGAGCTAATTGCTTCTGAATTATTCATTTCTCGGAAGTCGTTCATGACATGGAGGGGTTACCCTAGGGATATACATGATGTAATACTGCATAGCTATACTCAAGTTGATTATTTTCACTTGCTTATCAATTATTGATAGTTAGGAAACAATATGGACAATCAAATCCACACTTATATTTCACTGTTAACTAATTCTTACTGAGCTTTGTTCTAAGGAGGATATTGAAGATCCTCTGACAAAAGAACAACGAATATTCGATTTTAGGAACGCCATATTGTATATACACTCATGGACAAAACTTGAGGAAGTTCTACCTTTTAGCATGTATATCGGGATTCAGACAATAACTCTGAAAGATACACTCATGGACAAAACTTGAGGAAGTTGTACCTTTTAGCATGTATATCGGGATTGAGACAATAACTCTGAAAGATAATCATGAACAAAACTCGAGGAAGTTGTATCTTTTAGCATGTATATAGAGATTCAGACACACACAATTTTTTCTAAAAGATATTACAGTGACCTTTATTGAAGACACACGAGATAACCAAGTGTGAACAAAATTACCTTTGTCTCCTTAAAAAAAGAGATAACTGGCGACATGGACAATATTTAAGATGGTGGGAAGTATTTGATCTCGTCGGTTTTCTGTTTTTTTTTTAAGGAGACAGAGCGAAAATAGTTTAAATTATGAATAATTATTTTGATAGGGACCTTTCATTTCTAACACAAACAATACACCATTATATATTAACCTATTATTATACAAAATCTAATTCCAATCAGATCAAATATCAAATCTATTAAACGGAAAATAATATTGAAATATTTACTCAAAAGATATGTATAGAGGACTTACAAAATATTATAAAAAATAGAAATTCACTTAGCAATATAAATACCAAAAGTTATCTTTCACAAAAAGGAGATAGTCAAATATTTTGCCATATTTTATATCATTCAAAAATATTATATTTTTATTGAATCTAGCTTTCTCTATATCTTTCTAATTTATTTTGAAAGAGGAAAATTTAATAGATTTTCCAAAATATACGAAAAGCCCATAATGAGATTACTTCAAGAAGAAATAGAGAAATATAAATTCCTTTTTAGATATCTGGTATTGAGAGCAAATAAGGAAATTCGAATTTTCTAAAAAGCCTATGATATAATTTGATAAAAAACCATCATCCCAGAAGATCAACAAATATGTAAATTACAATTTTAAAAGAAAAACCTATTTATGAATTTCGATTTCAATTTTTTTTACATAAAATATATGTAAATAGGGTACATTCTTGACACACGAGATGAATAAATAAAAAGATTTGTGTTTATGTGAAAAAATCAAAAAGGGCTAACTTAAATATATGTTTAATATGTATTTTTTCATTTCAAATTAGAAGAACCGTATTTTTTCAATAAAAAGAATTTTGATGATATCAAAAATATATATCTATTTAATATTTAAAGATAATATATTGTAATGAGTTAAAAAGTTTGTAATTAATGAAAAATATTGATATTATCCTGATTAATATATTAAATTGAACTTTTGCTATTATTTATAGATTTCTTACTTGAAAAATTTGTCCGTGAATTCAATTTTTGGCCTTTATCTTTCTTCCATACATCCCTTTAGTAAAATATCGATCCACTCTGAATATTTGGACTGTTTGTCTGATGCTCGTAGTGGACAAAGGTATTACGTTGTAAAGAGGGAAGCTTTGAGAGGACAGGAATACTGCCAGCCATCAACCTATGGCTGGTTGAGGAGAAATAGATAGACCCTACGATACCATTTAAAGACTAGCCATAGAAAGGAAGCTCTGAGAGGACAGGAATACTGCCAGCCACAAACCTATGGTTTGTTGAGAAAAAATAGATAGACCCTACGATACCATCAAAAGACTAGCCATAGAAAGGAAGCTCTGAGAGGACAGGAATACTGCCAGCCCCCAACATATGGCTGGTTGAGGAGAAATAGATAGACTCTACGATACCATCAAAAGACTAGCCATAGAAAGGAAGCTCTGAGAGGACAGGAATACTGCCAGCCCCCAACATATGGCTGGTTGAGGAGAAATAGATAGACTCTACGATACCATCAAAAGACTAGCCATAGAAAGGAAGCTCTGAGAGGACAGGAATACTGCCAGCCACTAACCTATGGCTGGTTGAGGAGAAATAGATAGACTCTACGATACCATCAAAAGACTAGCCATAGAAAGGAAGCTCTGAGAGGACAGGAATACTGCCAGCCACCAACCTATGGCTGGTTGAGGAGAAATAGATAGACCCTACGACACCATTAAAAGACTAGCCATAGAAAGAAATTTCTGAGAGGACAGGAATACTGCCAGTCACCAACCTATGGCTGGTTGAGGAGAAATAGATAGACTCTACGATACCATCAAAAGACTAGCCATAGAAAGAAAGTTCTGAGAGGACATGAATACTGCCAGCCACCAACCTATGGCTGGTTGAGGAGAAATAGATAGACCCTACGATACCATCAAAAGACTATCCATAGAAAAGAATATCTGAGAGGACAGGAATACTGCCAGCCACAAACCTATGGTTGGTTGAGAAAAAAATTGATAGTCCCTACGATACCATCAAAAGACTAGCCATAGAAAGGAAGCTCTGAGAGGACAAGAATACTGCCAGCTATGGCTGGTTGAGAAAAATAGATAGACCCTACGATACCATCAAAAGACTAGTCATAGAGAGGAAGCTCTGAAAGGACAAGAATACTGCCAGTCACCAACCTATGGCTGGTTGAGGAGAAATAGATAGACCCTACGATACCATAAAAAGACTTTTCACTTACAAATGTGCCAGAGTCCCGTTTAGTTACATGCACTCGCTGGTGAAGTTGGATTTTTTAAAAGAATCGGGAGCCATTGGAGCATTAATTTAATCAGAAAAAAGTGTCAAAAGCGGGATTTGATCCCGGGTCGTAGCGATCGAAAGCCAACGGTTTAGACCATCCTTCCACCAACCTCCTTAAATTATAAATACATAGTATCAATTATATAATATGAATATATATTTAGATATTTCAATTTAGAATAATACGAGTATCATAGACAAGTAGATTGGATAATTCGAATAAAGTCTAATAGCGAATCTTCCATAAATTTATCTTTATTGTCAATTCCTCTGCGGCTTCCCCATAAATATTGGAATCAATAATAACCACGGCAAGAATTTAATTATCATTTGCCTATAAAACTCCGGTTACAAAATTGAATATTTTATACCATGGTATATATTATTTTCTGTAACCTTTAAAACTAAAAGGTCGGTGACGAGTGGGTAACACCCTCGATTCCCGACAGTCATGAACCGGGATTGAATCCCGTGTTAACCTTTTGTTTAATATGTGAATAACCATCACATATTATTCATTGTTTCAATTATCATAAACTAGGTTGTTCTTGTTGAGCGGTACCTAATAAAGTGATTTTGGAACTTGCGGTGTAACCTTTCTTCAAAGCAGAAAAACATAGTTTCATTTGATGTGTATTCATAATATTTATTATTTAATTATTTGTGACCATTGACCTGAATGCATAATTTGCATAGGTAATTATTATTATTATTATAGAATGTATTTGTTGCTATAACGACTATTAAATCATTAGTAGGTAAAATAAATGTGTGATCATTAAATCCTAAATAAACCACATCATTCTCGGTTGATTCAAATTATTTATTTATTGTTGCATCCTGTCCTTATTGGTTTTATTCTAAAAAAATAAAACACTCTGGCATCTAACCTGGTTCAAGTTTTTTTCTTGATTTTTTATCAAGAAATAATCATTCCCCTGAAGAGAGTACAGCAAGTTACTGAAATTTCGAGAATTAAATAAATTATTGGTTAATGTAGTATATATATTCCAAACTAACTTCCCTCCAACAAATGAACGTCAAAATGAGAAAGTAAATGATTAATCATTCAACAATCAACAGTTTTTTAAGCCAATATTGATTCCCATAAACTGAGAAACCCATCAGACACTTTCATTCGAAACCTTATAAGAAATTTGTCTAATAATTCTATCTTTGGTTTATATATAATAATAAACATATCTCCACAGCTCTTTGAACAAGTCACACGCACAAACTATATATACATATATGAAAAAACAATAGAAAAAAAATAAAAGATAAGTGGGTCAGGTGTTGATATTAAAAATAAAGAAGGCATCTCCTGACCACAAGCACATGTGCTTTTTAGATAGCAGAGCGCCATCTAGTCGAGCAAAAATAAACTAAACTTTTATTTAGCATTCGTGGATGGCTTTTCTTGATTTATCAAGAAATTGGGTTGGCCAAATATCACGGAGGAGGCGAAATAAACGTTTAGTTTATTTTTGCTCCACTAGATGGCGCTCTGCCATCTAAAAAGCACATGTGCTCGTGGTCAGGAGATGCCTTCTTTATTTTCAATATACATATATGAACTAAAGGAGATACATCTCCTCTTAATTATGCCTTATAACACACACGCCACACACACATAAAGACATTATATTTATCATCCCGAGTAGAAAACTTTACTAATGATGGTAAAGAATGATCCACAACTCCAATTTCAACACATACAGAAAAAGGTCAACAACCTGTATACCTTGTATTGAGAGGTTTTCTTCTCAATATAGATTGCTGTCTCTCTTTACCTTGAGAGACGACCTAGTGTCCAGCCACTTGACCAGCTCCGCAACTCCAAGGAAGAGGCTCTAAGGACGACTACCAAACGTCTAAAAACCTATCTAGAAACTCATTTTTATTGAAAAAGACACGCTCAATTTATACATTAAAAGGAAAATTTACATTCTAATTTATACAATCAAAGAAATTTACATACTTTTTTCTCTTAGTTTTTAAGTTACAAATATATTTGCATAAAAATAAAGTTGACTACTCTAGTAGTCGTAACACCATGGTTCAGGTCAATGACCCTCATCAGTACAGAGACAGCTTCGATTTCATAACATTCTTCGAGAGAGTTTTGGAATCGGACGAATAACCCGAAACCACATCTATATATATATAAATGAATGTTTGTATATTTGTTTGTTTGTATGTCCGGTATACAAATTCACAGTAGTTCACTAATTCAAACTAAAATTTCCATACATAGGTAAAAAAATACGGGGAAGACGATAGGCTATTTTAAAAAATATATAAATCAATTATTAAAACTATATATTCAAATTATTCTACTTAGCTCGCGAGCAGCGCCTCTAGCGGTGAAGATGGGAGGTAATATCAGCTGACCTAATGTACATGTAAAGTTTGGAGCGGGACGTTTCGCAAGAGTGACATCCACGGCGCCAATTTATAATTGTAACGAATAGTGTTTGAATAAAACATTTAATCGGGTAAACCCGGGCGTTGCCCGGGTCATTCGTCTAGTAGTATATAAAGTATGTATTTTTGTCTGTATTTTCAAACACTGGCCTTATGTCTCAATCCATATCACCACTAGTAAAGTTCTTCACTAAAGAAATAAACAAAATGCATTGTTCTAATGAATAAATAAGGAGAGAGATACCACTTTTGCTACATGAATATCATCCCCTCGCAACTAGGTATATATATTGAACATTTGAATTCCTGAAAATATATATTTTTGCTTATCCTTAGTACACATTGTACAGGCCATGATAACCATAGTGGGTAGAGGTAGGCGACTGCTTTTACTGTAATTTTCCCTACATGTCTACACATGTGAAAAGCAGTTCGACTTTGCATTTACAAATATGCCAACGTTTGGTTACTTGCACTCGTTAGTGGGGTTGGATTTTTGCAAGAATCGGTGGCCATTGGAGCATTTTAAAAAAAAAAGAATAAAATGCCCATTGAGGAAATCAAACCCGGGTTGTAGCGATCTAAAACCAGCGGTTTAGACCATCCTTTCACCCACCCCTCTCTAAAAAGAGAATCTGTGACACATAATCCTATGGCAGTAAAGATAAAGATTAAGGAAGGAGGAACTAATCCATCGTAAAACATCCCATAACAACGAGGATATAAAAAGTTATAAAACAAGATAGCAAACATATATAATGACCCTATAATCCGTTATTATAACCTACCAATCGTTTCTATTATAAAATATATTTAAAAAAAACGATAATTTTACTAAAGAATAGATTAAATACCTTTATTTATTAAAAATAAAGAATGCATCTCCTGACCAGGAGCACATGTGCTTTTTAGATAGCAAAGCGCCATCTAGTGGAACAGAAATCAACTAAACATTGATTTAGCTTGTTCCCTGATATTTGACCAACCCATTTCTTGATAAATTTTCTTCAAAAATCATAGAATTTGTTTTTAAGGCTGTATAAAAAAGTGAAAACGCAAAACTATATAAAAGAATAATAGACAAGTAAATTTGTATTAAGATCAAGTTGATAAATTAAGAGAAAAGGCATCTCCTGATTGTATAGTTAATAGGTTTTGATGATCTATTCCATCTATCGGAATAAATACAGATATTGTAAAATCTTTATCAGTAAATATATGTACTGAACGAACAGTTTTAAACAAGTCAATCGAGAATAAGTGAACAATGATAAAAGAGTTAATTAAACAGAGACTATTATTTGACATTATTGCTAATTGTGTAATTACACCGAGGTAGAATTAATTATTTAATTAATGTTGTGGTTTAATGTCTCCTTATTAAACTGGGACCTCATTAATTAGAGGAGGGGTCGTTCGACCGAGAAATTCTGAAGTTGTGTTTCCCTCACTGACAAACTTCCCCTAACAATCGACAATCCAATATCAAATATACACTGTCACCATTTTTAAGATGAAGTGTGCTAAAACTAACCCAAGGAATTTGTTTACATACATACAGCTTTATTAAGACCACCAGTCTTATACAGATTCACTGCGGATAGAAAGCAAATCTCTGAGAAAAGACATCCCTCGAAAGTTCAGTTATTTACCCAAATGAAAATATGCTATTGCTATATATGTTTTTCTTTTTACAAATATATATCTTATGAAAAGGCATCTCCTTATCGAGACACTGAAAGTTTCTGATGGCTTGCGCCATCTATCGGAATAAATATCAACTATTCTCGTTGATTTTTAATTATTCAGAATTGGCCAAATACCCATTCTTGATTAATCAAGAAAAGCTAACCACGGACGCGTTTCGAGCTGTTGGCCCTCATCAGCGTGGTGCAAGCTGTACCACAACGACCAAAAAACAGGTCATTCAGGCATCCTGAAAAATCATGAATATATATCTCTTCACATGGTTATATTTATGATGCATTAGAAAGCCAGGCCCTTCCATTGATTTTTAAATTGCAGTAATGGCAGTTGAAATTGTTTAATTTGTAAAAGAATCATACGCGTCTATAATAGTTTGGAATTTTCATGAATATATTTACTTAAAACTTATAATAAACCTTTTTTAATTGATTTATTCTAAATTTGTGGACAAAACTGAAATAAGTTGTACCCTTTGAGCCTGTATATATATAGTATATTTTAAACTGTATAATAATTACACTTTCTATTTGCTACCACCCCCATATTTTGTATATACGCTATATCTTTATTAATATAACCTGTACACCCTTATTTGTATTTAAACTAAAAATGGTGACGTCTAAATAAAAATCCAAAGAGCGGTCAGCTGGTGGCAGCAGGGACAGAGGGGTGGAAAAAGGCAACGCCCAGCCCATGTGGGGTCCCGAGGGACATTCTTATAGAGACCCCCCTGTAAACAGGACAAGTTTGGGCAGGGGGTCAGCAGATGTTCTAGAGGGTGGACCATCGACAGTCCGCTTCAGGCTGTCTGTCTGTTCACACACTCTCCCTCCATGTCTCGGTTATAAGCATCCAAGTTAGTGTAATGGCCTCTACCTCTGTCCCGTGGGCTGTCCCTGATTCCTCTCTGTGCTAACAGCTAGCCCTGCCTCTGCTTCTTGTTGTCCGCGTGCGGGAAGACCATCAACACTCGCCTCACGTACACGACTGCCAGTTCATCCATTCGTCGGCACATTTGCAACAATATTACATATATATTTTTAAAAATAAAAAGGCATCTCCTGACAATGAGCCCATGTGCTTTTTAGATGGCAGAGCGCCATCTAGTGGAGCAAAAATAAACTAAACGTTTATTTAGCTTGCTCCGTGATATTTGGCCAACCCAATTTCTTGATAAATCAAGAAAAGCCATCCACGAACGCATTTCGCGCTGTTGGCGCTCGTCAGCGTGGAGAAGGCTGTAACCACTGCGACCAAAAATATTTTTGGTCCCAATGGCTTCCCGAAAAATCAAGAAATTGGTATTTAATATATATTTTTATTTTTATTGTTAAATTTCAAATGATTTTTTATAAAAGAGAGAGAACGTATTAATTTACATATATGGGAAATCCGTCGTTAAATAGGCAAATAAGAAGTGGCTTATGCTTACAATATTGTAGCATAGAAATCAAGTCTTTGTATATCTGAGATGTGAAAGTATTTATTGATGACGTCACGGCGACCAGTCGACAATTATTAACAAATTAACCTCAACTATCTACAGCTAGAGAATATCGAGCAAGCAAGCTAGGTAACTAAATGATGATTTTACAAATAATAAATCTGTTTCCAAATATTTTCATTAAATAATTAAATTGAATAATAAATTATTTCTTCGCCACAATATTTATTTATTTATTTAACAGTTGGGAGAGACACGCCATATCCACAATTAGGATAATTGCGTGTATATATTACATTATATACAATTAACACAATTGAACATTAGGAATCATGAAAATTAAACGTTCGATGTCAAATTTTGCATATAGCAATTAGAAATAGTAGCTTGAAATATGTACAATCAACACTTTCGCCTTGAAATATACATCCTGCAGAATCTATTAAACTTAATGTATTTGTTCTTTCTCTTGTAAATCAATAATGTTTGATTACTATTCTTGGATTCAGTATCTTTAAAAAGTCTAAGCAAAGTCAACAACTGTGCTACATTAGGTTTTGTCAACGAGTGTATGTTTACATATTACTAGCTAAATATGTAATATATTTTCACTGACTAATATTTTAAAATATAAATTTAATAATCATATTGTTTTTATTACTCAAATTACGTATATCAGTATAGTTCTGAAATTAATAAATAGAAGTAATTATTTGTATAATATAAATAATATAATATGATAAATATAAAGAATTAACATTTCTTTAAACAATTTTTTAAGATTATATAAAAGGGCGTACTAGGATATGTAAAGAAAAAAAAAACATTTATTTTTCTTAAAATATTTCGAAGAGATTTCTTCCTCTTTATTTATTTATATATAAATTAAATTTAATTGCTATATCTCGTTAATATTTTACACAAATAAATTTACTGGCAATGCGCTTCTTTTAAATATCATCAAATGTTATCTCTACAAACCTTACTGCAATGATATGAGTTATTGAATGAGCCAAGCCCTCTCATTCAATAACTCATATCATTGCAGTAAGGTCTGTAGATATAATATTCGATGATATTTAAAAGAAGCGCATTTCCAGTAAATTTATTTGTGTAAAAATTTAAATATTTATTCATTGGCTACTCTATTTTCAAAATAATATTTAATACTTGTAATTAGAAAATGCCAGATAAAGCTATAAACTAGGTACCTATATTGGCAATCAAACCTCTGTAGTTACTATTGACAATTTCTATCCACAAGAGACCGGTCGAATTAAAGAAAGCCTAGATGGGTAATGGTCCCACACGTAAGGTGATGGAGCCAATTACGGGTCCGAGGACTTCTCCAATGGATTAAATGTTGAGTCCGTGTGTCATGGCCGACTTGGGAGCCAATTCAGCTTGGAATAAATACGGCAGGTCGATGGACTTCTGGACTTAGGACGTTTGATTTGAAACTCCTTCATTTCTCCCGAAGGAACAAAGACCTTTCAGAATTCCAAGGTTTTGATGGCGATGTAGTATAGTTGTTGATTTTGCTTAAACTTTTTAATGATACTAAATCAAAATTTAGTAATCAAACATTATTGATTTACAAGAGAGAGAACAAAAATAATTTAACATAGTAAACAAAGAGAAACATTTTTTTCTTACAGTTAGCATCTATTTACTTGTTATCTTACACATATACTCTGTGGTAACAATTAATTAATTACACTTAAAATATATACAACAATGATCCAATTTTATAGCTTTGAGACAACACTATTTTCCCTATTCACTATAGAAGAATTAAGACAAATCACTTGTGTTTTTTTTCTATGATTCTATAGCTTTTTTCTGAAAAACGAGGTTTTTTTTTTGATTAAAATGGACATACGTATATATATATGTGAATTTAATTGATTAATTATATATAAGTTCTTAAAATATTTTCTGTTATGATAAATATATTTAAATAAAAATTTTTTTTTTTTCTGGTGTTAAGAAGAACCTTTATTAACATCATGAAACGCGATTTCCCAAACTCAGGGATATTTGCGTCGATACCTCTCTCTACATCACAACAAATCGGCTATATACAATCCTGTTCAAATCATTATTTTACATAATTAACCAAAGAAAATTGTCCAAAGAGAAAAACAAACAACAAAGCAAAACACACAAAGCAAGCATCGCAATTCTTTTCCTTCTAAGTTTCCCTCTCCCTTTTCCAATTTAAAAGAAAGTTGTAAATAAATTTGCAAAATTCTATGGGGTTCATAAGTAATTAGATCTTCAATGGACAGTTGAGCTAGATCATATTTGATTATTCTAGATTCTATATAGTCTGTTAGGAGTGGAATTTTTGCCAAACTACGTGTACTGTGTTAAGCGTATTTACGAAGGTTTGGCCTTAAATACCCTTTTCTTGGTTTCTCAAGGAGCCACTGGGACCAAATATAATTTTGGTCGTAGTGGTACAGCCTATTCCACGTTATCAAGTGCCAACAGCGCGAAACGCGTTATATATAGTGTAACACTAAAGGTTGCCTATGGCTTGCGCCATCTTTTGGAATAAATATATAAACTTACCGTTGATTTTTTATTGATTCTTGAAATTCTACGAAATACAACTCTGAAATAAAATGAAATATCAAAGATTATTTGGTATTCATTCTGAGAGATGGCGCTAATCATTATAAATCTTTAGTTTTATGATAGGGGGTCGGTGGAAGGCTGGTTAAACCGTTTGGTTTTCGACCACTACGACCCGGGTTCGATTCCCGCATTGGACACTTTTTTTCTGTTAAAAAAAAAATGCTCCAATTGCCCCCGATTCTTGCAAAAGTCCAACCCCATCAGCGAGTGCAAGTAACCAATCGGGGCTCTGGCACATTTGTAAGTGCAAAGTCGAACTGCTTTTCACATGTGTAGACATGTGGTGCGCTTACAGTAAAAGCAGTCGCTAACCACCCACCATGATTATCATGGCTTGTACCACGTGTACTAGGGATAATAAAAAAAGGTTTTATGATCAGGAAATGCTATTTCTTAACGACTTGATCCAAGCACAATTTTCCTTTTGTTCTTTTCATCTCTATCTTTATTTATCAAAATAAAACTATTTCAGATTTTATAAATTGATTTGAATCTACTGGACATTAATTAAATAATTAAAAAATTTTTCTGGAGTTGTGTTTCTTTTTATTTTAAAACCATCTTAAGATTTCAGGCATCTCTGAGCTTCTACAGAAGAACTTGTACAAGGAATATAGTTTGCCATCCGGCGTTGTTTATTCATTACATATGTTCTCCTGTGGAAGGGACAGAGATACCTGAAAGCTTTAGATGGTTTTTTAAAATAAAGAGAAACTCACTTTTTTAACTATTTAATCAGATTTCATAATTTAAAATATAATTATCACCTTTTTAATATACAAGAACCAAGAAATATCGATAGTGGATATTGCTGCTGCTGTGATGGAGATGCATGGAGACATCTGAGGCTTTTCTTTGGACACGACAACAACAAGAATACAGTATATACACACCCAAGATATTGGACATTGCTACTGCTGTGATGGAGATGCATGGAGACATCTGAGGCTCTTTATTGGACACGACAACAACAACAATACAGTATACACACCCAAGATAGAGAACATTGCTGCTGCTGTGATGGAGATGCATGGAGACATCTGAAACTCTTCTTTGGACACGACAACAACAACAATACAGTATACACACCCAAGATAGTGGACATTGCTGCTGCTGTGATGAAGATGTATGGAGATATCTGAGGCTCTTTATTGGACACTACAACAACAACAATACAGTATACACACCCAAGATAGTGGACATTGCTGCTGCTGTGATGGAGATGCATGGAGACATCTGAGACTCTTCTTTGGACACGACAACAACAACAAAAACCAAGAGAATATAAATTGTTGGAAAAGAGGAAGTTCGAAGCAGCCAATGGGAGGCCTACGGAGGGGGCTACGGGGATGCAGCGGCTGAAATGAGAAAAACAATTATAGAAGAACTTGTAAACAACTTTCGAACGCGAGAATTTGCCTTGATCCCCGATTCTTTTAGTGTAAATATTTAAATATATAATTAATTAAATAATACTTTACTTATTTTCTTTATTTATAATAAATATAATTTTCCCTCCTGTTTTCATAGTATATTTTAAAAGTGGTATAAGCAGCGACACCACAATTTTGAACCTTTAACCCCGCCGACCAAGAATAGAGGTGAGAGACTCCCTCTATAGAACTTAGATCGTCGTCACAACACAGAGTGGCGGTGAAAACACGCAATACAATAATTTCTTAAGATATTTACCCTTTTCTTACAAAATAATAATAATAAAAACATTTAAAACGACAAATTCAATTATTTTACAACTGTTCAATGCGAGCTGTCATGATATCAGTAAACAAAATCCAAATTTAGAAATTTTTAAAAGAAGCATCATTGTTTAAAAGTTGTAGGGATTGTTGTTTAGAACTTTTTTCTATTAACCTCTCTTCTTGACTTGTTTTACAGAGGTAATTAAGTTAAGTTAGGTATTCTTAATTATAACTATCAAACTATCTCTTAATCAATATTCTGCAGCCGACCACTTATTTAGATTTTTTTTTATAAAGGAAGTTTTACAATCTAATTTGTAACGATTACATTATTAGCTTCGACTCTTTTTTTTTTTAAGCATGAATATTGGATGAGATTTTGTCAGAATATATTCATATATTGTTGATATTATATCCCACACAACTTCCTTTTTTTATTAACATTATAATTAGTATGTTATTGTTCAATAGAATAATACCTTGAATCAATAATAAAATAATAATAGTAAGTCTCCAGGGAAAGAGTTTCCCACTGCCTGGAGTATAGGAGCTCCATCTATGATTCCTTTCTACCTGTGGTGAATCTGTATAAGACCGAGGAGGCTGTTGTTGGGCTCTGTGCTGCCTGGAGTATAGGAACTCTATCTATGCTTCCTTCCTGTGGTGAATCTATATAAGACCCTGGAGGCTGTTGTTGTGTTCTGTGCTGCCTGGAGTATAGGAGTTCTATCTATGCTTCCTTCTTGTGGTGAATCTGTATAAGACCCTGGAGGCTGTTTTTGGGTTCTGTGCTGCCTGGTGTATAGGAGCTCCATCTATGCTTCCTTCTTGTGGTGAATCTGTATAAGACCCTGGAGGCTGTTTTTGGGTTCTGTGCTGCCTGGAGTATAGGAGCTCTATCTATGCTCCCTTCTTGTGGTGAATCTGTATAAGACCCTGGAGGCTGTTGTTGGGTTCTGTGCTGCCTGGAGTATAGGAGCTCTATCTATGCTTCCTTCTTGTGGTGAATCTGTATAAGACCCTGGAGGCTGTTTTTGGGTGCTGTGCTGCCTGGAGTATAGGAGCTCTATCTATGCTCCCTTCTTGTGGTGAATCTGTATAAGACCCTGGAGGCTGTTTTTGGGTTCTGTGCTGCCTGGAGTATAGGAGCTCTATCTATGCTCCCTTCTTGTGGTGAATCTGTATAAGACCCTGGAGGCTGTTGTTGGGTTCTGTGCTGCCTGGAGTATAGGAGCTCAATCTATGATTCCTTTCTACATATGGTGAATCTGTATGAGACCGGTGGTCTTAATAAAGCTTTGTATGTGTTATACTCATCATCATAAGTGTAATTTTATCATTATAAAATAAATATTACAGCGGACTGTGTACTTTACTGTGTTGACAAGAGAGCAATAAAACTATGTCAATTGTCTATCTCTTTCTTTTACAAAAGTGAAATAAATTTTCCTTTTATTTTTGATTTTTATTTATTTAACGGAAATATCTTCAAAGGGAAACTTATACCTGGAAGCCGAATGCTATCACCTCAAGTCAACACTTGTAGTCCTTAATTTTCTTCATAGAAAAAGTTGTACACATAACCACAACAAAATACAAAAATACATTTTACTAATAATGTTAAAAATAATAACACTTTCTAATAGTATATATTAAGGAAACTCCGTCCAAGCCCGGATAAAAAAGGAGGAGGGGGAGCAGTAACAAGCTCACTTAAAAACCTGGGCTCAGCTGGCCATGCTGATAGTACCCTGTAAGGGTTCCTAATCCAGAGATACAGGATGAGCAGCGTTTGTACTCCATGTTAGGAGCTGCTACACATGGCATCTGTTCCTCATATCAGAGGCGGCCATTTCTTTTGGAGCTAAGTCGGCCTGCCACTGAGTAGTGCTCCCAGTATTAATGACAAAGGCAGACGCATTCTACCTCACCCAGTCATGATGATTGTCAAACAAACACCATCAAAGGTCACAACTTGATACCCTAATATGATTGAGTGAAGATAATAAAGTGAAAAAGAAGATATATTAAGGAAGGAATTTGAACTATTTCAAAACATTAAAACTCTTTTAAGACTCTGGTTTAAAAGAAAGAACAAGAAAGCCATTAGTAACATAAACGCTACCATTAACACCAAGCCCATTTACATTATGGACCATCCTATTTAAATCGAGTTAGCTTACAGACAGCTTTCTCTTTTCAATCTTCCAGTGTCTATATCCAACAGAGGCAATCAAATCTCCCCAAATTTAATAAAAAGTGATTACGTATACACATTAGAGGGAAATAAATATTAATATTTAACTCGGGGATGCTTCTCCAATTTATATTTGTAATCAAATGAGAACCGTTTTACATTTTCAGTAATTTAATCTGTAATAATTGGATGGGTTTTGGCTGGTCGATATAGTCTTCATTGCGGATAGAAATTTCAGTTTTACGGCGTGGATTGTTTCTACTGAATAAATCTTGTTTTAACTAGAATTAATACCTCAAAATGATGTTTCATTAGGTCAATAGATATTCCTCTTTAAAACAAGAACATTAAGCATCCAGGGAAAAGTTTATTTTTAAAATATTTTTTAATTTAAAAATCTCTCAAGTTTTCGGTCAAGAAAGCCCCTTCTACGGGAGAAAATATCTTACATCATTAAAACGCCAATAAAATAATATTTAAAATTAAAATAAAGTGTTTTTGTTGTTTACATTTGTTTCAATGCAGAATCAAGACGGGCTTCTGTTGCGCGTTCTTTCGATTTTGCTATCCCGAGGCGATATTTTCACTTGAGGTTATGGGATGGGTTCAAACTCGAAAGCACGCGCAACAGAAGCCCATGTTGATTCTGCATTGAAACAAATGTAAGTCGAGGAAACTCTCCCTAAGATGGGGGCACAGGACCGCGACATCATTAATGGTCGTCCCTCGGTTATATAGAGTCTGAGGTGGTGTTTGTCATCAACTTGATATAATCTGTTGTTGAAATATGTTTTAACGAAGTAGCATATAATCATGAAAAAAGCAGTTATAAATAGTTTATACAATTTGAACACGGGAACTTAAATTATTCATTTTTTATTTCTATAAAATTGACAGAGTTTTTGCAAGTCAAAGCGTATATTCTTATAATTCAAGTATAAATGTAGAAATAATTCAGCTGGTAATAATTGACATCTAACTGTTGCAAGAAAATTTAGATTTAGAGTATGAAGTTCAGAATATTAAAGTTATTCTGTCAATAGACGAAAATGTATTTCTAATTTAAGAAGCTAATAAAAGACGAAACCGTTTCTTTGGAGTAATTTTCGACAGGCATTCCCGGATGCATAAAAAGAAGTCGTTACGAGAAGTACTGTAAAATTCTATCTTTATCTACACTCATGGACAAACCTTAAGGAAGTGGAAGGTCTTCAATGTCGCCGAACGTCTGTTTTTTTTTTTTTTTTTAGGAGACAGAGTCAATTTTGTTCACATTTTTGGTTATCTCATGTGTCTTCAAAAAAGGTCACTGTAATATCTTTCAGAGTTATTGTCTGAATCCCGATATACATGCTAAAAGGTACAACTTCCTTAAGTTTTATCCGTGAGTGTATCTTTCAGAGTTAATGTCTGAATCCCGATATACATACTAAAAGGTACAACTTCCTTATGTTTTGTCCATGAGTGTATCTTTCAGAGTTATTGTCTGAATCCGATATACATGCTAAAAGGTACAACTTCCTTAAGTTTTGTCCATGAGGGTGTCTTTCAGAGTTATTGTCTGAATCCCGATATACATGCTAAAATGTACAACTTCCTTAAGTTTTGTCCATGAGTGTATCTTTCAGAGTTATTGTCTAAATCCCGATATACATGCTAAAAGGTACAACTTCCTTAAGTTTTGTCTCCATGAGTGTATATCAAAAGTGTTTTAAATATTTAAAATATATTTTCAAAATAAATGTATACTATATATCGGTTTTACAATTCTATAACAACATTGTACATTTGACTAGCTACATGTTACACTTTATAATGGCAAACAATATTTGATATTTTAAAATTAACACTTTTTTTCACTTTGAAAACACAATTTTATTTATAATGAATGTTTTTCAATTTTTTTTTATTTGATATTTCAACAAATATTCTCTGTGGCTCAACAATCATCCATTCTGGCTAGGAGCCCCGTAAATAAAGATATTTCCAACAAATATTATATTTTATTAGAATTTAATTTTATTTTGATAGAAATTA
>CP092873.1:6294067-6333956 GCA_030710605.1 Cordylochernes scorpioides
GTTTATAAATATAACCGTTACAATGAGATATAACATGAATTATACCAAGACAACGTGTATAGAGCGTGTAAGACTGTCTTTAAGTTAGTACAGTTATAATGAATATAACAGATACCCTATACCAAAGTAACAGGGACATAGACAATACAAACTGATAGACTACAAAGCTGTTTATAAGTTATAGCCGTTACAATGAGATATAACATGAGTTATACCAAGACAACGTGTGTAGAGCAGTGTAAGACTGTCTTTAAGTTAGTACAGTTATAATGAATATAACAGATACCCTATACCAAAGTAACAGGGACATAGACAATACAAACTGATATAATACAAAGTTGTTTATAAGTTATAACCGTTACAATGAGATATAACATGAATTATACCAAGACAACGTGTGTAGAGCAGTGTAAGACTGTCTTTAAGTTAGTACAGTTATAATGAATATAACAGATACCCTATACCAAAGTAACAGGGACATAGACAATACAAACTGATATAATACAAAGTGTTTTATAAGTTATAACCGTTACAATGAGATATAACATGAATTATACCAAGACAACGTGTGTAGAGCAGTGTAAGACTGTCTTTAAGTTAGTACAGTTATAATGAATATAACAGATACCCTATACCAAAGTAACAGGGACATAGACAATACAAACTGATATAATACAAAGTTGTTTATAAGTTATAAACGTTACAATGAGATATAACATGAATTATACCAAGACAACGTGTGTAGAGCAGTGTAAGACTGTCTTTAAGTTAGTACAGTTATAATGAATATAACAGATACCCTATACCAAAGTAACAGGGACATAGACAATACAAACTGATAGAATACAAAGTTGTTTATAAGTTATAACCGTTACAATGAGATATAACATGAATTATACCAAGACAACGTGTGTAGAGCGGTGTAAGACTGTCTTTAAGTTAGTACAGTTATAATGAATATAACAGATACCCTATACCAAAGTAACAGGGACATAGACAATACAAACTGATAGAATACAAAGTTGTTTATAAGTTATAACCGTTACAATGAGATATAACATGAATTATACCAAGACAACGTGTGTAGAGCGGTGTAAGACTGTCTTTAAGTTAGTACAGTTATAATGAATATAACAGATACCCTATACCAAAGTAACAGGGACATAGACAATACAAACTGATATAATACAAAGTTGTTTATAAGTTATAACCGTTACAATGAGATATAACATGAATTATACCAAGACAACGTGTGTAGAGCAGTGTAAGACTGTCTTTAAGTTAGTACAGTTATAATGAATATAACAGATACCCTATACCAAAGTAACAGGGACATAGACAATACAAACTGATATAATACAAAGTTGTTTATAAGTTATAACCGTTACAATGAGATATAACATGAGTTATACCAAGACAACGTGTGTAGAGCAGTGTAAGACTGTCTTTAAGTTAGTACAGTTATAATGAATATAACAGATACCCTATACCAAAGTAACAGGGACATAGACAATACAAACTGATAGAATACAAAGTTGTTTATAAGTTATAACCGTTACAATGAGATATAACATGAATTATACCAAGACAACGTGTGTAGAGCAGTGTAAGACTGTCTTTAAGTTAGTACAGTTATAATGAATATAACAGATACCCTATACCAAAGTAACAGGGACATAGACAATACAAACTGATAGAATACAAAGTTGTTTATAAGTTATAACCGTTACAATGAGATATAACATGAATTATACCAAGACAACGTGTGTAGAGCAGTGTAAGACTGTCTTTAAGTTAGTACAGTTATAATGAATATAACAGATACCCTATACCAAAGTAACAGGGACATAGACAATACAAACTGATAGAATACAAAGTTGTTTATAAGTTATAACCGTTACAATGAGATATAACATGAATTATACCAAGACAACGTGTATAGAGCAGTGTAAGACTGTCTTTAAGTTAGTACAGTTATAATGAATATAACAGATACCCTATACCAAAGTAACAGGGACATAGACAATACAAACTGATATAATACAAAGTTGTTTATAAGTTATAACCGTTACAATGAGATATAACATGAATTATACCAAGACAACGTGTGTAGAGCAGTGTAAGACTGTCTTTAAGTTAGTACAGTTATAATGAATATAACAGATACCCTATACCAAAGTAACAGGGACATAGACAATACAAACTGATATAATACAAAGTGTTTATAAGTTATAACCGTTACAATGAGATATAACATGAATTATACCAAGACAACGTGTGTAGAGCAGTGTAAGACTGTCTTTAAGTTAGTACAGTTATAATGAATATAACAGATACCCTATACCAAAGTAACAGGGACATAGACAATACAAACTGATAGAATACAAAGTGTTTTATAAGTTATAACCGTTACAATGAGATATAACATGAATTATACCAAGACAACGTGTGTAGAGCAGTGTAAGACTGTCTTTAAGTTAGTACAGTTATAATGAATATAACAGATACCCTATACCAAAGTAACAGGGACATAGACAATACAAACTGATAGAATACAAAGTGTTTATAAGTTATAACCGTTACAATGAGATATAACATGAATTATACCAAGACAACGTGTGTAGAGCGGTGTAAGACTGTCTTTAAGTTAGTACAGTTATAATGAATATAACAGATACCCTATACCAAAGTAACAGGGACATAGACAATACAAACTGATATAATACAAAGTTGTTTATAAGTTATAACCGTTACAATGAGATATAACATGAATTATACCAAGACAACGTGTATAGAGCGGTGTAAGACTGTCTTTAAGTTAGTACAGTTATAATGAATATAACAGATACCCTATACCAAAGTAACAGGGACATAGACAATACAAACTGATATAATACAAAGTTGTTTATAAGTTATAACCGTTACAATGAGATATAACATGAGTTATACCAAGACAACGTGTATAGAGCAGTGTAAGACTGTCTTTAAGTTAGTACAGTTATAATGAATATAACAGATACCCTATACCAAAGTAACAGGGACATAGACAATACAAACTGATATAATACAAAGTGTTTATAAGTTATAACCGTTACAATGAGATATAACATGAGTTATACCAAGACAACGTGTGTAGAGCAGTGTAAGACTGTCTTTAAGTTAGTACAGTTATAATGAATATAACAGATACCCTATACCAAAGTAACAGGGACATAGACAATACAAACTGATATAATACAAAGTTGTTTATAAGTTATAACCGTTACAATGAGATATAACATGAGTTATACCAAGACAACGTGTGTAGAGCGGTGTAAGACTGTCTTTAAGTTAGTACAGTTATAATGAATATAACAGATACCCTATACCAAAGTAACAGGTACATAGACAATACAAACTGATATAATACAAAGCTGTTTATAAGTTATAACCGTTACAATGAGATATAACATGAGTTATACCAAGACAACGTGTGTAGAGCAGTGTAAGACTGTCTTTAAGTTAGTACAGTTATAATGAATATAACAGATACCCTATACCAAAGTAACAGGGACATAGACAATACAAACTGATATAATACAAAGTTGTTTATAAGTTATAACCGTTACAATGAGATATAACATGAATTATACCAAGACAACGTGTTTAGAGCGGTGTAAGACTGTCTTTAAGTTAGTACAGTTATAATGAATATAACAGATACCCTATACCAAAGTAACAGGGACATAGACAATACAAACTGATAGAATACAAAGTTGTTTATAAGTTATAACCGTTACAATGAGATATAACATGAGTTATACCAAGACAACGTGTGTAGAGCAGTGTAAGACTGTCTTTAAGTTAGTACAGTTATAATGAATATAACAGATACCCTATACCAAAGTAACAGGGACATAGACAATACAAACTGATATAATACAAAGTTGTTTATAAGTTATAACCGTTACAATGAGATATAACATGATTATACCAAGACAACGTGTGTAGAGCAGTGTAAGACTGTCTTTAAGTTAGTACAGTTATAATGAATATAACAGATACCCTATACCAAAGTAACAGGTACATAGACAATACAAACTTGTTAGTGAAAGGCACGCCCGCGCGACGAAGAGAAGAACAGTTTTCAACCAACACCACCGCCGGCGGACGGTGGCGACGTCACGGTCGGCGCGCATGCGCGGCGGCGGCGGTCACGTGGGAAGCACGGGCGTGGGCCCTTCGAATTCTGACGGCCAACCCGGACTGACTTCCTTCCCAATCCATCCTTTTCAATCGAACATTTTTTAACTTCTTTAATTACTTAAATTAATTTGTAACATAATATTTATATCTATATTTATCCTGAATAAAATTTAAAATATCAAGGATGATTAATTGTATCATTCTTTCAATACCAAACGAACCTGTCATAGTGTACCATTCAAAAAGTGTACCGAATATTGTGGCGAGCCTTGCCAGGATTTAAGATGGACAAGCTCAAGAAAGCTTGTGAGACGAAAAAGAGGACTTTGGAAAGTGTTATTGCAGAAGCAGATGGCGAACTTGGAAAGCAAGAACCAAGCCTATAAATGTTGATGTCTCTACGACCAAAGCTCCTCAGATGTAAAGACAGGTTCTTAATTGCCAGTGATTGTCTCATCGAACAACTGATAAAGGCGGATAGAGAAGATGAAGAAATTGAAGATGTCGATATCGTTCAAGCGAATCTATTTGGAAGGTCTGAAGGCGTTTTGCAAAAAATGAAACAATTACTAGCAAAACCAACAGTAGACCGAGAATCAATAGTTTCCGGGGGGAACGAAGGAAAGTCAAATCTTCATCGACTTCCGAAGTTGGAACTACCGAAATTTGGAGGAGAAGCACGGGAGTAGCTGCAGTTCTGGTCAGCCTTTCAAAGCGTCCACGATGATGACTCCATTTCGGCCTGTGTCAAGTTCCAATACCTACAAAATTGCATGATAAAGGGATCGGTGTCGGAGGAAATAGTTTCATCCTTTCCAAACTCAGCGGCAAATTATCCACTTGCCATCAGCACTCTTAAGGAACGTTTTGGCCGTGAAGACATGTTGGTGGAAGTGTACGTAAGGGATTTGATTGCTATCACTTTGGAAAATGCTCATGGAAGGAACACGACACCTTTTTCGACTGTATACGTTCGGTTATCATCACAACTACGAGCGTTGGGATCTTTAGGAGTCACAACAGATAAATGCGCTGCTATTCTGTACCCCATGGTGGAATCAGCTTTACCTGAAGATCTCTTCGTCGCGTGGGAAAGGACTCGTCATCATCACAAGCCTGATGAAGATGGAAAGCATAATTCAAGTGAAGCCCTCCTGGAGAAGCTTATGGAATTCCTAAAACACGAAGTTGAGGGAAGTGAAAGAATGCGTTTGGCTCGTCAACCGTTTTCAAGTTCGTATCCATCACAATTTAATCGAGATAAGCCGCCCAAGCCGAAGACATCTGTCGCCACCGCTGCAAGTCTGGTAGTTGCTGATGGGAAGTCAAATAACGCTTATAAATGTGTATTTTGTGATGGAAAACATTTGAGTGAACAATGCTGTAAAGCCATGTCAATGTCTCTTGAAGCAAGAAGGAAAATAATTCAAGAGAAACAGTGTTGTTATTCTTGCTTGAAGCCCGGACACTTTTCCAAGTATTGCAGAAACGTTTTGAAATGTGTCATCTGTAGTAAAAAACACAGGGCAATCTTATGTCCAGTTTCAAAAGGCAGCCAAAAATCTGATGGGATTGAAGAGAGAAGTAAGAACATAAATGCATCCGTGGACATGTCGAATCAAATTCGGTGCCAAGATGTCTTACTTCAAACAATCATGGTAAAGATTAATGGCGAAAATAAATCAAAGGTTGTTCGAGCAATGTTAGATAGTGGATCCCAGAACTCATATGTATTGGAACAAACTGCTTCCGAAGTTGGACTCACTATGCTCGGGAAAAAGGAAGTTGTACACTTACTATTTGGTGGAGTGAAATCGAGACCACAGCAGCACAAGCGGTATCGAATCTACATTTCTGATGTGGACTCCAAGTACAACTGCAATTTTGAAGTACAAGACTGCTCAACGATTTGTAGTGCAATGCCTTCCGCTCAACCTACCGAATGGATGACGGAACTTCGATCAAAGGGAATTGACTTGGATGTCTATAGGTCGAACACGGAGATTGAACTACTACTAGGAGCAGACGTATACGCCAAGCTACTAACAGGAAAGAAAATAGAATTGGAATCTGGTCCCGTCGCTCTCGAAACGAAGCTGGGCTGGACTGTTAGTGGAAAGGTTTTGGGAAATGTTCAAACAACTAAATCTCAATCATCAGTTCTGTCATGCTTAGTCCGTGATGCAACAATACAAGATCTTTGGAGATTAGATGTCATCGGTATCATGGAACCCATGAAGGAAAAGAGCAAAGAAGAGTTGTCAGTTGCAGCGTTGGAACATTTCAACCAAAGAGTGAAACAGAATGAAGATGGTCGATATTCTGTCAATTTACCTTGGATAGGAGGACACCCACCACTCCCTAATTACAAGCTAATTTCGGAGAAGAAACTTGAATCTACTACTGCTTTAGCAGGGATTAAACGTGATATGAACTGGTCAGTGTTTGTCGCAGGAAGAGTAAAGAAGATTCGACAAAATTCAAGCATAACTGATTGGAGGCACGTTCCTGGTAAAGAAAATCCTGCAGACATCCCCTCACGTGGAGCTTCAATCTCGCAATTGATTACTACTAAATGGTGGGAGAGACCAGTTAGGCTTAAGAAAGAAGAACAATTTTGGACACAGTCTGCAGAAAAGGAGTCAATCGAAGAAGTCAATAGTGAACTGAGAAAGGCAATCGTCACACCCTTCAACAGAAAAAGAAAAAAAAATAGGGGGAGAAGGATTTCATGGCCATTAGGAAAAGTGGAGGAGGTGCTACCTGGGGCCGATGGACAAGTTCGAGTCGCAAGAGTGAAGACATCATCGGGAGTTTTTCTTCGTCCAGTACAGCGACTTTTTCCATTAGAAACAAAACAAATTTAGATTGGCCTCTACTATAGCCAAGAAAATATAGTATTAGAATTTAATTTATCAATTAAATTGGTGGGAGGAATGTTAGTGAAAGGCACGCCCGCGCGACGAAGAGAAGAACAGTTTTCAACCAACACCACCGCCGGCGGACGGTGGCGACGTCACGGTCGGCGCGCATGCGCGGCGGCGGCGGTCACGTGGGAAGCACGGGCGTGGGCCCTTCGAATTCTGACGGCCAACACGGACTGACTTCCTTCCCAATCCATCCTTTTCAATCGAACATTTTTTAACTTCTTTAATTACTAAAATTAATTTGTAACATAATATTTATATCTATATTTATCCTGAATAAAATTTAAAATATCAAGGATGATTAATTGAATCATTCTTTCAATACAAAACGAACCTGTCATAGTGTACCATTCAAAAAGTGTACCGAATACAAACTGATATAATACAAAGTGTTTTATAGGTTATAACCGTTACAATGAGATATAACATGAGTTATACCAAGACAACGTGTGTAGAGCAGTGTAAGAATGTCTTTAAGTTAGTACAGTTATAATGAATATAACAGATACCCTATACCAAAGTAACAGGGACATAGACAATACAAACTGATATAATACAAAGTTGTTTATAAGTTATAACCGTTACAATGAGATATAACATGAATTATACCAAGACAACGTGTGTAGCGCGGTGTAAGACTGTCTTTAAGTTAGTACAGTTATAATGATATAACAGATACTCTATACCAAAGTAACAGGGACATAGACAATGCAAACTGATAGAATACAAAGTGTTTTATAAGTTATAACCGTTACAATGAGATATAACATGTGTTATACCAAGACAACGTGTTTAGAGCGGTGTAAGACTGTCTTTAAGTTAGTACAGTTATAATGAATATAACAGATACCCTATACCAAAGTAACAGGGACATAGACAATACAAACTGATATCATACAAAGTGTTTTATAAGTTATAACCGTTACAATGAGATATAACATGATTTATACCAAGACAACGTGTGTAGAGCGGTGTAAGACTGTCTTTAAGTTAGTACAGTTATAATGAATATAACAGATACCCTATACCAAAGTAACAGGGACATAGACAATACAAACTGATATAATACAAAGTTGTTTATAAGTTATAACCGTTACAATGAGATATAACATGAATTATACCAAGACAACGTGTGTAGCGCAGGTGTAAGACTGTCTTTAAGTTAGTACAGTTATAATGAATATAACAGATACCCTATACCAAAGTAACAGGGACATAGACAATACAAACTGATATAATACAAAGTTGTTTATAAGTTATAACCGTTACAATGAGATATAACATGAATTATACCAAGACAACGTGTGTAGCGCGGTGTAAGACTGTCTTTAAGTTAGTACAGTTATAATGAATATAACAGATACCCTATACCAAAGTAACAGGGACATAGACAATACAAACTGATATAATACAAAGTTGTTTATAAGTTATAACCGTTACAATGAAGTATAACATGAATTATACCAAGACAACGTGTATAGAGCGGTGTAAGACTGTCTTTAAGTTAGTACAGTTATAATGAATATAACAGATACCCTATACCAAAGTAACAGGGACATAGACAATACAAACTGATCTAATACAAAGTGTTTTATAAGTTATAACCGTTACAATGAAGTATAACATGAATTATACCAAGACAACGTGTGTAGCGCGGTGTAAGACTGTCTTTAAGTTAGTACAGTTATAATGAATATAACAGATACCCTATACCAAAGTAACAGGGACATAGACAATACAAACTGATATATTACAAAGTTGTTTAAAGGTTATAACCGTTACAATGAGATATAGCATGAGTTATACCAAGATAACGTGTGTAGAGCAGTGTAAGACTGTTTATAAGTTAGCACAGTTATAATGAATATAACAGATACCCTATACCAAAGTAACAAGTACATAGACAATACAAACTGATATAATACAAAGTGTTTTATAAGTCTTTAAGTTATAACCGTTACAATGAGATATAACAGATGTTTTGTATCAAGACAGCAAACACATAGACAATAGACAGATATAATACAAAGTTGTTTATTATAAAATAAAGCTTCCAAGGCTAAGTTTCTTGTTCAACTTTAACTTTTTAGCTTGAAAATAAAAGGTTGAACAAGAAATTTAGCACCTGGAAGCTCTTTTTTTTCCATAATATTATAAATCAGGGAAGAACGTTTATTTCTAATCAATAGTTATTTATAAGTTATAAACCTACAATATGAGCTAGAACAGGTGTTTCGTCCCAAGTCCTGTACGTAATCCACTACACGTCCCTGTAAACCTACAATGTAATTAGGAATAATGGGTCCTCTAAATCGACGCTCGGATGTAATGGGCCCTGAGCAACAATTCTTGTCGTGGCATGTGGAAGCAGAATTTGTGAGGAGCACGCAACTCTTCCTTCTTTTATTTGCATATTTTACAACAATAACAGTTTATTGTTAGAGAATTCAGCGTGTTGTGATCCCACAGTTTTGAACAATTCCTACTCAAAATGCATGATGAAGTCTTATGATTATTTTTATTACTTCTTTTTTATTATTTTACTTCAATACAAATTTAAATATTTTATAGAAAATAATTCTTTGTCTCAAATAATTACAGAAGTTTCTTTAAAACCATTAGTCTTTGTTTATAATAATTATATCCATATATCTATGAATAAATCATTTTTGAAATTATTTTTATTTTTGCATACTTTGATGTAAATAATCTATTGCTAGATAAAATAAAGTGTAATTGAATTTAATGGAAATTTATTTTGAATTATTTAAAATTTGAATACTTTTGAAAAAATATTCATCATTAAAAGGATTTTTTACTCTTTTTTATTTATAATACAATACAATGCGGTCTATGATTGTAGAACGACATTTCAAAATTATCCCGCATGTGTTTCTTTTGAATGAAAAATCGAAATTTATTTTAAGAAGAAATAACGATTATTTTTAACCTTAGGGATGAAGTATGAAAGGAATTGTGAAGAGTAATGATAAACGGAAAAATAATTCCCATCTCTGGATACTTTTATTTTTCCGTTTATCATTACCCTTCACAATTCATCTCCTTTCATACTTCATCCCTAAGGTTTAGAAATAATCGTTATTTCTCCTTAAAATAAATTTCGATTTTTTCGTTCAAAAGAAACATGCGGGATCATTTTCAAATGTCGTTCAACTTTTTTATTTGTTTTCTTTACGAACAGTATTTTTTATTTTTCTATGTATGAGGTTCATAGAAAATACTTTATATAGATGATACTTTCATTACATACGTTGAGGTCATTTTTGTGTTTTCTCTCTTTCATATTTGCATATTACTGTTTTTAAGTCTTATTTGAACAAGTTACACTATCTAGTAACGTTTGAAAATGAAGCCAAAAACATAAAACATGTTTGAATGAATCTATAAACAAAAATTATAAGATTGTTACATAGGTGAATATAGTTCATGATTTATCCGCTATCTACATTTTTCCTTTTTTATATTTTGGAATTATAATATATAAACAACAACAAAAAGCTTTATTAAGACCTCTTATACAGATTCTCCAATCAGAAATATAGGATACATACAGGAATAACAGTAATAAAACCTTAATGGTAATATGATATTTATATACAGGAAAAATTATATAAAGACAATCAAGCTAATAAATATATTATTCTTGGTGAATTTCAATATATTAATTGAAAATATGTAAATAAAATACAATTATAAATAAGTGTATTTAGATTTAATTATTCTAAAGAATAAATAATTTTAAAGTGTTTTCATATAAACACAAGCATACACTGTGTTCTTCATATCGCTAAATACACTCATAGACAGAAATTAAGGAAGTGTAAAATCTTTGAAATCGCAGGTTGTCTGTTTTTTTTAAATTATTATTATTGTTATTTTGAAGACAAGGCAATTCAGTTCACATTTGGTTATCTCGTGTGTCTTCAATAAAAATCACCGTGTATCAAATATTGTCTGAATTCAGATATACATACTAAAAGTTACAACAACCTTAGGTTTTGACCATGAATATATATATATATATATGTCATAATATATGATCTTCCAGGAATAATAAAGTAAACCTACATTCAACGAGAGAGAGACTCGATAGAAGGCAACTAAGTTACGACCATTTTGGCCACATTCCTGAGGGGGCTTTTCTGGGAACCTTGCAGGACTATTTTTAGATAGTCGGGGGGTGGTACGGACAACAAACGGTCGTTCAGGGGAAGCTCCTCGCGCCCCGTTTCTCTCGCTGGCTGCCTGGGTTATTTCCTCTACCAACTCGTCGTGTGATTATTTCTCTCCTCACCACATTATTATCACTATATTGTCACATTGAAAGTCGACAGGATCATATTATCACAGAAGAGTCGACAGGATAAGACCTGGCCGGGAAGCAAATCCCTCATATACCGGAGTATGAAAAAACAAGAAGCCAAGCCTCGATGATCGACCAAACCCAACTCAACTGTAACCACTCCTCTTCGAGCCCTCAACCCCTTCTTCGCCAACCTTTGAACCGTGATTCCGAAGAAGTATTCTCCTACGACGGAGATGGAACTGCCACGCACTTCTTCCAGCACTAGACCTGCCCAAGAACGATCGCCGCGCCAGAGCAGGACACCTTCCATCATCATGGACAAGACTCCGCCATATCCCTGCCGCTACTGTGATGTACAACACTGGTACGCACAGTGTCACAGACAGAACTCTCCCGAATCTCAATGAACTTACCTGCTCTCTAAACCAGCATAACCTGTAAGTGAAATTGTTTTACCCCTTCCATTCATTCTTTAAATAAGTCATTCCTTGTAAACTCTGATGCCAATCTTTATATGATTAGCTCCATTTATTTTCTCCACGCCTATTTACAATGGTTTTATTCTCCATACTATTTAGCTAGATATTTGTAACCCATTTAATTAGTTATCTTACCATTAGAATTTAACAATCGTCATTTTAATTAAATAATTTCCATTTTAACGTAACTTAAAAAAAGGAATTCTACCTATTAACGCTTTACGATTTTTACTATTAACAATAGATTTTTCATAATCAATTTATTTATAAAAATATGCCTCCAGCACCTAAACTTTTGTATACCTATTTGTATATGACCTCTCCTACTTGTAAGCACGGCTCACGAAAAATAATTTCTTTCCCTAATCGACTCAAAATTCACCCTGTAATTCAGGCGTCGAAGAATTCCAAACACCACGTGAGCCTTGCTTACAACCAACCCTTGGTGACTCTTATCTATCTTCCCCTTAATGTCCCACTCATTCTTACAACCTTGTCAGCCTTATACCAGCTCAGGACCTTTTATAGAATTATTGATTAATCAATTATCGAACTTCTATATTGTCATTTCAAAATCCTAATCTACACCCTTCATTTATGATAATATCTTTTGTAGTTCATCTCTAGCATATCCACCGACCCACACCATCTAGCCAATGGTGTGTTCGTCACAGGATGCAGATTGACTAACTGCTAGATATTTATCAACTCCTTTTAGTTCGCACTTGAACAATCTGCATCGAGCGACACAGTTCGCCCCTTCTTCTCGCGCCACACGTTCGCCACACGGACCCTGTCTTCAAATCTATGTTTGTCCATTGTCCAAACCAGCACGATATAGCCTACCTTCGATATTTCCCACGGAGGTACGTTAAACATCGTCGCTGATTCTGTCCGTTCCGTCATCATTTCGCGCAGACATGGGTCTTACTTTCAACCCACCGCGAAATCTTCGCCTTGGACAAGCTCCCACGAAGGTTCAAACACTTCGTGTCCGAGCAGCTTGTCACTTGTAACGGACAACGCCGTCCTCGTCCCAATTTTTGGCACTGTGCGCGCATACTTTCTGCAAATTAAATATAAGTCCATTCGACTTCCTCACCTACACACGGGACTTTTCCCCTCGGACTCGCTACACAAGTAACTACATAGATAAGGTAGATTGGCCCAGGGCAAGTTTCCCCTCGCTCTGTTCGCCAAGGTTCTAACATTGTATGTAGTTTTATATTTACCTCAGTCCTGAGCTCACACAATTGCCAAACTCAATCTCATTTCTCGTACCCTACACCTATAGCATAGAAAGCCCATGACAAGTTTCCCCTTGCCATGTCCGCCTGAAAAATATCCTAAAGTGTAGAGTTCCCCAGTCTTAATGATCTTCAGAATTTCATCATATGTATGTTACTCTTCTTCTCGTTGTTCACACTCCTCCATATCATTTCCCTTATAATACATTAGATTTTGTTGTATATAGCCTTTGATAACCTTGATATTTTCAAGAATTTCCTCAAATATCAAACTCTCCGGTGTTGTAAAACTGCTTGTAAATAATATTTACTTGTACTATACAATATTTTATTTACATAAAACTATGTCACCATAACCTTAATTAATTTCAACTGTAAAATTGTTTTCTCTATTCCAGGCTTCACCAGCTTTAAGTATACTTAAACCATGTTCAGCCTTCTTCAACGGGGGCCATATGTCATAATATTTGCTCTTCCAGGAATAATAAAGTAAACCTACAGTCAACGAGAGAGAGACTCGATAGAAGGCAACTAAGTTACGGCCATTTTGGCCACATTCCTGAGGGGGCTTCTCTGGGAACCCTGCAGGACTATTTTTAGATAGTCGGGGGGTGGTACGGACAACAAACGGTCGTTCAGGGGAAGCTCCTCGCGCCCCGTCTCTCTCGCTGGCTGCCTGGGTTATTTCCTCTACCAACTCGTCGTGTGAATATTTCTCTCCTCACCACATTATTATCACTATATTGTCATATTGAAAGTCGACAGGATCATATTATCACATATATATATATATATATGTCATAATTTGTATAATTAATGCCCAAGAGATATATTTATTTCCGCCATAATTATATTTTAAAATGTAAATACAAATTCATCCATGTATAAATCTGTACCAAATAAATCTGGGAGCCAGCGCGCGCGGGGGAAGGCCACCCCTCCGACGCGTGCTCACGAGTGTCGAACAAGTTCTTTTTTGACGCGCACATGCACAACGCTTGCCCCCTTCCATTCGACCACCGCAGCTACGACATATATATATATATATATATATATATATATGGTAATTTAAACCAACAACCCCATATTGTATATAACTTATAACAAGATTTTAATGTTGTATAGTAGAAACACATCTGTAAATGGTTATATGCATGATGTAATGACATCATCATATGTAATGTAATATGTACAAACTGAGGATAATAAATAAAACTCTGTAATAGATTAAGAGTTGAGCTTGAGAGATAGAAATCAAACACGACTAAATTCGAGATAGATGGAAGCCACAAAGCAACGTCTAAAGATAGATTGGAAGCTGCCAGGACGGCGCCAGTAGAATGTCACCGGACGACCCCCTCTCACATCTGGTGACATGCAAAACCCCCTTTCTCAGAAACCGTATATAAAGCCCCGTCCTAGCTAAAAATACAGTTAGTTCACCATCTGGGTCAGCCCTCGTCGGTTGTACCCCAGGTCCATCTCATCCATCATGTAGACCAGTAAGAAAACTTCTATCTCTCCATCTTTAGCTCCTAGCTAAACTTTTATCTGTTCACGGAACTTTCTTAGTGCAACTGTGTCTTCGTTTTTTTGTGTCTGGACATCCCCAAGCTTTCCACTCTGCCTCGACCACGACTGCCTGTACTTTGTGAGAACTTTTAAAGGTCTTACAAGGTGCAGAGAGGTACTGGAAAACTCCCCATCCTGACTGTTCATCTCGGTTAACACACCACATTATAGTCGACAGGATTCTACAAGAGTCAACAGTAACTCAACTCATTACAGATTTAGTCGACAGGATTCTACAAGAGCTACCAGAACTTCACCATATATATATACAAGTGTATATATACAGTAAGGACATTGGAAAGTTATTTTTTCAAAAAATAAATAATTCCCCTATAAATAGTTTGCACACACACCCACATTAAAAAAATATATTTGGACAAAAAATTAATTAAATTCACAATATTTCGATTGGTAACACGCTAGCTTTTATAAGAGTTTTAAAAACCTTTACAAAACACCTTTTGTAATATATATTTATTCTTATATATTACTATATATATTGTATCTTTCCCCGAAAAAGGATATTATATCTTAAAATCCAATCTATTTGCGTTCGCTGTAATATATATTTTAAAAGCTATTTCTATTATAAAGGTGTTCATTTCAGATAAAAGAGGATATACATTTATCTTAACTGTTTCTTTTGTCTTTACAATAGCTTTATTATATGTATTGTAATAGAATAGATATATGAATAGAGGGTTAAAATAAGATATATTTGGTATTCAACATATTCTTTTCTTTGCTTCTATATTCTTGTTCTTAATAATTAATTTCAATGAAAAAAATAAATTTTAAAAGCTTTTATTATAATGCATTACAAAAGAAGAAAAATAAATATTTCAGTTATACCGCCATTTAATAATTATATATATATGAGTTAAAATAAAACAGACACTCCAACTAAACAGAAGGAAGTCGACACAGTTGGCCAGATGGAAATTTGGTCACCTGCACCCTCTAATCTATAAAGAGGGAGCCAAGAGCTTCCCCATGTGCACTAGGTGTAAAACCAAAGAGGCCACTCCCCAAAATATACTAAATTGTATTGGAAAGGACAAAGGATTCCTGTACAGAGAACAAAGAAGAGTCCTTTATCTTCTTTATGAGCACGACCTCCAAGATCTTCTCAAATTTAGACTAATAAAAGGATAACTAAAAATAATTAGTGAATAAATTAAAAATAAAAGGGGCGATATTTGTATACTAGTTAATTTTTAGTGCTGAACTTTTTAATAGACAAAAATTAAGGATTTTGTTACCTTTTAGCATGTATATCGGGATTAATGCTAATTGATTAATAAAGATTAATTGGGAGAATATGTGTTCACAAGAAAGGAATGTAGATATATCATCTGTTTTCGAGATATGTTTTCTCAACGTTTCAGCAAGTCACTGTCATCTTCCCTAAAAAGAGGTGTAGAAGTTCTTGAATTCAGGTTGAATGTATACTCATGGACATAACTTAGGAAGTTATACCTTTCAGCATGTATATCGAGATTCAGACAATAACTCTTAAAGATACACTCATGGACAAAACTCAAGGAAGCTGTACCTTTTATCATGTATATTGGGATTCAGACATAAACTCTTAAAGATACACTCATGAACAAAACTTTGGAAGTTGTACCTTTCAGCATGTATATCAGTATTCAGACAATAACTCTGAAAGATACACTCATCGACAAAACTTAGGGAAGTTTACCTTTCAGCATGTATATCGGTATTCAGACAATAACTCTGAAAGATATCACAGTGACCTTTAATGAAAACACACGACCAAGTGTCAACAAAATTGCCTCTGTCTCCTTACAAAAGAAAACAAACAACCGGCGACCTAAAGGCTCTTTACTTCTTTAAGTTTTGTCCATGAGTGTATAACGCCCTATTTGTCTATTTGATCTCGATGATTATTCTTTAAAATCAGATGTCAAATAATTGTCTTCACCAGTTCCTTGGCAATAATCAAAACTTCATATCTATATAAGAAAACTGATAAAAAATAAGTAAATTAAGCGTTTTTTTTTCTTTAGTTGTATATACCTTTTCTCAATTATTCTACTATTTTTCTGGACAAATTTAATTTTCTAGATAATTCTAGTTCTAGATTCTTCCAATCCTAATTTATAATGTTTTAGAGAGACGTGTGGAGGTGATCTGATGTTACTGTGAGCACTGTGGAGGCCGCTCTCTCTAATAAAAATTAAATATTTTGAATTTTAAATTTGTTTTAGTAAAGCCCTTTAGAGAAAGAGGAAAGAAATAACGGCTGTTGAAAGAAGTTTTTTTTTTTGTTCGAGGGCGCGCTTCTAAAGTTCCAGCTCTGTTTCGCCGGCCGCGCATGCGTAACGATTTGTTCTCCCAGCTTGCGAGCTCTGAAGCGTAGTGTAGTAGCCACATAAGTAAAAATCATCCTTTGAAAAAAATATTTATTTCACTTTAAGGTTTCGAAACTATTTTTAAAACGTAATATTCTTTTTGAAATTAAACAATTTCTACTGCCCTTACTGCAATGGAAAAATGAGGGCAGTAGAAATTGTTTAATTTCAAAAATAATTCTACGCGTTTAAAATAGTTTCGAATTTTGATAACAGATAGCGCGCTAGAGCATCATACTTAAGGTTTATTTGGTTTTGAAATACGCAATTTTCATCTAAAGATTGAGTGTTCTTCCATTAAACTCTTTACAACCCTACAATTCAGTGAAATTGTTTTCTAGACACCCTTCTTGCAAGATTATACCGCATTATCGGTCTTGAATGAGTTCTGAAAAATGAAAGATTAAATAATATATTTGAGGAGAAAATATGATTAAAAATTATATATAGAATAAGAAGCCAAAAACCTTTTTAAAGCCGTAAGATTCTTTTTGAAATTAAACAATTTCTACTGCCCTTACTGCAAAGGAAAAATTAATTGGAGGGCCCCTGGCTCATAAGTGGTTTCCATTGAAGTAAGGTCAGTAGAAATTGTTTAATTTCAACAAGAATCTTACGCCTTTAAAATAGTTTCGAATTTTGGTAAAAGATGGCGCGCTAGGGAATCAAAATTCTTTATAACACCTATGGAACTAAAATCGAATTCAAATTGACAAAAAGATAAATTTAAAAAATCAAAAATAACAAAAGGAATGTAACAAAAAGTTACGAGGGGTGTCCCATAAGTCCATGGCCCGACCATGAGAACGAAATATTAGAAACTAATAAATTTTACCATATATACCTTAAAGCCTTGTATGAAGATATGTAAATTTTTAAGTTTCTACAACTAACCGTTTTTTTGTTATAGGTTCTGAAAGAGGACAAGAAACAGAAATCATCTAAAATGGAGACAAACGAGATTCGTGCTGTAATAAAATATATTTGTAAGAAAGGAATGTCGCCGAAGGAAATCTATGAGGATATGGTGGATACAGTAAGGGAAAATGCCCCTTCCTATAGCACAGTAAAAAAATGGGTAGCTGCCTTTAAATTAGGGAGGATCAGCACCGAAGACGAACATCGACCAGGAAAACCCATTGAGTCAGTTACTCAAGAAAACAACGACAAAATACATGATTTGGTTATGTTGGACAGAAGAATGACAGTTCGTCAGATAGAAGAAACCTTGGGCATTCCAAAAACAACAGTGGATCGGATCATGAGAGAACACTTGGGCCTCAGGAAGCTTTCTGCCCGTTGGGTTCCCAAACTTTTGACACCCGATCAAAAGGCTGTAAGGAGAAATTTATCTTCGGACAATCTTGCGTTATTTGAAGCCAATCCAGAGGAATTTGTTAATATATTTGTTACCATGGATAAGACTTGGGCCCATCACTTTGCACCAGAGTCCAAGCAACAATCCATGCAATGGACACACTCCGGTTCCCCTCTCCCCAAAAAGCCAAGACAGTTCCATTAGCAGGGAAGGTTATGGTGTCTGTCTTTTGAGATTCCGAGGGTGTACTTCTTCTAGACTTTCTGAATAAGGGTCAAACCATCACTGGCGATTATTATGCAAATCTTGTGAAGCAACTACGAGAAGCTATTAAAGAAAAAAGAAGAGGAAAGCTGTCCAGGAAGATTGTTTACCATCAAGACAATGCTCCGAGTCATGGGTCGCTGCAAGCCATGGCTACTATTTATGATTCTGGCTTTGAACCTTTACCACATGCACCCTATTCACCAGATCTAGCTCCGTCTGACTTCAATCTATTTCCTCATTTGAAAAAATCACTTTCTGGCATTTCTTTTAGGTCAGATGAAGAGGTCATTGATGCTGTAACCTCATTTTTTGAGTCACTTGAAACATCGTTCTTTTTGGAGGGTATGAAAGCATTAGAACATCGCTGGAAAAAGTGTGTATAGACCTTAAAGGGGATTATGTTGAAAAATAAATCATAATAATTTTATTAGTAATTTTCTTTATATGTCGGGCCACGGACTTATGGGACACCCCTCGTATAATAATAATATGAATCATAAATTATATGATAGAAAGTAAAATTTCTAAATTTAAATCTATATAATTAATATAAAATATTGATGATAACACAATATATTTCTAAAATCAATATTACAAAAAATAAATTTCAAGCAAAAATAGCAATATATAATTCGTAAATTCGTATGAATAATTTAAAATTTAATTCGTATATTATGAATTTTATTGCGCAACACCTTTATCAAAATTCCTTATAATATTTCCTCTCTGGCATATGCAAATACTCGTAAATAAGATAAACCACTTATACAAATGGGAAATAGAAGGGATGAAGTCCAAATATGGAAAAGTATAGCAAAAGAATATTTTCCAAAAGAAGCTTTTCTCTCTCTGTGGCACTCAAGCTAACTTAGAAAGGGAAAAAGACAAAGTTTTAGAGGGAATCAGGTGTGAAGAAAACTGATAAATAAAAATATGATTTAGAAAGAACCAATTCCATTCAATTGGAGTTTTCACAGTTTGTTTTCTCATTGTCTGGGGAAGTCTTTAACACAATTAGCACTTCCTGGAGAATTCCGGGAGACTTTTATTTCGAACTAACTTTTTCTACGCCAAGTTTTCTAAGTGGTTCAATAATTGTTTTATTCCATATATAAATATAAATATAATATATATATATATATATATATATAGATGGAAAATTTGCCGGGAGGAAATTAATCCATGGAAGCAATGGTCGCCTCTCCCGTCAAAATAAACGTCATAATCTGACGCCATCTATTGACCGTCGCCGCAACTAGCGGCATCGGGTCGGTGACAAAGCCACAACACCAACTTTGGCATACTGATAAGCGTCCACCTAGAGACCATGGTTTCTGGCTAATGGCCCTCATCAGTCTAGGGCGGACTTTATTCCATGAGATCCACACGGGATCTAATGGAATCCTCACAATCTACCAAAGAGGTGTTTTGCTGGCAATGTGGCTGGGCCAAATTTGACGGGAGAGGCGACCATTGCTTCCATGGATTAATTTCCTCCCGGAAAATTTTCCATCTATGTTTTGCCAATAGATTTGGCCCAGCCACATTGCCAGCAAAACACCTCTTTGGTAGATTGTGAGGATTCCATTAGATCCCGTGTGGATCTCATGGAATAAAGTCCGCCCTAGACTGACGAGGGCCATTAGCCCGAAACCATGGTCTCTAGGTGGACGCTTATCAGTATGCCAAAGTTGGTGTTGTGGCTTTGTCACCGACCCGATGCCGCTAGTTGCGGCGACGGTCAATAGATGGCGTCAGATTATGACGTTTATTTTGACGGGAGAGGCGACCATTGCTTCCATATATATATTAAAAATAAATAAGGCATCTCCTGACCACGAGCACATGTGCTTTTTGGATGGCAGAGCGCCATCTAGTGGAACAGAAATCAACTAAACATTGATTTAGCCTGTTCCCTGATATTTTGCCAACCTAATTTCTTGATAAATCAAGAAAAGCCTCAAAAGTGAAAAGTGGCACAGCCTACTCCACGCTGACGAGCGCAAAAAAGCGCGTAACGCGTTCGTGGATGGCTTTTCTTGATTTATCAAGAAATTGGGTTGGCCAAATATCAGCGAACAGGCTAAATCAATGATTAGTTGATTTCTGTTTCACGAGATGACGTTCTGCCTTCTGTAAAGCACATGTGCTCCTGGTCAGGATATGCCATTTTTATTTTTGATTTCAACACCTGATCTTTTTATCTTTATTTTTTTCTTTCATTTTTTCATATATATATAGAGGCAAAGGTCGCCTCTCCCGTCAAAATAGACGTCAAAACTAGACGCCATCTATTGACCGTCGCCGCAAACTAGCGGCCTCGGGTCGGTGACAAAGCCACAACACCAGCTTTGACAAACTGAAAAGCGTCCATCTAGAGACCATGGTTTCGGGCTAATGGCCCTCGTCAGTTTAGGGCGGACTTTATTCCATGAGATCCACACGGGATCTAATGGAATCTTGACAATCTGCCAAAGAGGTGTTTAGCTGGCAAAGTGGCTGGGCCATATCTATGGCTAGAATATAGATGGAAATTTTGCCGGGAGGATATGGATCTAAAGAGACAAAGGTCGCCTCTACCGTCAAAATAGATGTCAAAACCAGACTCCATCTGGACGCCATGGGCCAGACCATCACTTAGTGGGTCGTTCTTGTTAGTCTTCATCAAGTCAACTTTTGGTGACTACATGGATAACTATTCTCTAATTTGTTTGTTAGTGACCATCTATATTGTTGGTACGTTGCTGGAGTCGTTTATTTACATGTCACATTGTAACTTACTGTCTACATCTGATGGATTTAATTGAAATTTTTACAACTTATTTATTTTTAATAACTTTCATGTATAATTTCTTTTCTGATTTTTTAGACAATAATCTTTAGTTGGAAACTGCTTTTCCTCCAAATATTTAGTTTGTGAATAAACGTTAACAAAACTTATCAGATGTTTTCTCCCAGTACAATCAGGTCACCAGCGCAACAATATCAGCTCATATAATAACTTCCCGGTGGTTTTCTTCTTCTAGCCAGCTATTTTACAGGTCTTCTCCTTAACATTTACAGTCTATATAACCTATAATTTTTTAAAAACAACTATATTTGTAAATTAAAATTACACTAAAATACAAAATAATAAAATGAATGTGTCAATAAACCTTCGATGAGGTTAATAGAATGTTTAAATACAATAATTGGAGCGGTTAAAGACTCTAGCTGTCATTGTGGCAACAAATTCCAGGACTCGAGACACCTACTGCTGGAATGCCCACTCTTTTTCACCGCTAGACGACAGACAATAAAAAAGGTTTTAGATCTATATCAATTTGTAAATAGCAGAGAAAATTATCATAGATTTAACTATTTTTGTTGATATATTTATGATTATCTTTCTAACCTGAAAGATTCAGGTACCTAATATATATTATTGCTTCCCTTTTTTATTTTTAATTACTTTTTCTTGTATAATATGTTTATAACTGTTTCTGTTTTTGAAAAATGTAAATCGACGCAATTATCCCTAGTCGGGATATCGTGTTTTGTGTGTTGAAATAAATAAATAATAGATATAAATACAATAATTATTTTTATAGAAGTTCGTTGGTGAATAATTTATTGATCTCTTTAAAATAACCATCTTTCCCTCAAAATTCCCCTTCTTGCTGTCAGTGATGGCCTCAGTGTAGGCAGTCAAGTTCTGTACGAAGCCTAATTAAAGAGAAGTCTCTCTTGCAGAATATTTTAATTATAAAATGTTAATTTAGCCACTTCTTAATTGAAACTTTTTGTGACGCCTCCGTGGAAAAAAAAATGGAAAGGAAGATGCGTTAGAGGATAGAATCAAAATAACTCCTATTAAAATTAACGAAATCGTTAAAATTGATAAACTGCTTTTTGTCCAATGATATTTTTTTGGTCATTGCACCTGTTAAAATCCCACCTCAGTTTCTTATGGTTTGAGAATCAATGATTTTTATAAAAATGCTATTTATGTTGCATTAGGTATATATTTAAGTTTCTTTATCGAGATTTTATTGTAATACACCTATCTCCCGATTTACACGGTACTTGTTTTACACGTTTTCGCTTTTACACGGTTTTCCAAATAAGTTTTTTTTTTGTTTTTATCGCACTATACTATATGCTACTGTGATTGAACACATGCGCTGTGTACACATCTCACGAGGAATCCCGAGCTTATGTGCTGACTACATATTTTAACCTGTCAGTGCATTTTTTTTTATTTCTGTGTACACCTATTTCCCGATTTACACGTTTTTCTCAGGAATGTATCTACCGTGTAAATCGGGGGATAGGTGTACTTTTTTATTATTATTCCATTTTTAATTATACAAGGTCATAAAGACTAAATTCATAGAATAAAAAATATAATTCTGGTAGTGTTGGAATACAGGCCCTATCTTGAAACTCCTATTCACTCCTAGACGTGGTCTTGTTCATAGACTAAATTTATAATCTTGGTAGGATTTGAATATAGGTCCTGTCTTGAGGCTGTCATGCATTCTAAGAGGTGGTCTGGTGTGGCTTCTTTGGTCATGTATATGGTACATTGTAGGAAGATCTTTACACCATCCTGGAAAATGAGAAGTCTTGTAGCAGTTCTGAGCCTAGAAATGTAGGTTTCTGTCTGTCTGTTCATCTCTTCATCATTCTGTTAAGAGATATAATTATAGGTATTTATACTGTGTCCTCAAAGCCTATTGCCATTGTTCGTTTAAAATACCTTTTTAAAGAGGTCAGCTTCAGTATCAGTGTAAAGGAAAAAGGTCCAATGCAATATTACAGCGGTATGGTATATTGAACTGGGGAAAACATTCAAAGGGTTTAACCACAGATGAACCAAGCCCTTCCATTTATTTATCATTGCAATGAGGGCAGTAGAAACTGTTTTAATTCAATATGAATCAAAGGTGTTACAAAATTAGTTTAAATTTGTTTGAAAGGTCTTAGTATTGAAAAACATCTTCAAGAACCAGTCCGCCAAGTTCTGAGCCCTCTTCCATTGATTCCTCAGGGGGTAATCGGTGGCGTTGATCTTGGACGGGATCTCTGGCCCAGCGTCGTTATGTTCTCGCAGGAAATGATTCGGTGTCAACGCTTCTTATTCAGTGGGTTGCTGAACACGTACGTTATTGGGCGACTGTTTACTATGTTCTCAACTGGCTTCAGGGCCGTTACTTGGCGAATTCTGAGCGCTACAGGACGCTGAGTTAATATAATCAATAATAATATGTGTAAGAAGAAACCTGAAGAAGAGAAGACACAAATGTATGCACACTGAACAGAAACCTATAATTCGAAAGAAATATACTCGCCATTTATATATTAAAAAGACCTCTGGGAAAACCCTAGGACTATAATAGAAAAGCTGATACAATGGGAACTAATGGAGATTGTTTAAACGACTTGAGAAATAAGCAACAACAACATATATATATGTATATATACATGTCATAAAAAAGATGTATTTTAGGTACGTTACCAATTCATTCATGCAGTCGTGGATTGAAGTGAAATGATAACTTTTATATTCAAAATTGTATTTTTTTTAATGATTATATTTTAAGAACAAAAAGTTTGCATACATATAATTTTATAAATATAATCTAAGTATATACAAAAAACATCTTGGGTTGTACTCCTTTTGTTAAGGATTTTAAAGAATTAACTCTGTGTTAATTCTATGATTATTTAAATTATAATTATATTAATGAATAATAAAAATCATATTTTTATTATGTCATTTCTTCCCTCCAAGGATAAAAATTAGGGAGTAATTTTCAAAGTAAAAAAAAAGTATCATTATTATTTACATAGATTATCAATTAAGATGGAGGATACCAATTGAAACTATATCAATGATGCTCCTTATTCCTTCTACATATTCCTATTGGTACCTTTTTTCTTGACAGTAGCTGAAAATTATCCAATCTTATTTGAATTTATAGGTGTCTCCTTCCTATAATTCATAAGGGGATTTACCTCATGAATTGAGTAGGCCTTCTCAGGCTCTCAAGATTCAAAAGGTATTTTGGCACATGCCAAAAAAATATATTTTTGAAAATCACAAATTTATTTCTCATAATGACGAGTGGTATCCAACATCTTGTTTCACATTTATTTGGTTTGATCAGAATAAAAACATAAAATAATGGGTTATTTACTTCCACATAATGAAAAATATTTACACATGAAGTTTTACTATTTATATTAAAAAAAAGAATGTTCGAATATGAAATGTTCCATATAAAGTTTGTGAGGGAAAAATATATAGAATCATATGAGTGAATTTCTCAACAAATAAAATCAAAATGTAAAATATTTACAACAATTGAAAAGAAAAGTGTCAAGTTATATCTTATGTGTGCACAAAAATTATATTCTCAAGGCTTAATTTTTAGGCGTAGTTATTTTTGGTATTGTCTTATTTATATTAAGATTTCCCTACCATTATTTAGTAAGAAGAGGGATTCTACTTTTCACTACCTTAGGTGCCACTTGTTGGTTTGTTTTTTTCTCTAAAGTGGGTATTTTACTTTTTGTCAGTTTTAACTCAAATCCTTCTTTTGAGTAGTATGGCCTCAATTTGGATGAATGAATTACCATGGTAGTTTTTCCTAAATTAGATTGGGGTTTATCAATTTCATAATTGACTGGGGATATCTGTTTTAAGATTGTAAATGGCCCAGACATTGGAGGCATTAATTTTCGGTTATCTGGATGGTAAAAGGTTTGTAACCAAACTTTATCGCCTACTTTAAAGGTGGAAGGTTGATAATGTTGATCATATCTAATTTTATTTATCTTATGAAATTTTAATGTATTATTATAGGCATTTGTTCTGGCAGTGTCTATAGGGGGGTAAAATTCTGATTCTTTTAAGGGGGGATCATAAGGGAGCTTACCATACAAAAGGTAAGTAGGAGTATAGCCTGTTATGGAATGGGGAGTATTATTATATTCATTTAGTACTGAATCTAACAATTTCGTCCATGGTATTGATTTTCCTTTCAAGTTATTGAATTTACATCTTAACCTGGATATTATAGTTTGGTTAAGTCGTTCATTTAACCCATTACACTGAGGTCTTGATGATGAAGTCAATAATTGTTTAATGTTATTGTTAATCAAATATTTTCTAAATCTTGGTGAAGTAAATGATGGTGCCCTGTCACTTAAAAATTGTTTGGGTTTTTGTATTTGAAAAATTTTGTTTAGGCAATTTATATATGAGTCAGTAGTTTGACTTTTTGAGGGGAAAGCCCAAATGTATCTAGTAGCATGATCTACGATGATGTGAAGGAATTTCTTTGTGGAATTATAGTAATTTAGTCCACCTACTGTGTCTATAGACACAAGATCAAAAGGATCCTTAGCTGGGGGGAGACTTTCCAACAGACCAAATTTCTTCTGGTGAGATATTTTATTGAGTTGACACACCTCACAGTGTTTTACATAATTAGAAATATCTTGAATTAGGTAGGGCCAATAATAGATAGGGGAAATTAGATTTAACATTTTAGATACTCCTATATGGCCGTAATCTTGATGAGCTCTTATTAATACTTTTTCTCTTAATGATGGTGGAACAACACTTTTGATTAATCCTTTTTTCTTTATTGTTAAAAGTCCATTAAATTTAGTATATTTCCTATGATTGATGTTATCATCAAATTGAGCTTGTTTTAGTTCTGGGTCAGAAACAAAATGAGCTATGGGGTATCTGCTGAGAAAATCAGCTTCTTTATTTTCAGTTCCTCTTATGTGTTTTATCTCAAAGTCAAACATTGAGAGCTTTAAGCTCCATCTAAATAATCGTCCTTTTGGGTTCTTTATGTTCTTCAAATACTTTAGACAAGCATGGTCTGTATGGATGGTGAAATGCACGCCATCTAAGTAGGGTAAAAAGAAATCCACTGCATCAATAATAGCAAGGCATTCTTGCTCAGTTACACAATAGTTTGATTCATAAGATGTCATTCTACGGCTTCTATACGCTATTGGCTTTAAAAGCCCATCGGGTTGTTCTTGTTTTAGGATAGATCCGATCTGTTCTTGGCTAGCATCCGTGTAAAGGTGTATAGGATATTTGGGATTATAGATAGCTAATATAGGTTTTGAGGTTATCATATTTTTTAATTTAGAAAATGCGGTTTCGCATTCTTCATCCCATTTCCATTTTACATCTTTTTTCAACAAATTATTCAAAGGGAGTCTGAGTTCAGCATAATTAGGGATAAATTTCGAGTAAATGTTAATAGATCCTAAAACTCGTTGTAAATCCTTTTTATTCCTTGGGGAATTCAATTTTCTAATCGTTTCTATATTATTAGTGCTGGGTGAAAATTGATGGTTTGATATTTCATATCCTAGAAAAGAAATCTGATAAGTAGCGAATTTACATTTACTTAGTTTTAGCTTAATATTTTCCTTTATGCAAATATCTAAAATTACTTTTAAATGGGTCAAATGTTCCTGAAAATTATTTGAAAATATAATGAAGTCATCGAAGTAATTCATGCAAAAATCAACATCATATTTATTTAGAATTTGCCTTAAAACTCTTTGGAATTGACTTGGACTATTTTTTAATCCAAAAGATAATTTATTAAATTCGTAAAGTCCGTGAGTGGTAGTAAAAGCTGTGTATTCTTTATCATCTGGGTGTATATCTAAATGGTGATAACCTGATAAAAGATCTAGTGTAGTGAAGATATTAGCTTCTGAAAGCTTATCTAATATAGAATCTATTCTTGGTATGGGCTCAGAATCTCTTTTTATTATATCATTTAATTTTCTGTAGTCTATTACTAGTCGAATTTTACCTTCATTTCGCTTATTCACCAACATAGCAGGGGATGCATAGGAGGAATAAGATGGTCTAATGACATTATATTTTAAAAGTTCTTCAATCTGTCTTTTAATTTCAATGTTGTCTGAGAAGGAAGGTCTAAAAGGCTTTAATGAAAGAGGTGTTTGTGAGGTAAGTTTAATTCTAATTGGATCTGCTTTAATATGTCCTATATCCATTTTATGGGCAGCAAACGCTTCCTTATTTTCCTTAATTAATTTAATTAAATCAGATTTTTCATATGGTGAAAGTTTTTCATCAAATTCTACACTATTAAAATTTCTAAAATCATTTTCATTATAGGAGGAATAATAGATTTAAATAAAGGAATTACATTATGATGTGTATAATTATTATTATTAGGGTTATGGTAATTAACATTAAGAATTCTACCAAATTGAGTAATTGTAAAACTTTGAAAATCAATGTCTAATTTAAATAATCTTATATGGTGTAAAGAAAGCAATACATATGGCAAATTAATATCAGAGGAATAAAAATCAATATCTCTAGTAATAAATCCTATAGTTGTATTAACATTAATTTTTGAATTTATATTTAGCATACCGGATGTCTGTTTAATAAGAGGTAAATTATTAAAAACAACATAGTTTGGTTGAATCTTATCTATCATATATTGAGGAATTATAGAGAAGGTACAGCCAGTATCCATGAGAGCTACAATACTGTTATTATTCACATTTAGATTTATATACAGACCTTGGCGTCAGGAGTGTTGAGGCAGAGCTGGTCGGCATTCGCTCGAAGGGGCTGTTGTCTGCGTCAAGGTGTCCATGGATCGAGACGGCACGGACATGAAGCTTGCAGCGGGGGGGGGGGGGGGGGGGCTTGCACGGCCCTCTCGCGAAACCAGCACCTATTCTCAGGATGGAAGCGTCCGGCATGTCCCCGGTTCAGGCAAATTCGGCAAGGACGTCTTTTAGAACTATAGTCCATAGGGCTTCTACCTGGATGTCCCCATTGCTTTTGTTGTACTTCCATTCTTGGGGCTGTTTCCCTTTTAATAGATGACTCCTCCATTTCCTTATGTGATTCCCTTCTTATTGAATGTTTCTCCACATTTGCATCTTTATTTGGCAAATTCTGCAAGCTTTTTGCGCGAATTTCTAGAAATTCCATTAAATCCTTAATTGAAGGCACAACCCTTGGGTTGTTCTGCAATTCCCACTGTTTTCTTGTGGTTTTATCAAGCTTATCTTGTATGATCTCGACGAAAAACACATCAGATAAACTATCGATTTGGTAACCTAATACCTTCACTGTTCTTACTATCTCGTTGCAACTATCTAGAAGTTTAAACATTGACTTATGGTTGTCATCGGCTAACTTTGGTAATCTTAATGCATTATCTATTTGGGTGAAAATCAGATCCTTTGGATTATCATATCTTGTTAATAAGGTTTGCCAAACCTCAACATAATTATCGGCTGTAATTGGAAATGCGTTGACCAGTCTTAGGGCTTCGCCTCTCAGTTGGCCTTTCAAATATTGTAACTTTTCAATTTCCGGTATTTGTGAATTAGAACCAATTGCAGAATAAAATAAATCCTTAAATGAAAGCCATGATTCTAATCCACCATCGAAAGTTGGCAATTCAAGTTTAGGCATTTTAACATGTAAATTTACTTTTTTTCAGATGTTTCTTGCCCATTATGCCTTAAATCCAATTCACACTTTAATCTTATACACTTATCTATGCAATTTTCCACTTCGTCATTTAAATCCTCATCCTCAAGTTTCTGCAAGAAAATATCACTCATTTTCATCAAATCATTATTTGCATACTCTAGTTTGCATTTCGTTGCATTTACATCTACCATAGACACAATGGATTCGATATTTTCTTCAATGCCTTTTATACTTTTTTTTATCCTTTTTAATTTCTTAATTAAAGTTTCGACTTCCATAATTGCTATTCTTTTATCTATATCTTTTCCCAAATATCTTAGTTGCAATATATGGCTTGGAAATCTATTGGAATTCTTCTCGTACAGGGTTAAAATACATCCTGTCGACTATTAAAAAGTTGTCATAAAAAAGATGTATTTTAGGTACGTTACCAATTCATTCATGCAGTCGTGGATTGAAGTGAAATGATAACTTTTATATTCAAAATTGTATTTTTTTTAATGATTATATTTTAAGAACAAAAAGTTTGCATACATATAATTTTATAAATATAATCTAAGTATATACAAAAAACATCTTGGGTTGTACTCCTTTTGTTAAGGATTTTAAAGAATTAACTCTGTGTTAATTCTATGATTATTTAAATTATAATTATATTAATGAATAATAAAAATCATATTTTTATTATGTCATATATATATATATCGTAATTTGAACCATTTGATATGTAAGTAATAAAGTATGACGTTTTTTCTAGTCGTCTCAAAGTGACACCAGCTTGCCACTGGGCACCCGGGGGATCCAGGGAGGGACGAAAAAGGGGCGTTTGGTCCGGATGTTGACAGTTAGTAAGGTTGCAGTGGATATTTTCGGAGAGGGCTGCTCAGTGCGAGTCTCACGGCGGCCCTCATGGCCGCCGTTTTGTTTCCTCCCTGCCTCCGCAGCTTCATGCAAGACGCCTAGCTTTCCTCAGTTAATCCTCAATTTTCCCCTGGTCCTGGTGCCACGTGAGACGTACTAGGAGAGCGTCTTTTGATCCCAAACTTTGTCCTTACTGTCCCGTGCGGACTTCCCACTCTGCACGCCTTGCCACTCAACCCCGACTGCTTCCAACTCACTTGTTGTCTTACCCGCGTTTACGACATATATATATATATATATCCGCTATTGTTATAATAATTCTTTTAAAAACCAATAGATTTGTAGGGGACATGTAAATTATTGTTTTGTATCTCTATTTTATGTAAATTGTATTTGCTTTTGAAAAATCAGATTTGTTTGTTGCAAATATGCAAAATTTTTATTATCTAATTTATATAAATATTTTCTATATTTAATTGAATTCATAATTCTTCTTCCTCTCATTCTTTTTTGGTTGCCTGAACAAAATAGCCATAGCGAGGTGTAGACATAGTGATCGTAATAAAAAGGCTTGATTTTATAAAGAAATTATTTATGTGGAGTGTCATTGCTTAACCACCACATAAACTGGTTAGCCGGACAAAAGAACAAGCACGAAGAACTGATAAAATGAAAAGTGATGAAACAGAGAGAGTTGAGACCTATAAGGTAAATATTAAATTTACACCTTTCTGGATTGAAAGACCTGATATATGGTTTCATCAAGTTGAGGCTCAGTTCTTGATAAATAATATAAAGACAGAAAATACGAAATTCGATTATTTAATCGCTCAATTGGACCCAAAGTATGTCGAAAACCTCTGGGATATAATTACCTCTAAAGAAATAAATAAATATTCAGAGGCAAAAGAGAGACTTCTTAGAGTATTCAAAAAGGGCGAATCAAAAAGAATTCGAAAACTGCTATCGGGAATTGAACTAGGTGATCTAAAGCCTAGCCAGCTGTTGCAGAAATTAAGATCATTAGCAACAGAGGACTTATCCGATAAATTTATAAAGACGCTATGGCTCGAAAAACTACCACAGGCAATTCAGCAAATTTTAATAATTAGCGAGGAAGAGCTCGACAAATTGGCAGTAATGGCTGATAGAATAGCCGAATTAAACCCCAAGACGGAGATCTACGAGGCAGCTAAGCCGGAGAATGAAACAAAAATGTTATTTAAAAAAATAGAATCACTGGAACAGAAAATAGAGAGTATGAAAATTGAGCATCAAGGTAGATCTCGTGACCGAAGTTCACGTGATTATCGCTACAATGCACGCTCCCGTTCCCGATCTAAGGGCGGATATAATCCAAAGGGAAAATTTTGCTATTTCCATTATAGGTATGGAAAAAACTGCCTACCTGGAAAATGTAAAAAGCCATGTAAATGGGTCAATGCTGGAAAACTCCAACCAGCAGTAAGTGGTGCGACGCACTCGGCTGCTGGACAGAACATACGTCGCAATAGCCGTTTATTCGTAAGTGACAAAAAAAACTGGCATGCGATTCTTGGTGGATAGTGGAGCTGATGTTTCCTTAATACCTTACAAAGGAAAACTTGGGACCACCCTGAACGATTTCAAGCTCTATGCAGCCAATGGAACGGAAATTTCCACGTACGGTACTCAAATATTATCTTTAGATCTTGGTCTACGGCGACAATTCCAATGGCCATTTGTAATAGCTAAAACCAACAGGGGTATACTTGGAGCCGATTTTCTAAATAATTTCAAATTAAACCTCGATATTAATAGAAGACAATTGATTGACGGTATAACAAACCTGACAATAAAAGGTGATATCTGCTCAATCTCTGAAGAGACTTTTAGCTCTTATAGAACAACATCAAATTTTTCTAAACTATTGGCTAATTAATAGTGCAAATTATTAATTAATAATAATTAATAATAGTGCAACCTACATAGGTGAGACAGGTAGGTCCGTGGCCATCAGGATGATCGAACATGGTAGATGCATCAATAATAAAGACGGCAGATCCTTCATATACAACCACGCCCATAATACTGGCCATTCTTTCAATTTAGATTCTCCCACCACCTTGTACAATAACATTCCCAGTAAACACCAGAGATTAATCATAGAGGCCATTTTATCCATTTCTAATGACAGTATTAATCGACATATAGATTTACCTAAACAATATCATGATATATGTATTAACTTAAAAACCGGATAAACCCCCTCCCCTCCCACCTCACATTACTTTCCTGAATTCACGTTTTCTCGCGGCCAGGCTGCAGTTGTATCATTTTTGTTTAAAGCTCAGTTTGTTTCCTATTTTAATAGTCAATTGTTCTTTTTATTACCTGTTGAAGGGCGTGACTGCCCGAAAACTTGTCACAAGTTTAATTGAATAAAAATCTTTTCTCCTTACTCTTCCTTATCGTTTATACAATCTATGGAGAAAGTTTTCAAGTAATTCTATTGGCTAATTACCCAGATATTACGAGGCCCAACGTAGGAATAATGAAAGCTAATCACGATGTGAAGCACTTTATAATAACAAAAGGACCACCAGTGTTCTCTAGAGCTCGACCATTGGATCCAAAAAGATTAAATGAAGCTAAACAAGAGTTCCAATTTATGCTCGAACATGAAATAATCAGGCCATCAAAATCACAATGGGCTAGGCCACTTCACCTGGTCACCAAAAAGACGGCACATTAAGAACTTGTGGTGACTACAGAAAATTAAATTCTCAAACCTCGCCTGATCGCTACCCAATACCTAGATTGGAGGACTTTCAGCATATTTTAAGTGGAAAGATGATTTTTTCTAGACTTGATTTGTTTAAAGCCTATTACCAGACCCCCATTGCCAAGGAGGACAAGCCTAAAACAGCCATAATAACTCCATTTGGACTTTATGAGTTTAACGTCATGAGCTTTGGCCTTAGGAATGCACCAGTTACGTTTTAGCGTTTTATTCATGAAGTACTTCGTGGCTTGGATTTTACATTTCCCTATTTGGACGATATATTAGTGGCTTCAGAAACTTATGAAGAACATGAAACCCATTTAAAATTGGTTCTCGAAAAACTACAAAACTATGGATTGCGCATAAACATCACTAAATCGATCTTAGGAGTTGACCAATTGGAATTTCTAGGGCACTGGATAAAACAAATGGAGGGTCTCAACCGCTTCCATCAAAGGTTCAAACAATTCTAGATTATAAACTGCCAACGACGAAACGGGAATTGCGTACCTTCCTAGGTATGGTAAATTTTTATCGTAGATATCTTGAGAACGCAGCTTCTACGCAGGCTCTTCTTCATGATTATCTGAAAGATTCAAAAAAGAATGATAAAAGAAAAATCGATTGGTCAGAGGAAGCCAAGTTGCAATTTGAAAGATGTAAACAAGACTTAGCAAGTGCTGCATTATTGTCCTACCACACCCTGCACTTCCATTATCGCTCTGTACAGACGCATCTAATAATGCCATTGGTTCAGTGTTGCAGCAATGTGAAAATAGTTGTTGGAAACCAATAGCATTATTTTCGAAGAAGTTAAATAATGCTCAAAAGGTATACAGTACCTATGATAGGGAATTACTTGGAATGTATTTAAGTATTAAAAATTTAAATATATGTTGGAAGGAAGAGAATTCTATATATTCACTGATCATAAGACATTAGTATATGCTTTCAAACAAAATAATGAAAAAGCTTCGCCAAGACAACAGAGACAGCTTCAATATATTTCACAATTTTCCACAGACATCCGGCATATTAGTGGAGATCCCATCATACCTGCCAGCAGAGAAGATCCCATCATACCTGCCAGCAGAGAAAATCCCATCGGGCCTTCCAGTAAACCGCAACCATCTAAGCCTAGTGTGCGGTTCGAATTGCCAAAGGAGACCCGCAGCGGAAGACGGATAAAACCTCCTTCCAGGTACAATGAGTCTATTGGACGTGACTTCCGTCACTGGAAGGGGAGTGATGTAGGGGACATATAAATTATTGTTTTGTATCTCTATTTTATGTAAATTGTATTTGCTTTTAAAAAATCAGATTTGTTTGTTGCAAATATACAAAATTTTTAATATCTAATTTATATAAATATTTTCTCTATTTAATTGAATTCATAATTCTTCTTCTTCTCATTCTTTTTTGGTTGCCTGAACAAAATAGCCATAGCGAGGTGTAGCCATAGTGATCGTAATAAAAAAGCTTGATTTTATAAAGAAATTATTTATGTGGAGTGTCATTGCTTAACCACCACAGATTCAAATAATGAAAATAATAATATTAGTATAAAATAAGTACACTTCAACCATAGATTATATCTATACGAATTATTAAACCATGTTATACTCAAAAGTAGCTAAACACTTGCAAAAATTTGAAATACCAATATTATTCGCTGTTATGTATAATTTGTTTGTATTATGTATAGAGTATTTGTATTATGTATTACTAGACGAATGGCCCGGGCAACGCCCGGGTTTTACCCGAGTGCGAATATATTTTAAAAACGTTGTCTTGGGTGGTCGCTATAGACAGGGTGGTCTGTATAGACAGGTGTATGTATCACACAGCTGATAACAGGGTTGTCTAGAGTGGCCGCTATAGACAGGGTGGTCTGTATAGACAGGTGTATGTATCACACTGCTTATAACAGGGTTGCCTAAGGTGACCGCTATAGACAGGGTGGTCTGTATAGACAGGTGAATGTAACACACTGTTGATAACATGGTTGCCTAAAGTGACCGCTATAGACAGGGTGGACTGTATAGACAGGTGGATGTATCACACAGCTGATAACAGGGTTGTCTAGAGTGGCCGCTATAGATAGGTGTATGGATCACACAGCTGATAACAGGGTTATCTAGAATGGCCGCTATATACAGGGTGGTCTGTAAAGACAGGTGGATGTATCACACAGCTGATAACAGGGTTGTCTAGAGGGGGGCAGGGAGGACACGTGTTCGCCGGCAGCCAATGGGCGCGCATTCTATCCGTGAGCTTCAGACAGAATAAGGCAATTATATATATAGATATTATGTATTCGCCGTAATAATATTATTCGCCGTTATGTATAATGTCTATGTATTATGTATAAAGTAATTGTATTTTATATTATGTATTGGCCGTAATAATATTATTCTCCAAGTAATAAGGAAAAATGAACTTTTGGTACAACCTTATATTGGTTAATTCACAAACTTCTCTTTTTAAAGAACTGAGAAATTCCAAAGATTTCACGAATAGATTGAAGAATTTAATTATTCCAGATTATTCCGTACCTTTAAAGCATTCTGAATTTAATATGTTTATAATAAAATAGCTTAACAGATATTAGATTCCAACATGCATTCATCGTTAAAACATCCTTAACAGCAAAATGAGAAATAACTTTATCTTTCATTACATATTTTAAAATATTCACACAGTGCCATCTATCTGTAGAAATGTGAATTTATTCTCAATTTTATTAATAATTTTCTGTTCTATTATAAAATATATAGATTTCTAAAACAACCAAACGTAAAACGAATGATAACTTTAACTTGCATAACATATTTTAAAATAGCATACAGTGCCTTCTATCGGTAGAAATGTGAATTTATCTTCAATTTTATTGATATTATTTTTTGTTCTATTATAAAAAAAACAGAATTCTATAACAACCAAACTTTAAATGAATATTCTCTATCAATATATATTTCAATAATAATTCAATATATTATGAAAAAGGCATCCCCTGATGGTTTGCGGCTACTATCGGAATAAATATCAACTATTCTCGTTGATTTTATATTATTCCAGAATTGGCCAAATACCTATTCTTGATTAATCAAGTAAAGCTAACCACGGACGTGATTTTTTCACAATTTAATGTATGTTTAAATTTGCTTTATGAAAATAGAAAAACAAAATTAGCATTTATAATGATTATAAATTCCACCAGTATTCATACTCTTTAAATATAAGCCCAATATAAATTTATTACATAAAACCCTAAACATATATATACCTTTGAATTTGAATGGATCGATTATTTAAGTATTTCAATATACATTTTTTTTTGCGAAATGCTTTTTAATTCAATAAGATTTTTTTTGGGTGAATATTTATAAGCACTAAAAACATATTAATATATATATACAGTTAAACCTGTCTATAGCGCCCCCTCTTGGGACTCACCAAAATAGGGTGCTATAGAGAGGGGGTGCTATAGACAGGTCACTTTTAATGTAAATCACATTGTACTACGTATTTAAAATCGGGCGCTATAGAGAGGGAGATGCTATTTAGAGGGGGGCGTTATGGACAGGTTTACCTGTATATATATAATACACCCATACCTCGCTTTGCGTCGAGGTTACGTTCCAAAAAAACACGAAGCAAAGTGAAAATATGTGAAGGCGCAATCAAAAACAAAGGTGTTGCCATATTTTAGAAAAAAATTCAAAAAAAAAAAAAATTAAAGACTCGAATCCAGAACAACGCAACTTCGAAAATATAACGACGCACAGTGAAAATCAGTAAAAATTAAGCACCGACGCAACTTCGAAAAAAACGCAAAACGAAACGACGCAAAGCGAGGTATTGGTGTATCTCCATATATTTTCATTATAGCACCCCCTATTTAACATAATAAAATGATTTATATCTAAATATATTAATTTTAAAAATATTTTTAATATTCTCATAGAGAAAGAGAGGTATTCACCATTATAATATTTATTCAATTTAGAATATGAAATATTATAGTTATGATATATTGAATAATTTTAACGTCAAAAATATTGATAATGATTTCATTATATTATATTAAAACCAAAAAAGGCATATCTTGACCATGAACACATGAAAAGAGAGATTAAGAGGAACGTGGTAAGTTTCTTTATTAAGCGGTATACGAGCTTTCGGACTTCAGCCGTCCTTCATCAGGTATACCTGATGAAGGACGGCTGACGTCCGAAAGCTCGTATACCGCTTAATAAAGAAACTTACCACGTTCCTCTTAATCTCTCTTTTTATATTCCAAACGTGGCTTATCATGTCTCATGAACACATGAGCTTTTTAGATGGCAGAGCGCCATCTATTCATAATAAAATTGAGAAAAAAGTATTAAAATTACAAATATATTCTCACAATGAGTATCTTTTTTATTTAAAAAACGCTAGCTTTCAAGCGTTAATCGCTCTTCAACGGGCTTACAATAATATCGACTTTATTCCACCAGAAATATTTACAAAAACAAGCGCGCGCAGCGTGGATATTTATAACTGAAAATTTAAAATTGGTTTTTAATTTAACTATTTTATGGAATATGTCTATTTTAATTTTTAGGGGGCATCCAGAACCTATAAAATTCATCTATTGATTTCTTCTGAGATATCTAAGGTATTGTGATGGTAAATCTATTTTTCTGCTTATGCTGTTATATTCATTGGAAACGAGAGATTCTAAGAGTAACCGTTAAAATGTGTTCTTAATGTTTTTGTAGTGGCATTTCGTTTGTGTTATTGATTATATATTGATTATATTGATTCTACAAGGCCGCAGTCAATGTCCGTTGGAGAATAATGGATTCGCCGAATGTCGTGGTTTGCTTGGAGGAAGAAGGCGAAGATTGAACGCGGCTGATTCCACACTAGCCCTCTCAATGATATCCTAACCTTGACATATCCTAAACATTGGTACTTTAATTTAAATATTTAATCATGTATGGTTCCTTTTGCTCTGTATGTTTATTTTTTGTATATATGGTTATATTTCTTTTTGTTTGTTTTTTTCTTTCTTCTTTCTTTTCTTTTTCCTTATTACCTCTTGTATTCTAGTTTTTACTTTTGAAATATCTTCCTCTGCTAAATCCTGTAGAGGGGAATCATGTATAGGGCTGGATGTCCCAATAAAAAGGCTTGTGTGTGTGTGTGATTATATTGATTATATTATATATTGATATTGATTATATTTTAAATTGATGACCGGTCATAACTAAACGTTGGTTTAGCTTGTTCCCTAATATTTTGCCAACCTATTGGCCCACCAAATATCAGGAAAAAGGTTAAATCAATATTTAGTTTATTTATATTCAACTAGATGGCGCTTTGCCATCTAAAAACTTCATATGAGTGCAGTAACCTACCTAATACCTAATTTGTTTTTAATAATATATTTTACAACTTATTTATAATCTTTTAAAATATTTGTGATTTAAAAAATCGATTTTTTTTCTATATTGCTGGACAAGATAAATACATTTAAAGTTCAAAATTACGATTGTGTTATTTATGGCAGACGAATATATTAATTTTTTCATAAAATTAACATAAACGTTTGAAAAGGCTTTGAGAATAATAAATTAAAAATAAATATATAAAATGAATTAATATAAAATAAATGAAGCTTCCAGGGTTAAGTTTCTTGTGCAACTTTTTATTTTCAAGTTTTCGGAATTGTCAGTCCTTCAACAGGATTATCACTCTAACAACTTAATAATAAATAAAATTTTCATATACACATTATTATATGAAAAAATAATAGAAAAAATAAAAAATAAGTGGATCAGGTGTTGATATTAAAAATAAAGAAAGCGTATCCTGACTACAAGTACATGTGCTTTTTTATATGTTTATATATATTTTAAATACTTATCATATATTGAGAGAAAAATATATTACATTATTTCCATTTGATAAAAAATTTATAAAAATGAATATAAAAAAATATATATTTTTAATATTACAATAAAAATATAAAAATAATAATTAAAAAAAAAAAAATTAATAAAAATAAATTTAAAAAAATATTTTTTTTTAAATATTTCAATAACAATATGCATAAACGTTTGAAAAAGCTTTGACAAATTTTTATCCATAAAGACGAATGCTATATAAAGTAATATTCTGTCATATTGAAATATTCAAAGAGATGAAGTTTTATTTAATTCGATTTCAACAATGAACAATCTGGTCCCCAAACATTTATTTGATTCAACTTGGTCATTTTTCAGTCGGGGGAAAATATGTGGTGGTTTATTACTCTCCAACAAAATTGGGAACAAAGTTATTTTACTCAGAGTGGATTTTTTTTGTTGTTTGTCCGTGTGCTGATAGTTTTTTTTATTTTTTCCTCTTCCTGTGTTAGCAATATTGCCGGAGCTATTTCTACTCTCTAGATATATAACCTATAGGTCCCTATATTTATATATCTTTGTTATATATCCACATAGTTTTTGATATATTGATTGAAATAATACAATAGTTTTCGGTAGATGATTTTATTTTCATTTTATTATTTCAATTTCTCCCTCTCTTGGGAAAGAACTCTCGCAGTCCATCGGTGACGGAGTCTCTCCCGCGGTGGGCGCCACCAATGACGACTTGTATATATTTATATATATGTATATTTTTAAAAATTATTTCTATCTATTTATATCTATTTTTTGCTATAATTATCACTATATAATCATATTTATATTCATTCTGTATTTAACCTTATATAATCTTATATGGACTTTGAAATAAAAAAATCAATTTCAATCTCAATCTCTCTCTCTCTCTCTAGCTCTAGCAAAAACAGCTTTATGGAAATTCTGCCCTTCTACAGAATTACAAAAAAGGATAATAATAAAGGCTGTTTGTATCTAACTTAATTATTACTTTTAATTATAAACTTATTATGATTTTAACTATTATTACCTCAATTTATTAAGCGATAGTTACCCAGAAAAATTTGAATAAGCAAAAATTAGAGCAAAGAGTTTCTATAATTTGAGGTGTT
>CP092873.1:6334056-6366384 GCA_030710605.1 Cordylochernes scorpioides
GAAAGCCTTTGTTTACATACAGTAACTCTAATTTTGTAAAGTTTTTTTTAATTGCATTGTGTGCACTTACCGTAACTTAGTAATATAAATTTCTCTCTCAATACCTTTGTAAAAAAAGTGACACTCGTATAAAAAGATATTTAAAAAAAAGTACGCAAGCAATTCGAAAATAAATGCAGAACGCTCATTGGTCGCTTAATTGGCCTCGTGTTGTTACTTCGCCTCGTATTTACTCCGCGTAAAAAAAAAAAAGTTCTTCAAATAAAAAAAAAAATAGCCAAAAATACTAATAAAAATGTAGCCGAAAATTTTCCTCGGGTTTATAAAAAGCGACATGCAAAATTTAGTACCAATTGGTTTAGTAGTTTTTGAGTTTACCGCGAAACAGACAACAGACATTGACTTTTATAAATAGAGAGATATATATTCTATTCGCTATTATTATAATTCTTTTAATAACCAATTGATTCAAATAATAAAAATAATAATATTAGTATAAACTAAGTACACTTCAACCATAGCTTGTATTTATATGAATTATTACACAATGTTTACCCCCAAAAGTAACTAAACCTTTGCAAAAAATTGAAATACCAATATTTTTCGCCGTTATGTACCAATTAAACAGATTTTATTGACCGCACTGTCAATTAGTACACTCCGGAGAGATAAGCTCAAATATTTACAATTATTTTACAATTGTTTCAACAGGAGGTCGGACGGGAAGGCGGCCCTAAGCTCAGATAGGTCCCTGAGAGTAAGGGGTTGTAAGTCCCGAGTATGCTCGGAAAGCTTGTCCAGGATTTGGATGATAGCTTTCTTGTCCCCCGGCGAAAGTCTCCTGAGGAAGCCCTTCCTATCCTCAGGGTATAGCACCGCTTCCACGAGGTCAGGGTATAAAGAGTCCAGTTGTGGCCTCAGGTTGAGTTCCTTCATCAATTGAATGGTTAAAAGTTGCAATTCATCGCAACGTTTATCGATTAGGTCAGCCTCCATTTGGGCAGACGTGGGAGGCGGAGGTGTGGCCATGGCCGGCGTCGACTCCCTCTCTTGGGGAGCGGGTGGTGCTGGCTCGGCAGGCCAAGGCGCAGGCAGTGGGGGTGTTGGAGGCACTGCCGCCGGTCCTTTTTTCAATTCGGATTTGACCTGTTGTAAGATTTTATATACATTGGTATTGCCTGCGGGCTTCAGGCCAAGGATTTGTTTAATCAGACCGGCAAGAGCATCGGTCTGCGGAGGTGTCAGGAGCCAGCGTTTTCTTTGGGCCTTGGTCCTCGAGGAGAAGAGGTCCAAGACCTCCTCCCGCCCAAGACCAAGAGCGTCCGTCCCAGTAAAGGACACGGTGGGGCTTCTCCGGATGAACGCCACGAGGTCATCTCTCATGGATGTCCTGCTCGATGATGTAGAGGAAGCGGAGGACTCCTCGATGGCGGTCATTTCAATGTCCTGAGCGGGGGGTCCCGACTTCGTTGATTGGGGGCTCACGGAACCCCCAGGAGCCCGCAAGGACGGAGCTGGTATCACAGGTGGAGGGGCAGGAGACGTGTCCTCCACAGGTAAGGCCAAAGGCGCTGGTGGTGGTGGCCGGGGTGCAGCAGGTGGAAGGAGCGCGGCACGGCTCGCGGGAGGCACGTCGGAGAGCTCCATGGTTGGACTGGGGGACGCCGAAGGTGGAGGCTGGGCGGATGGCTGCTGAGGCAGCCCAGGCGCAGTCGCTGGTGGGACGCTGGTGAGAGAGGTAGGTGTGGCCGGTCCAGGAGCGTTGGTTCGCCCTGCAAGCAGGGGGCAGTTGGCCCGGCGTTGTCCTTGGCCTCGGCACCTGGAGCACCTAATCCCGGAGGACAGGTATGCGGGCCAGGCCTCGCCTTTGATAGTGATGTTGAGACGGGTGGGCAGTCTCTCGATGGTCATTCCTTCGCGGAGGATGATAAACGCCTCTCGGCGGCCGTCGTTATAGATGTACGGGCCAGCCTTCATCAGCTTGGGGGCGATAGATGTTACTCGCCCGAAAGGTGAAAGGGCACTGATGACGGCTGCATCCCCACGAAGAAGGGGAGGTTGTCCACCGTAATTCTCTCCGCCCTCTTTCCGAACGGGAAGGCCCTGTGGAGAGTTCCCTCCACCTCGAGGCCCTCGTTGACGAGGCGCTCGGCCATGCCTTTGTTTGCCAGTCCCACCAGGAAGTGGCCATTCATCTTGGTCACTTGGAAGACCTCCCTGGTGCTCCCAAACATTCGATCTATGGCCCTCATGTAATGGTAGGGCTCCAGTTCAGGGCTGCGCTCTACGAAGACGCAGTGGTCTTCGGTTGAAGACGCCTGCCGCGCCCTGGCCTCCGCGATATGCGCCCTGGTGGTCCTGACCTCCTCCGCCCGCGGGGCCCATCCCGTGGACGATCGTGGCCGGCGAGTGGCCCCTGCGCCTCTGGTGCCAGAGGAAGGTGCAGCCGCTGCAGGAGAACCCGGCGATTCACGGCGCCTTTTCTTATTCTTGACGACGGTGAAGTCGTCGTCCTCTCCAGGGCCTTGGTCTTCAGTGTAGTCCGCCCAGTTTCCCAGGACACGGGCAGTGCCATTGGATGACGCGGCTGCTGCCGAGCCGGTCGTGATGCCACCGCGCGCGGCGGCCAGATTTGCATTCCGATCGCCTGAAGGCGGATTTGCATACATTTGATATCCGCTTGAAGAAATTGAAGTTTTCTTCCGAACAACTTGATTCGCTAATATTTCAGCACATGGCTGAGCTTGAAAACCGTGCCTTACAGGCTTCTCTTCGGCTTTTGATGGGCTTTCCGCCCGTATCATACTCGGCGTACCGCCGGGATCCATACACTCGCCAGAGGCGAAATACGCGGAGCTCGCGCGACGCGTGGCCGCACGGTCTTTGTATTATGTATAAAGTAATTGTATTATGTATTATATTATGTATTCGCCGTAATAATATTATTCGCCGTTATGTATAATATCTTTGTATTATGTATAAAGTAATTGTATTATGTATTATTATATATATTCGCCGTAATAATATTATTCTCCAAGTAATAAGGAAAACACGAACTTTTGGTACAGCCAACAACAACAATAAACAAACAAAACAGCTTTATTAGGGCATCCTGCCCTGTACGGATTGGTACAGCCATATATTTGATAATTCACAATCTTCTCTTTTTGAAGAACTGAGAAATTCCAAAGATTTCACGAATAGATTGAAGAATTTAATTATTCCAGTTTATTTCGTACCTTTAAAGCATTCTGAATTTAATATGTTTATAATAAAATAGCTTAACAGATATTAGATTCCAACATGCATTGATCGTTAAAACATCTTAAACAGCAAAATGAGAAATATCTATGATTTTCATTGCATATTTTAAAATAGCACACAGTGCCATCTATCTGTAGAAATGTGAATTTATTCTCAATTTTATTAATAATTTTCTGTTCTATTATAAAAAAAATACAGATTTCTAAAACACAACCAAACGTAAAACGAATGATAACTTTAACTTGCATTACATATTTTAAAATAGCATACAGTGCCATCTATCTGTAGAAATGTAAATTTATCCTTAATTTTATTAATATTATTTTGTTCTATTATAAAAAAAAGACAGATTTCTATAACAACCAAACGTAAAATGAATATTCTTTATTAATAAATATTTCATTAATAATTCAATATATTATGAAAAAGGCATCCCCTGATGGTTTGCGCCATCTATCAGAATAAATATCAACTATTCTCGTTGATTTTATATTATTCCAGAATTGGCCAAATACCTATTCTTGATTAATCAAGTAAAGCTAACCACGGACGTGATTTTTTTCACAATTTAATGTATGTTTAAATTTGCTTTATGAAAATAGAAAAACAAACAGTATTCATACTCTTTAAATATAAGCCCAATATAAATTTATTACATAAAACCCTAAACATATATAGACCTTTGAATTTGAATGGATCGATTATTTAGGTATTTCAATATACATTTTTTTTTGCGGAATTCTTTTTAATTCAATAAGATTTTTTGGGTGAATATTTATATGCACCAAAAAACGTACAGTAGAACTCCTCAAATTCGGAAACTCTGAAATTCGGAAACTCCCAAATTCGGAAAGTATTGTAATGTTTTTTTTACATACAAAAAATCAATTTTCACATGCTTTTATTTTGTTGATATTTCAACATTATTTTATTTTATTTTATTTACTTTTACTTTTGCTTTGCTTTTATTTTATTTAATTTAATTTTTATTAGTAATTTATTTTTAATTTAAGTGTTTAATTAATTTACTTTTACCGATTATTTATAATCGCTAATTAGGGGTTTATCCCCTTTTTTAAAAGCTTAAATAAATCAACAGTTTCATTTGACCTTTGTGCTTAGTTTAGGATATTGTCCAATAAGAAGGCAGCATTATTACGTCATAAGCCATTCACGCATTTTTTATTGCAAAGTTGATTCACCTAAAGTTCAAATTATCAAACATTTTCAGACATTGTAAGTTTCAAATTCTTTTATTCAACTCTCAATTTTTTGCATTTACAAGTTTGTTCTTCAACAAAATGGCATCCAAAGAGGAGAGGCAAAAACGAGGCAAGTACCGAATTCTTAAGCTTGGTGAAAAGTTAGATGTTCTTAGTGACATTAAAAAAGGATTAAGCTATACAACGATAATGCAAAAGTATAAAATTTCTAAGACAACTGTTTATGATATAAAAAAGTCTGAGCTTAAACTTACAAAGTTTGTTGATTCTACCGAAAAAGATGTCAAAAATTTTTTCAAGTAAAAAATCCGTTATACGAAAATGTTGATAAAGCAGTTAACAGACATTTGGAGCCGGATGTTCCCAGATGCGAAGCGTTGAAAAGTTTGGATGTTGCATTAAAATATTTGGAAAAGCGCACTGAACCAGAAATGCTTGCAAGCTACAACACCATCAATAGTCTTCGAACTATGCTTATGAGAGAAGAAGAAGCTTTGTTAAACAAGCTAAAGAAACAGACAACAATCAGCAACTTCTTTGCCAAGCCATAACTTACTTGGCCATCAAAATTTGCGTTTATTGGACTGCATATGTACATAATTGGTTTTTATAGACAAGAATGCAGGTGTGTGTTTATGTTACTTTAATACAAATTTATCTATGTAACACGCATTACATACATAATAAAATATTTTACTATTTTTCATCGGTTTCATGCTCAAAACTCATAAAAGTCAAGGAACATTTGATTAAAAATCGTAATTAAAATTATGTAATGTACATATAATATTCAACCTAAAATTGTTCATATGCTTCAAAATCTTTGTCTCAGTCATCTAAATGCCTATTTATGCCACATAGATATTCACAAATCTAACTCTCTCAAATTCGGAAAATCCTCAAATTCGGAATTCCTTGCGCTCCAAGCTTTCCGAATTTGAGGAGTTCTACTGTATTAATATATATAGTTAAACCTGTCTATAGCGCCCCCTCTTGGGACTCACCAAAATAGGGTGCTATAGAGAGGGAGCGCTATAGACAGGTCACTTTTATTGTAAATCGCATCGTACTACGTATTTAAAATCAGGCGCTATAGAGAGGGAGATGCTATTTAGAGGGGGTGCTATAGACAGGTTTAACTGTATATATAATACACCCATACCTCGCTTTGCGTCGGGGTTACGTTCCAAAAAAACACGACGCAAATTGAAACGACGCAAAGTGAAAATATGTGAAGGCGAAATCTAAAACAAAGGTGTTGCCATATTTTAGGAAAAAAATTCAAAAAAAAAAAAATTAAAGACTCGAATCCAGAATAACGCAACTTCGAAAATCTAACGACGCACAGTGAAAATCAGTAAAAATTAAGCAGCGAAGCAACTTCGAAAAAAAAACGCAAAACGAAACGACGCAAAGCGAGGTATTGGTGTATCTCCATATATTTTCATTATAGCACCCCCTATTTAACATAATAAAATGATTTATATTTAAATATATTAATTTTAAAATATTTTTGTATACTCACAGAGAGAGAGGTATTCACCATTATAATAATTATTCAATTTAGAATATGAAATATTTTAGTTATGATATATTGAATAATTTTAACGCCCAAAATATTGATAATGATTTCATTATATTATATTAAAACCAAAAAAGGCATATATTGACCATTAACACATGAGCTTTTTAGATGGCAGAGCGCCATCTATTCATAATAAAATTGTGAAAAAGTATTAAAATTACAAATATATTCTCATAATGAGTATCTTTTTTATTTAAAAAACGCTAGCTTTCAAGCGTTAATCGCTCTTCAACGGGCTTACTACGGAGGGTGTTTCCTTTCAAATGAAACGATTTCAAACGTCCGTTAGAACTTTATTTTTCGAACGTGAATTTTTTTCATGTGTTCTATGTGCTTCCCCTTCTTCTTGGCTATCTCCCTGCATCGGACTTTCCAAGCTGCGAACACTTCCTTGACTTTGGAGAGCGAAACATTCGACCACTCCTCTTGTGCGGCTTTCCAAAGAAGGAAACAGTTATAGCGTCATAGTGAAAAAGCTAAAAGCAGAAGGACTAGATGTTGGCAAAGCTACAATATGTAGGGTAGTAAATGGCATCGGAAAGAAAAGGGAAGCTGAATCCAATGGGCAAAAATTTCAAGTCGATCGACCACGTCCAGTGCGGACCCCCGCCACGGTTTCCAAGGTAAAGCGGCTAGCAACTACTGAAAATCCACCATCTCAGCGCCAACTTTCCAGAATGTGTGGAACATCGCTAAAAACGATAAATAACATCATTCACAAAGATTTGGAACTGGATACCCGACGAAAAGGCAAGGTTCACAAGCTCACCCCTTTCCACATGAAAAACCGTGCAACGAATGCCCGGAAGCTCTACGAGGAACACCTGGCCGGTTCCAGATCGGAATATACTGCAACATTGGACGAAGCATGGATGTATGTGACGTATTGCAATGGAATCCGGAAGATCTGTTACATCAAAAGAGGCAATCAGGTCCCGGATAATTGGGTTCACCAATGCTCCGAAACTTTCCTTAAAGGTTTCATGGTTGTCGGGGTAATGACTGGCCGTGGAGTCCTTCCGCTCATAAAGGTTCCATCGAAGGTGAAGGTGAACTCAGAATTCTATATAGAATGCGTTCTGAAACCTGTCATCGAACAACTGAAGGACCTTTACCCAGGGGAAATGGACAAAGTGTTCCTTCATCACGACAAAGCCTCTTCCCATACCTCCAACAAAACCCAACAGTTCCTACAAGAAATGAAGGACACCCTAGGCCTAAATTTTATCAGGAACTCGGACATTCCAGTGAAGTCTCCCGACGCCAGCCCACTGGATTTTTACGGGTTCGGTATGTTGAAACAACGGCTCTTCAACCGACGTCCCAAAACTGAGGCCGGACTTTGGAAAGCCGCACAAGAGGAGTGGTCGAATGTTTCGCTCTCCAAAGTCAAGGAAGTGTTCGCAGCTTGGAAAGTCCGATGCAGGGAGATAGCCAAGAAGAAGGGGAAGCACATAGAACACATGAAAAAAATTCACGTTCGAAAAATAAAGTTCTAACGGACGTTTGAAATCGTTTCATTTGAAAGGAAACACCCTCTGTATAATATCGACTTTATCCCACCAGAAATATTTACAAAAAACAAACGCGCGCAGCGTGGATATTTATAACTAAAAATTTTAAATTGGTTTGTAATTTAACTATTTCATGGAATATGTCTATATTAATTTTTAGGGCATCCAGAACCTATAAAATTGATCTATTGATTTCTTCTGAGATATCTAAGGTATTGTGATGGTAAATCTATTTTTCTATTTATGCTGTTATATTCACACATTGGAAACGAGATATTCTAAGAGTAACCGTTAAAATTTGTTCTTAATGTTTTTGTAGAGGCATTTGGTTTGTGTGATGTTAAATTGGTGACCGGTTATTTAGCTTGTTCCCTGATATTTGGCTAACCTATATGTACTAAAACCATATTAATATATGAAAAAACAATAGAAAAAAATAAAAGATAAGTGGGTCAGGTGTTGATATTAAAAATAAAGAAGGCATCTCCTGACCACGAGCACATGTGCTTTTTAGATGGCAGAGCGCCATCTAGTGGAGCAAAAATAAACTAAACGTTTATTTAGCTTGCTCCGTGATATTTGGCCAACCCAATTTCTTGATAAATCAAGAAAAGTCATCCACGAACGCGTTTCGCGCTGTTGGCGCTCGTCAGCGTGGAGTAGACTGTAACCACTGCGACCAAAAATATTTTTTGGTCCCAATGGTTTCCCGAGAAATCAAGAAATGGGTATTTAAGGCGCTCTGCCATCTAAAAAGCACATGTGCTCGTGGTCAGGAGATGCCTTCTTTATTTTTAATATTAATATATATATACAGTTAAACCTGTCTATAGCGCCCACCAAATATCAGGGAACAGGTTAAATCAACGTTTAGTTGATTTCTATTCAACTAGATGGCGCTTTGCCATCTTAAAACTTCATATGAGTGCAGTAAATATATACCTAAATTGTTTTTAATAATATATTTTACAACTTATTTATAATCTTTTAAAATATTTGTCATTTGAAAAATCGAAGGTTTTTTTTATCTATATTGCCGGACAAGATAAATACATTTAAAGTTCAAAATGGCGATTTATTTATGGCAGACGAATATATTAATTTTTTTCGTAAAATAAGCATTAACGTTTCAAAAGGCTTTGGCAATAATAAATTAAAAATAAATATAAAATATAAAAATAAATTATTATAAAATAAATGAAGCTTCCACGGTTAAGTTTCTTGTACAACTTTTTATTTTCAAGTTTTCGGAATTATCAGTCCTTTAACAGGATTATCACGATAACAACTTAATAATAAATACAATATTTATATACACATTATTATATGAAAAAATAATAGAAAACAAAAATAAGTGGATCAGGTGTTGATATTAAAAATAAAGAAAGCATATCCTGACCACAAGCACATGTGCTTTTTTTATATGTTTATATATATTTTAAATACTTATTATATATTGAGAGAAAAATATATTACATTATTTCCGTTTGATAAAAAATTAATAAAAATGAATATAAAAATATTATATTTTTAATATTACAATAAAAATATAAAAATAAATATAAAAATAATAATTAATAAAAATATATTTAAAAAAATATTTTTTTTTAATATTTCAATAACAATATGCATAAACGTTTGAAAAAGCTTTGACAATAATTTATCCATAAAGACGAATGCCATATAAAGTAAAATTCTGTCATATTGAAATATTCAAAGAGATGAGGTTTTATTTAATTCGATTTCAACAATGAACAATCTGGTCCCCAAACATTTATTTGATTCAACTTGGTCATTTTTCAGTCGGGGGAAAATATGTGGTGGTTTATTACTCTCCAACAAAATTGGGAACAAAGTTATTTTACTCAGAGTGGATTTTTTTTTTTGTTGTTTGTCCGTGTGCTGATAGTTTTTTCTATTTTTTCCTCTTCCTGTGTTAGCAATATTGCCGGAGCTATTTCTACTCTCTATATAACCTATTGGTCCCTATATTTATATATCTTTGTTATATATCCACATAGTTTTTGATATATTAATTGAAATAATACAATAGTTTTCTATAGATAAAGAATTCTTCCTGATTTGAAATTAAACGAAAAAACATGGTGAAGGAAGACGAGTTTCTTTTATTGATGCATAGGTGCAAGCTTTCTGGTAAAAACCTATTGAAGGGTTTTTACCCGAAAGCTTGCACCTATGCATCAATAAAAGAAACTCGTCTTCCTTCACCATGTTTTTTCGTTTAACAATAGTTTTCTGTTGATGATTTTATTTTCATTTTATTATTTCAATTTCTCCCTCTCTCGGGAAAGAACTCTCGCAGTCCATCGGTGGCGGAGTCTCTCCCGCGGTGGGCGCCACCAATGACGACTTGTATATATTTATATATATGTATATTTTTCAATTATTTATATCTATTTATATCTATTTATTTGCTATATTTATCACTATATAATCATATTTATATTTTTTTCTGTATTTAACCTTATATAATCTTATATGGACTTTGAAATAAAGTAGTTTCAATCTCAATCTCTACCTCTCTCTCTAGCTCTAGCAAAAACAGCTTTATGGAATTTCTGCCCTTCTACAGAATTACAAAAAGGTAATAATAATAAAGACCATTAGTATCTAACTTAATTATTACTTTTAATTACAACCTTATTATGATTTTAACTATTATTACCTCAATTTATTGATCGATAGTGTTGACTTTGCTTAGAATTTTTAATGAAACTGATTCCAATAATTATTAATTAAGCATTATATTTATTGATTTACAAGAGCGAGAACGAAATTTAAAAGAGAAACGAATATTAAAACAAAGGAACCTTTTTTTCTCGGTTAGCGCCTATTTACCTGTGAGCTTACACACACTCTCTGTGGTAACAATTAATTAATATATATTGTTGTGTAACAGAAAGTTATCCAGAAATATTTGAATAAGCAAATATTAAAGCAAAGAGTTTCTTTAATTTGAGATGTTGCGACTTTCAATGCAAAACCTACTTTTCGACGAGTAAATCCAAAACCAAATGAAAAGAGATGATAAAAGATGTTAATCACAGTCTGTGATGTGAATTCTGAAAACTTATGCCACAGTTTGCCTAAATACCATTTTTCTATGATTCTACCCTTCAGTGTAGCATATAAAAGCAGAATGATCCAATACAGTATTAGAGCTCTAAAGAATCGGTCTGGTGGATTAAATTGGTGAAACCGTTAGTAGGGTTTACTACTGTAGAGCCAAGCCGTCCCAATATATTTATTTAATCGCAGTAAGGGCAGTAGACTACGAGAGTTATTTCCCACAGAGTGGGCAGGTCGATGTGATGGCTGGTGTTACCCACCTCAAGACCTAGATGGTACTTTTAGATGGTAGTCACACTTGTCATTGCCTCGGGATGGAATAGAGAGAGAGACATTGTGTAACAGTTGTCACCAAAATGGGTTTATTTTTCAAAATTTAAAGACACGAATGTCCATACAAGGATACAGCTATGTTAAACTGTCAAATTTAACTGCCCACAAAACAATCGCTATATATACAAAACAAGAAGAAACAGGGTATGAAGGAGAGAAAAACGAACCGAAGTCCAAGGTGCAGATAAAACCAAACTAGTGTTTATGATCGCCATAAACACCAGTTGACCCCGCGCTCTCTCATTGGTCGGCATTCAGGCATCCAGAAAGTTCTCCATTACTGAATCGTTCTGGAATATTCCACACCTTTGCAGCTTTCTCAAGATATGTAATCTTTTCTTTCACATCTACTTAGCAGTATAAACCTCGTGTTAGTCAAAATATTAGTTATAAATCAATGTCGAAATGCTAGTGTGATTGATCTTACGCTGACTAACAAACAAGCAATAGCAGCTATCAGAGACTGGCACACAGAACAAATATCGCAGATCTCTGATCATGTAGCAATAATCTATGAAGTACATATAACTGACAATTTCACCACAGCTACTAATTATTCCACATGGAAATTCAGTGAAGAAAAGGCGAACTGGTCAAGTTTTGTCCAGAATTCCATTAAAATAGATCAAAATAATATTGAAAACTTTTTAGATACAGCAAATACAAGGAAAGACGTCGATAGTGCGGTAAAAGAACTTTCGAACACGCTCATTGAAGCAGCGTATAAAACTCTTAAACTAAGAAAAAACAAACAAATAAAAAACAACATAAACAGATGGTGGAACGCGGACTTGACACGCCTTGAGGGCTATTGTAAATACCTCCGTAACTCCTATTATCGGGCGAAAAATCCCTCTATCCATATTCAACAACAGTATAAAAGTGCAAGAAACAAATACGTCAGGGAAATAAATAAGGCTAAAAGAATGTCTTGGAGGTTTTTCTTAGAGGACATCAAATCAATAAACCCATATGGAAATTTATACAGGGTATACAAAAATATTAAAAACGGTTCTAACCGAAAGGGAATTTTGGAAATCTTAGAAGTGAATAAAGATGAAGAACGATTCCAGAAGACAGTAGAACTTTTGAACAACCTTTTCCCCGATGATAGAGATAATGAAGACACAACCTTCCACAAAAACATAAGGAACTATACTCTAGGATTTCATAATAAAGAAAATATTATAATAACGCCCAATGAGGTAAATGGAATAATTGATGAGCTAAACTCAAAGAAAACGCCTGGAATTGATAATATTTCTAACAATATGATAAAACATACTAAACAACTAATAGTTCCAATACTGGTGAAACTTTTTCAAAAATGCTTAGATTTAAATTATTATCCGAATGAATGGAAAAAATCTGAGGTAATAATTATTCCCAAACCAGGTAAAACAGACATGAAAATTTATAAAAGCTACAGACCCATTTGTCTCAACTCAAACATTTCCAAAATATTTGAAAAAAATAATTAACAACAAACTAATAAAATTTTATGAAGACTCAAATCTGCTTAACAATCGTCAACATGGATTTAGAAGATCAAGATCTACTATCTCTGCATTAAATGAAATTGTCAAAATAGCTCTAGAACATAAAAACAAAGAATATACAGCTATAATCGCAGTTGATATAAGTGGAGCGTTCGACAATGCATGGTGACCGATGGTGCTGAAAAGACTAGATGAGGACAACGTTCAAGCTTCAATAATAAAACTACTACAGTCTTTTCTTAATAATAGAAGAGTGAGATTTAGAGACTCATCAAATGAAACCCACAAAAAATTAAGCAAGGGATGTCCACAGGGTGGGCCTATATCCCCTACAATATGGAATATTATTCTAAACGATTTATTGAATAACTATTCAGAATCAAACAGTGAAATCATTGCTTATGCGGATGATTCAACTGTGATATGTTGGGGAAACAACTTGACAGAACTTCGGAATACAACAGGAAAGGTCATGGGGAGAATATTAGACTGGTGTGGGAACAATAAGTTGACCGTATCTGAAGAGAAAACGAAAATCTTATACTTGTTTAATAGCAAAATAGCTGCAAAAATTCCTAACACTATCACTGCCAATCGGGTAGAAAAACTGAAGATTATGTGAATAACTTTTTAAAATCATAGAAATAAAAACAAATTGGATTTTGTGCCCCATATTGATGAGATTATTACTAAGACAAATAGAGCTAGTGGATACCTAATTGGATTAACCGGGAAAGCATGGGGACTGGACAGTAAAAGAAGAATAGAATTCTATAAGACGCTGTTTCGAAGTTCACTAACTTATGGTTCCACGATCTGGTACAACTTTATACCCAAAAAAGTCAAAGATAAATTAAACTCTCTGCAGTACAAAATTTTGAAGCACAGTACACAGGTTTATAATTCAACATCTTCAAACTGTACTCATATTGTTGCTAGAACACCAAAGCTCACGGATTTTATTGAAACAAATATACTAAAATTGAATATTGGATACAAAAAATCAGATCCAACTAAAAGAAAAATGATATCTAATTTTATAAACCAGAAATTTGAGGAATACTATGGAGGTGCCAATGATAATTTCAAGGGATTCTTTGATACTTCAAGAATTCCTAACTATGTTCAACCCAACTTCTATAACGTTCAATTTTTTACTGGACATGGTGACTTCAACACATATTTGTTTAGAATTGGCAAAATTGGTTCACCTGCATGCACTTGTGGAAACAAACAACAAACCCCTGAACACCTTCTGATAAACTGTCCATTAACTTCTGATCTAAGGGAAGAAAACCAACTTTACCTGACTAATACAAAACAAGCTGCTTGCAATAAAGACCAATACATCAAGTTTAATAGATTCTGCAGGATGTATATTTTGAGGCGAAAGTGTTGACTGTACATATTTCAAGCTACTACTTATAATTGCTATATGTAAAATTTGACATCGAACGTTTAATTTTAATGATTTCTAATGTTCAATTGTATATATTAATTGTATATAATTTAAAATATACACGCAATTATCCAAATTGTGGATATGGCGTGTCTCTCCCAACTGTTAAATAAATAAAATAATTTATATGGAATTATACTGTCCTAAAAGAGCGTATGTCCATAGATTGATAAAATCCCATAACGAAGATTCCATCCTTCATTGCCGCATATATAAGCAGAATCGTCCAATACAGTATTAGAGTTCCAAACAGAATTTTAATAGATTAAATTGGCGAAAACTATGGAAGGCTTCACCACTGATGAGCAAAGTCTTTCCATTATATTTTATCGCAGTAAGGAGTGTAGAACATCAATCCAAAAGAGGACATTCATACGGACAAGGCACCTCAGTTGGTCGGTATTGTGATCAGGGTGCGCCGACCGATCTGATCTTCTCCATGGTCAAGAAACCACCACCTCAGTTGGCCGGTATTGTGATCAGGGTGCACGGACCGATCTGATCTGCTCCATGGTCAAGACACCACCACCTCAGTTGGCCGGTATTGTGATCAGGGTGCACGGACCGATCTGATCTGCTCCATAGACAAGACACCACCACCACCTCAGTTGGCCGGTATTGTGATCAGGGTGCATGGACCGATCAGATCTGCTCCATAGACAAGACACCACCACCTCAGTTGGCCGGCATTGTGATCAGGGTGCATGGACCGATCTGATCTGCTCCATGGACAAGACACCATCACCACCTCAGTTGGCCGACATTGTGATCAGGGTGCATGGACCGATCTGATCTGCTCCATGAACAAGACACCACCTCCTCAGTTGGCCGGCATTATGATCAGGGTGTATGGACCGATCTGAACTGCTCCATGGACAAGACACCACCACCTCAGTTGGCCGGTATTGTGATCAGGGTGCATGGACCGATCTGATCTGCTCCATGGACAAGACACCATCACCACCAGAGTTGGCCGTTATTGTGATCAGGGTGCATGAACCGATATGATCTGCTCCATGGACAAGATACCACCACCACCTCAGTTGGCCGGTATTGTGATCAGGGTGCATGGACCAATCTGATCTGCTCCATGGACAAGACACCACCACCACCTCAGTTGGCCGTCATTGTGATCAGAGTGCATGGACCGATCTGATCTGCTCCATGGACAAGACACCACCACCACCTCAGTTGGCCGACATTGTGATCAGAGTGCATGGACCGATCTGATCTGCTCCATGGACAAGACACCACCACCACCTCAGTTGGCCGACATTGTGATCAGAGTGCATGGACCGATCTGATCTGCTCCATGAACAAGACACCACCACCACCTCAGTTGGCCGACATTGCGATCAGGGTGCATGGACCGATCTGATCTGCTCCATGGACAAGACACCACCACCACCTCAGTTGGTCGACATTGCGATCAGGGTGCATGGACCGATCTGATCTGCTCCATGGACAAGACACCACCACCACCTCAGTTGGCCGACATTGAGATCAGAGTGCATGGACCGATCTGATCTGCTCCATGAACAAGACACCACCACCACCTCAGTTGGCCGACATTGCGATCAGGGTGCATGGACCGATCTGATCTGCTCCATAGACAAGACACCACCACCACCTCAGTTGGCCGACATTGTGATCAGAGTGCATGGACCGATCTGATCTGCTCCATGGACAAGACACCACCACCTCAGTTGGCCGACATTGTGATCAGAGTGCATGGACCGATCTGATCTGTTCCATGGACAAGACACCACCTCAGTTGGCCGACATTGTGATCAGAGTGCATGGACCGATCTGATCTGCTCCATGGACAAGACACCACCACCACCTCAGTTGGCCGACATTGTGATCAGAGTGCATGGACCGATCTGATCTGCTCCATGGACAAGACACCACCACCACCTCAGTTGGCCGACATTGTGATCAGAGTGCATGGACCGATCTGATCTGCTCCATGGACAAGACACCACCACCACCTCAGTTGGCCGGTATTGTGATCAGAGTGCATGGACCGATCTGATCTGCTCCATGGACAAGACACCACCACCTCAGTTGGCCGGTATTGTGATCAGAGTGCATGGACCGATCTGATCTGCTCCATGGACAAGACACCACCACCTCAGTTGGCCGGTATTGTGATCAGAGTGCATGGACCGATCTGATCTGCTCCATGGACAAGACACCACCACCTCAGTTGGCCGGTATTGTGATCAGAGTGCATGGACCGATCTGATCTGCTCCATGGACAAGACACCACCACCACCTCAGTTGGCCGGTATTGTGATCAGAGTGCATGGACCGATCTGATCTGCTCCATGGACAAGACACCACCACCACCTCAGTTGGCCGGTATTGTGATCAGAGTGCATGGACCGATCTGATCTGCTCCATGGACAAGACACCACCACCTCAGTTGGCCGACATTGTGATCAGAGTGCATGGACCGAAATGATCTGTTCCATGGACAAGACATCACCACCACCTCAGTTGGCCGGTATTGTGATCAGGGTGCATGGACCGAAATGATCTGTTCCATGGACAAGACATCACCACCACCTCAGTTGGCCGGTATTGTGATCAGGGTGCATGGACCGAAATGATCTGTTCCATGGACAAGACATCACCACCACCTCAGTTGGCCGGTATTGTGATCAGGGTGCATGGACCGAAATGATCTGTTCCATGGACAAGACACCAACACCACCTCAGTTGGCCGGTATTGTGATCAGGGTGCACGTACCGATTTGATCTGCTTCATGGACAAGACACCACCACCACCTCAGTTGGCCGGTATTGTGATCAGGGTGCACGTACCGATTTGATCTGCTTCATGGACAAGACACCACCACCACCTCAGTTGGCCGGTATTGTGATCAGGGTGCACGTACCGATCTGATCTGCTCCATGGACAAGACACCACCACCTCAGTTGGCCGGTATTGTGATCAGGGTGCACGTACCGATCTGATCTGCTCCATGGACAAGACACCATCACCTCAGTTGGCCGGTATTGTGATCAGGGTGCAAGTACCGATCTGATCTGCTCCATGGACAAGACACCACCACCTCAGTTGGCCGGTATTGTGATCAGGGTGCACGTACCGATCTGATCTGCTCCATGGACAAGACACCACCACCTCAGTTGGCCGGTATTGTGATCAGGGTGCACGTACCGATCTGATCTGCTCCATGGACAAGACACCACCACCTCAGTTGGCCGGTATTGTGATCAGGGTGCACGTACCGATCTGATCTGCTCCATGGACAAGACACCACCACCTCAGTTGGCCGGTATTGTGATCAGGGTGCACGGACCGATCTGATCTGCTCCATGGACAAGACACCAACACAACCTCAGTTGGCCGGTATTGTGATCAGGGTGTATGGACCAATCAGATCTGCTCCATGGACAAGACATCACCACCATGAGAGTAGCAGTTTGTTTGTAAAAGGAACCTTTATAATTATAAAACCTTTTAAAAATTATTCCAATACCAAGCTGATTTTGAATTCATTTTTCTTTCTTAAAATAATAATAATATGATATAGGCTTTTCATAGATTCTTTTTTTACCACTATTATAGAAAACAAGAATATTAAAATATTTATTTGAAAATATTTTATACTAAGAAAACATTCATTCAAGCAGAAACTAAGGGAATCCTGTTCGTATTTCAGACAAAGTGTCCATTACCTATTCCGTACAGAATATATGGCTGGAAATTGCATTTGAATAAATGAAAGTGTCGAGTCCCAATTCTACTTAAAGAAGATCTTCAAGGAATTCCATTCCGGCCAGAATTGAATAAGTAATTCGTTGAAGAGAACGCGGTGAATCCCTCTCTATTTCTGATTAAATCCTTGGATCTTAGCATCCCAATTATAGGAGAGATGGAAACAACGGATTCTTCAAATTTCACTGTCAACGTACTGCCATCTATCGTTGAAAATTAGAAATGAATGTTAACACTATCTTTACTTTTGCATATATAGTTATGTAACGCGCGAATAAAGACATTAAGACGCGAATGTTTCTTTTCACAAAAATATCAAACTTCTACTGTCCTTACTGTGATGATAATATTTTGTATATATGTTATAAAAAATGAATAGATATGAGATTTTCTGTTGATTTTGGTATTGTTGTGATTATCTTGATTTTGGTTATCTTGAGAATTAAACTATGGTGGTGCAGTCGTGGTTGAATAATAATCTTGAAAATAAAAAGTCTTGATCAGAGAGATTTCTTTATTTGAGCTAAGGAATATATATGAAAAAAAAAACATAATTTGATAAAAGTACTGCCTGGCTTAAGGCGAGTAGAACAAAGGAAAAACAAAAGAATATTTACATAATGTAAAAAGGTTTTGGGCCGGCCAGCGGGAAACAACAACAATTTAATAGAGTATTTGAATCTATGAAATATAATTTTAAATAAAATAATATTTTAATATAACATATATATATTGTGAGGACTTAGTTCATCAGTGGTGAACCCTCCCAGCGGTTTCGTCATTTTAATCTACCAGACTGCTTTTTAGAGCTCTACTAATACGGTATGCTTATATACGCTGCACTGAAGGGTGGAATCTTAAAAATGGTATTCAATTAAACTATGAACATAAACTTTTAGGAGAGCAGAATTAAATATAAATATTTCCATCAAGAAATGCTCTTCCACAAAAACAAAAACAAAAAGAACTAGGGCAATTTGGAATAAATTAATATGAATGTACCAATATAAGAAAATCTCCCTTTAGTTGTGCGTCAGAACGAATTTCTTCTTTTTTCTATGCAAAATAATATATTGTAATACCTTGACGAATGTTGGCGTTCAGAAAATCGAAATATATATTGGAAAATAAATATATTTATATATCCAATCCAATATATACCAGGTCTATTAGTATGAAACGCGAAAATGGCTGCCAGAGGGCGCTGTGCAACTTTATTTGAGCTGACGGTGGCGCTGTTGTAGGCATTTTGTTTTTTGACTCACGTGGCATCAGCATGCGTGCAGTTTTCGAAAATTCAAATCGTGGAAAATTTCTGGAGCCCGTGGAAAATGGTGATTTCCGAGCCAAAAAGTGCCCATTTGCGGGAAGTTTTATTGTTCGCCTTCAACTGGAAGAAAAGTGCCACTGAAGCCCACCGAATGCTCGAGGAAGTTTACGGCGACCACGCTCTGAGCAAATCGCAGTGTTATTGGTGGTTTGAAAAATTCCAAAGTGGCGATTTCGAACTTGATAATGAACCACGTGGAAAACCGCACCAAAAGTTCGAGGACGCTGAACTGCAAGCTTTGTTGGATGACGACAGTACCCAAACGCAGGAGAAACTCGCGAAACAGCTCCAGGTGTCTCAAGGTTCTGTTTCCCTACGTTTAAACAGCCTCAGAATGACCCAAAAGCTTTACAGATAGGTCCCCCACGAGGTGAGCGAAAGGCAGCAAGAACGGCGTCTGGTAACCTGCAAAGGGCTGCTCGCCAGGCATGAAAAGAAGTAATTTTTGCACCGAATCGTAACTTCTGATGAGAAATCGATCCACTTCAGCAATCCTATGCGCCAAAAGTCGTGGGGCCTGCTCGGCTAATTTCCAAAACGGAAGCCTAGGCCCAATCGCTTAGGAAAAAAGGCAATGCTTTGCGTATGGTGGGACCAGACCGGCGTAGTATATTTCAAGCTCCTGAAACCTGGCGAAACGGTCAATACTAGTCGCTACGAACAACAAATGCACAGTTTGAGAGAGGCATTGAATGAAAAAAGACCGGATTTGCGTGAAAAGCACAACAAGCTGATACTGCAGCATGACAACGCTCCAGCCCACAACGCTACAGTGGTCAAAAACACCATAAATGACTTGGGCTGGGAACTCTTACACCACCCGCCGTACTCACCATACTTAGCGCCGTCGGACTACCACCTTTTCACATCTTTAGGACACGCCCTAAAAAACCAGGAATTTTCGAACTCGGACATACTCCGAAAATGGCTTGTTGACTGGTTCGACTCAAAAGGAATAGAATTTTTCAGACAAGGAATTCGAAAATTGCTTGAAAGGTGGTCCGAGTGTATAGCTAATCAGGGCAATTACTTTGAATAAAAAATCTTTTGTTGTATGGAATTGGTGAACTTCTGAATTCACTGAAAATTTTCGCGTTTCATACTAATAGACCTGGTATATAAAGGTTTTGAAAATAGAGCAATCCATAAATGCATTTTTAATCAAAAAGGCATATATTGGATCAAAATATAATTATTTTACCAATATTTCAGTTGGCTAAACGCCAACCTTTATCAAGGTGTTATAACACTTAAAACTTTAAAACTTAAAACTTATAACACCTTGATAAAGGTTGGCGTTCAGCCAACTGAAATATTGGTAAAATAAATGATATTTTGATCCAATATATACCTTTTTAATTAAAGATATATAAAGGTATATATGTTATGAATAATTTGTTTGGTGTTAGATAAAGGGTTGATTAGACAAAGGATCGATAAGATAAAGGGTTGAAGATACAGTCGTGATAATAAAAATATAATAATTTACCATCAAGTAGCTTTTATTTTCAATTACTTGAGGAAATAGATTAGTTATTTTCACAATATATATTATTTATAAAGTTAATCCTATATTAGTGATTTAAAAAGATAGATATGTTAACTACGCATATTTACAACAAAACTGAAAGTTATTCTAAAAACGATGATAACAAAAAAGTAGAAATATCAATGAATAAAAATAAAATATATATATTTTAAAATATATAAATTATAAAGAAAATAAAGTCTCCAGGGCTAAGTTTCTTGTTCAAATTTTATTCTCTAGCTTTCGGACCTTTCAGTCCCTCCACAGGAGTGGAATATATAAATATTTGAAATTTTAGATTAAATAATATATATATATATATATTATATAATATAAAACCTCAAATATTTCTATATTTTAAAAATATATATTTTATTTTAATTATTGATAATTCTACTTTTGTTATAATCGTTTTTAGAGAGACTTTCAGTTTTTGTTGTAAATATGCGTAGTTAACATATCTATCTTTTTAAATCACTAATATAGGATAAACTTTATAAATTCTATATATTGTGAAAATAACAAATGTGTAATCTTTCCTCAAGTAATTGAAAATAAAAGCTACTTGACGGTAAATAATTATCTTTTTTCTTATCACGACTGCACCTCAACCCTTTATCTTATCGATCCTTTGTCTTATCAAGCCTTATCTAACAACAACAAAAAACATTCATAATATATATATATAAATCTTTTTATCATATAATGATTCAAGTATGTATTACTCTATTAAAATAAAAACTCATATATATGGTGTTGAAATAATAACACTAACAGTCTTGAACAATATAAACCGGTCTGGTATATTAAAGTGGTAAAACTTCTGGAAAGATTCACCACTGATGAACGATTTCCTTTCAATATTTTTATCATTGCAGTAAATGGATTAAAATTGTTTTACACTTCAAAAATATATTGTAACCCTATATATAGAGTTTAAAATCTCTGAAAGTTTTTTTTTTTTTTTTAATTTGCACAGAAATATTTTTAAATAGATGATACTCTCTAAATATTCTCAAGGACAAAACTTAAGGAAGTTGTACCTTCAGCATGTATATCGGGATTCAGACAATAACTCTGAAAGATACACTCATGGAAAAAACTTAAGGAAGTTGTACCTTTTAGCATGTATATCGGGATTCAGACAATAACTCTGAAAGATATTACAGTTACCTTTATTGAAGACACACGAGATAACCAATATAGACTCATGGACAAAACTTAAGGAAGTTGTACCTTTTAGTATGTATATCGGAATTCAGACAATAACTCTGAAAGGTATTACAGTGACCTTTATTGAAGACACACGAGATAACCCATATACACTCATGGACAAACCTTAAGGGAGTTGTACCTTTCAGCATGTATATCGGGATTGATACAATAACTCTGAAAGATACACTCATAGATAAAACTTGAGGAAGTAGTACTTTTTAGCATGTATATCGGGATTCAGACAATAACTCTGAAAGATACACTCATGGACAAAACTTAAGGAAGTTTTACCATTTAGCATGTATATCGGGATTCAGACAAAAACTCTGAAAGATACACTAATGGACAAAACTTAAGGAGATTGTTCCTTTTAGTATGTATATCGGGATTTAGACGATAACTCTGAAAGATATTACAGTGACCTTTATTGAAAACACACAAGATAACTAAGTGTGAAAAAAATCTCTCTGTCTCCTTCAAAAATAAATAAATAAATAAACAGACTCACAAACCAACGATATATAAAAGACATTCCACTTCCTTAAGTTTTTCCCATGTGTGTAAATCTATTTTGATTTAAATTTTTTATCAATCGATATTTATAAAAAATTTTGTGCAATAAACAATGTTATTTTTGAACCTTATTTAAGAAGGTAAAATAAAATGACGAATCTTAAGGGAGTTTTTTCCTAAAATATTTTACAATTCGTTTTTGTCTTTACTTTTATTATATTTTTAGAAATATTATTTATATTGAGGATATATTAGAAGAATAGAATTTCTTATTGTTTTATATTGTGAATCATATTAGTAATTATTACCGTTTCTTTTCCATTTTTATTCTATTTCAGCAGCGAGCTAAAACATGACAAGGAATTATTAATAAAATATATAAAATTTCACTACAGAAACTAAATTTCCTAAAGTGTGAAGAGTCGCTACAATATTGATAATCAAATTAACAATCTCAATAATAATTAAAAAGTTAAATTAATTAAAAGTAAACAGTGGGGAGAGAGAGATAATTGAGGACTTAACCTGTCAATTAATTGTCATCGTCAGCTGTCATCTGATTGGATGGTTCGTAGACAGTTCGTCTGCATTGAATTATTCCATCATGGCGGCCGTAACACTTGCAAATGATCGAATATTTGAATGTAAGATTAACTGTGACCAATTGTTACCCAGATATTATTTGAAAAAATCACAATCCGATCAAATAATCCCTTGAATTAATATTAAAATATAAACATAAAGCCTCCAGGGAAAATATATATTATTATTTTTTTAAATCTCGAGCTTTCGGGCAAGTACGCCCTTCTACGGGAGAAAATGCTTTATATGATTAATACGCCAATGAAATATGATTTAAAATTAAATAAAGTCCATTTACTGTTTACATTTGTTTTAAAAGCATGATCAACGCGGGCTTCTGTTGCGCGTGCTTCACTTGGCGGTTATGGGCTGGGCTCAGGGAATATAATGTTATAAATTTCCGGAATATCTATTTTTCTGTTAATGCTATTGTGCTTTCTGGATATGATGGATTCTATTATTAGTCTCTGTAGTCTCTATTGGGGATGTTGGAGTAATGGGTCTTTGGTTCTGATAGGGAGAAGGAATGGCCTGTTTCTCTTATATCTTGGTATACTAAAGAGCATTATTCCTTATTCACCAGTATCTATTTCTATAGCCCGTCATCTGAAGAAATTTGGAATCAAAACCTTTTTCAGAAACTCACCCAATTTAAATTCGTTACTAAGAAACCCCATAACAAAGAACAATACCATTGATTATCCTTCCAATATTAAGAATGCCATATACTCCATAGAATGCAACGAATGCAAAACCAAATATGTCGGCGAAACTGGCAGACATTTGAATATAAGAGTATCAGAACATAAACGAAATATCGATAATCAAGACAGTAGATCTTTAGTATACCAACATATAAGAGAAACAGGCCATTCCTTCTCCCTATCAGAACCAAAGACCCATTACTCCAACATCCCCAATAGACTACAGAGACTTGTAATAGAATCCATCATATCCAGAAAGCACAATAGCATTAACAGAAGAATAGATATTCCGGAAATTTATAACATTATATTCCCTGAGCCCAGCCCATAACCCCCAAGTGAAGAAAGCGCAATAGAAGCCCGCGTTGATCATGCTTTTAAAACGAATGTACACAGTAAATGGACTTTATTTAATTTTAAATCATATTTTATTGGCGTATTAATCATATAAAGCAGTTTCTCCCGTAGAAGGGCGTACTTGCCCGAAAGCTCGAGATTTTTTTACAAAAAAATATTTTTAAAAGAAAGTAAAAATTAATATCAGGTAAAACCTGGAAGCACTGGTATCATCAAAATTAAATAGCATCAATAGAAAAATTGACCTCCCAACCCAATATAACAATATCCCTGACAAATAATCTAAATATTAATAATTATTGGAATGTATATATATTTAATCCCAATATAATATCTATTATTTAGCTGGTAACAGTCTGATGCATGCCCGCGAGAGCACATGCTAATAACAAAAGTTTACAATTATTCTGTATAAAGATTATTTAGGGATTGTACATGCTCGTAGAGTATCAGCCCGGTGAAGAGCAGTATATTTGCTCGAAAGCTTACAAATTTAAATTAAATGAAACTTTTTACCTGATATTGATTATTACTTTTTCAAAAGATTAACTGTGATTAAACAATTGAAAAATGTTTCCGGAGATGAGTGTCTTTTTATTTCAAAAACCGTCTCAAGTTTTCAGATATCTCTGCCTTTCTATATTCTACTGTATAAGGAAGAAATGCCCAGAAAGCTTGATATGGTTTTAAAATAAAAAGAAATCATCTCAAACCTTTTTTTTATTAAAAAAAAAGTACAAATGTGATATTTTACTGGGATAAGGTACATAAATTATTAAAAAGGCATCTCCTTTTCGTTCAACTGAAAGTTGATTTTACGAAAATAGTTGATATTTATTCCAATAGATGGCGCAAGCCTTTCAGTTGCACGATAAGGAGATGCCTTTTTCATATATTTTTATTTATTTTTAATTAATGTCCAGGAGATTTAAACGTTAGTGGCTAACCGTGTATGTGGTAATTAATGATCCTACAGTGGTGAGCCGGAACGCTTTTGGTCAGTCCCGACTGTCCCCCCACCAGTGGTAAGGCTGAGGGATACTTCCAGAGGTAAGAAGAACCACTTTGATAGTGGTTTCTTAATTCGTTGAGGTGGCTAAATAGGTCTCCAGGAGATTTAAATTAATTGATTTGAAATTTATTAATCGTGAATCAGTCTGTTGATGCAAATTCGCTGAATGGTATTGATCTATACAAATAAAGGTCGAATTTATTGTTAAAATAGATGCTGAAACTGAGCACCATCTTTTGACTGTCTCCACTGAAACAGCGGAACTCCGCCTTTGCCAGTTCCAAGCTTAGATGAAAAAGGAGGAGGGGGAGCAGAAACAAGCTCACTACAAAACCTGTGCTCAGCTGGCCTGGCTGATAGTACCCTGTAAGGGCTCCTAATCCAGGGATACAGGAGGTCTGTACTCCATGTTAGGAGTGGCTGTACATGGCGTCTGTTCCTCATGTCAGAGGCGGCCATTTCATATTAGAGCTAAGTCGGACTGCTACTGAGTAGTGCTCCCAGTCTTAATGACAAAGGAAGACGCATTCTACTTCACCCAGTCATGATGGTCAAAACACCATCAACAAACTCTACAGGTTTGATATCCTAATATGATTGAGTGGAGATAAGAAAGATCTCTTAGGATTATACAATGTAATATAAATGGCCTATCCACAAGGGAAAGCAAAGAAAAACTTCAAGAGCTCATAGCATTGGCTAAAGACAACCAAGTTAACATCATCTGTCTTCAAGAGACTAAACTAAGATACAATAGTAAATCCACAGCACATGGCTATATTATTGTTACGTGGAAATAAAAGCACATATCAGAATGTAGAGAGAATATTCTAGAACGTTTAAGAATAATGTAGAAAAAGCGGAAGGCAGATAACACAGGTCTACAAAAAAAAAAACTTTTTTTTTTTGCACAAGAGAGCCTGATGGTGTTTCTAGTGTAACTTTTCATGCTGAATTCAAAAATCTAATCAGAAATTTCCCATCACCCATGGTTTTTGCCTGATGGTCTTTTTTAGTATTGGGATAAATACAGTAATAAATGCTTGTATATATGAATATATATGCCATAATAAATGAAACTGCTTTTGAAAAAGATAGAATATGAAAGATACGGTTGGAAAATATGCAGCGATTTGAAAGTCGTTGCTCTCTTGCGTGGATTACAGCTTGGATATACAAAATTTTGTTGTTTTCTGTGTGAGTGGGATAGCAGAGATAAGGAAAGGCATTACATTAAAAAAAGGCTGGCCAAACCGTGTAATCTTTACTCTTGTACATAAAAATATTGTAAATCCTCCCCTGATCGATATTTACTTACCACCATTACATATTAAACTGGGATTAACGAAGAACTTTGTCAAGGCAATGAATCGAAATGCCAGTGGATTTGCCTACCTAAAACAAAATTTTCTAGTATAAGTGAAGCGAAGATTAAAGAAGGCATTTTCGTTGGACCTCAGATTCGAGAATTGCAGCAGGATGGAAATTTTCAAAATAGTTTGAATGAAGTTGAAGCAGCAGCATGGAATTCCTTTAGAAAGGTTTGCAAAATCTTCTTAGGAAGTATCAAGGTTGAAAATTACCGAGACATAGTTAATGATCTGTTGCTTTCCGACAAGGCACTGGGATGTAACATGTCCCTCAAGATCCATTTCCTGCATTCACATCTAGATTTATTTCCAGACAATCTTGGCGCAGTTAGCGATGAGCATGGTGAGAGGTTTCATCAAGATATATCAAGCATGGAGAAGCGGTACCAAGGTAAATGGAGTCACGCTATGCTTGCCATCTACTGCTGGACACTCAAGAGGGATTTACCACAAGCAAAGTATAGAAGAAATTCCACTGTCACTGCTTTTCAATAAATAAATATGTTTCGTTCATATATGCCTATATATTAACAATATTTCCAAATTTCAAGGTGGTGTATCTCAGAAATATTGTGTAATAGAAAAAAACTAATGGTATATTTGGATTCAGGACATGTAGATAAGATGCTATTTCTTTGTGGACAAAGAAAAATATTTTTTGATAAACCAGTGTAATGTAATAAGGGTTGTGCAAAACTGTATTTATCCCAATACTAAAAAAAGACCGTCACGCAAAAACCATAGGTGATGGGAAATTTCTGATTAGATTTTTGAGTTCAGCATGAAAAGTTACACTAGAAACATAATCAGGTTCTCTTGTGCAAAAATCTTGTTGACCAGTGTAATTGGTCAATCTAAAGCGATTGCGCAAGGCTTGGTGCTGGCAGCTTTCTAATTAGCTGACCAACCATGACCGTTCTGGAAAGATCTACTCCGGGATATATAGGGATAAGAAACTCATACGAGGGGGAAGAAAGATAAGAAAAGGAGAAGAAGAACGAAGCTACGTGGTGTACTCAAAGCAAGATGCTATCTCAAGAGGTCGGACTGCTGCTTACCGCCGACGCCGGTGTACTTTCTGGATTATTCTAGAAGGTTCTACGAACTTCTGTCTTCTACGCCTGCTTACCTTCACTGTGCTGCAGTTGGTGAGTTTTTAACTGTTTTTTTCATTATTGTTGTTTTATTTTTGCACTATTCTGTAATTATTTTATCGATTAGGCATAAATAAAGTACTATAGATCATTTGTACTCACGGAAGTTATTCTTTGTCAACCAACAACGCAACAATATACAGGACAGACCATCAAACCAAAATGGAAGTGGCCTCATCATTCTTAACAAAAACCTCGCTTATAAGAAAATAGATCTTCACCATGTTAATGGGGACATTGAAAGAAAAGGAATTTCTATTCTTAGATCACATAGTCTCTTATCTCATTGGATTATCGTCATTAAGTACAGTAACCAAAGGACACAGTAAGCTGTACCTCTTTGTACTTTACATTTACCATGTTGAGTCTTTTGTTATCACACACATTTTATATTAGAATGCCATTGATAATAAGGCACAATATGAATTAAAGATTATAAACACAAGGTAATAGGACCAAATCTAAATAAATAGTGTGTGACGTTTCAGTAACAGCGTTGTTACCATCTTCAGACAAAAGTATTGAATGAGAATTAGAAATCCAAGGTAATAATACAAAATCCAAATAAATAAATAGTATGTGACGTTTCAGTAACAGCGTTGTTACCATCATCAGACAAAAGTACTGAATGAGAATTAGAAACACAAGGTAATAAGATCAAATCCAAATAAATAAATAGTGTGTTATTAGTGCTGCCAGTACTTTTGTCTGATGATGGTAACAACGCTGTTACCGAAACGTCACACACTATTTATTTATTTGGATTTGGTCTTATTACCTTGTGTTTCTAATTCTCATTCAGTGTTTTTGTCTGAAGATGGTAACAACACTGTTACCGAAACGTCACACACTATTTATTTATTTGGATTTGGTCTTATTACCTTATGTTTCTAATTCTCATTCAGTACTTTTGTCTAAAGATGGTAACAACGCTGTTACCGAAACGTCACACACTATTTATTTATTTGGATTTGGTCTTATTACCTTGTGTTTCTAATTCTCATTCAGTACTTTTGTCTAAAGATGGTAACAACGCTGTTACCGAAACGTCACACACTATTTATTTATTTGGATTTGGTCTTATTACCTTGTGTTTCTAATTCTCATTCAGTACTTTTGTCTAAAGATGGTAAACAACGCTGTTACCGAAACGTCACACACTATTTATATTTTTGGATTTGGTCTTATTACCTTGTGTTTATAATTCTCATTCAGTACTTTTGTCTAAAGATGGTAACAACGCTGTTACCGAAACGTCACACACTATTTATTTATTTGGATTTGGTCTTATTACCTTGTGTTTCTAATTCTCATTCAGTACTTTTGTCTAAAGATGGTAACAACGCTGTTACCGAAACGTCACACACTATTTATTTATTTGGATTTGGTCTTATTACCTTGTGTTTATATTTCTCATTCAGTACTTTTGTCTAAAGATGGTAACAACGCTGTTACCGAAACGTCACACACTATTTATATTTTTGGATTTGGTCTTATTACCTTGTGTTTATAATTCTCATTCAGTACTTTTGTCTAAAGATGGTAACAACGCTGTTACCGAAACGTCACACACTATTTATATTTTTGGATTTGGTCTTTATGCCTTGTGTTACTAATTATCATTCAGTACTTTTGTCTGAAGATGGTAACAACGCTGTTACCGAAACATCACACACTATTTATATTTTTGGATTTGGTCTTTATGCCTTGTGTTACTAATTATCATTCAGTACTTTTGTCTGAAGATGGTAACAACGCTGTTACTGAAACGTCACACACTATTTATTCACTTGGATTTGGTCTTATTACCTTGTGTGTATTATTCCCATTCTGTACTTTTCTCTGAAGATTGTAACAACTCTGTTACTGAAACGTCACACACTATTTATTTATTTGGATTTGGTCTTATTACCTTGTATTTCTAATTCTCAATCAGTACTTTTGTCTGAAGATGGTAACAACGCTGTTACCAAAACGTCACACACTATTCATTTATTTGGATTAGGTCTTATTACCTTTTGTTTCTAATTCTTATTCAGTACTTTTGTCTGAAGATGGTAACAACGCTGTTACCAAAACGTCACACATTATTTATTTATTTGTATTTGGTCCTCATACCTTGTATTTAGAATTAAATTATAATAGCCCCCCCTATCTATAACATAGTTTTTCTCCCCATTATCTTTAATCTTACAACTTTTGAGACTCGTGGTGCCATCTAGTAACAATTTTTATAACTATTTAGAAAAACCTTTATTTACGAACACCATTTTTATTTCTTATTAATAACTAGGTATATTTATGATATAAAATATGTGAATTATTTTTATTGAACATATATTTAAAATGAATAATATATATAATAATAGTTTTTCATAAAATAATTTTGGAAAATTTGGGAAAATTTTGAATATATGGTCTTTCAAAGTGTGCCCATAAATTTTATATGAAGGTTATGTTGGGTTTGGGATATAATATATAGTAATGTGTGTGTGTGTTTCTTTTACTAGGCAAAGAGTGGTCAGGCTTTACAGTATACGAACTTTAGCAGCTTCTATGTGTATGTTGATGTTTTGAGGTTTCTTCAAAACCATTTATGAAATTCCATCCTTCATTGAAGCATATATAAGCAGAATCATCGTCCAATAAAGTATTAGAGCTCTAAGAAGCGGTCTGGCGGATTAAATTGTCGAAACCACTGAGAGGGCTCACTACTGATGAGTCAAGTACTACCAATATATTTGTTTATTGCAGTAAGGACAGTAGAAGTTTGTTGCTGTTGTTGTCGTGTCCAATGAAGAGCCTCAGATGTCTCCATACATCTCTATCACAGCAGCAGCAATGTCCTCTATCTTGGGTGTATATATTGTATTATTGTTGTTGTCGTGTCCAATGAAGGGCCTCAGATGTCTCCATGCATCTCTATCACAGCAGTCGCAAAATGTCCTCTATCTTGGGTGTTTATACTGTAATGTTGTTGTTATCGTGTCCAATGAAGAGCCTCAGATGTCTCCATACATCTCTATCACAGCAGTCGCAATGTCCACTACCTTGGGTGTGTATACTGTATTGTTGTTGTTGTCGTGTCCGATGAAGAGCCTCAGATGTCTTCATGCACCTCTATCACAGCAGCAGTAATGCCCACTATCTTGGGTGTGTATACTGTATTGTTGTTGTTGTTGTGTCCAATGAAGAGCCTCAGATGTCTCCATGCATCTCTATCATAGCAGCAGTAATGCCCACTATCTTGGGTGTGTATACTGTATTGTTGTTGTTGTCGTGTCCAATGAAGAGCCTCAGATGTCTCCATACATCTCTATCACAGCAGTCGCAATGTCCACTATCTTGGGTGTGTATACTGTATTGTTGTTGTTGTCGTGTCCAATGAAGAGCCTCAGATGTCTCCATGCATCTCTATCACAGCAGTCGCAATGTCCACTATCTTGGGTGTGTATACTGTATTGTTGTTGTTGTCGTGTCCAATGAAGAGCCTCAGATGTCTCCATGCACCTCTATCACAGCAGTCGCAATGTCCTCTATCTTGGGTGTGTACACTGTATTGTTGTTGTTGTCGTGTCCAATGAAGAGCCTCAGATGTTTCCATGCATCTCTATCATAGCAGCAGTAATGCCTACTATCCTGGGTGTGTATACTGTATTGTTGTTGTTGTCGTGTCCAATGAAGAGCCTCAGATGTCTCCATGCACCTCTATCACAGCAGCAGCAATGTCCTCTATCTTGGGTGTGTATACTGTATTGTTGTTGTTGTCGAGTCCAATGAAGAGCTTCAGATGTCTCCATGCACCTCTATCACAGCAGTAGCAATGTCCTCTATATTGGGTGTGTATACTGTATTCTTGTTGTTATCGTGTCCAATGAAGAACCTCAGATGTCTCCATGCATCTCTATCACAGCAGTCGCAATGTCCACTATCTTGGGTGTGTATACTGTATTGTGGTTGTTGTCGTGTCCAATGAAGAACCTCAGATGTCTCCATACATCTCTATCACAGCAGTCGCAATGTCCTCTATCTTGGGTGTGTACACTGTATTGTTGTTGTTGTCGTGTCCAATGAAGAGCCTCAGATGTCTCCATGCATCTCTATCATAGCAGCAGTAATGCCTACTATCTTGGGTGTGTATACTGTATTGTTGTTGTTGTCGTGTCCAATGAAGAGCCTCAGATGTCTCCATACATCTCTATCACAGCAGTCGCAATGTCCACTATCTTGGGTGTGTATACTGTATTGTTGTTGTTGTCGTGTCCGATGAAGAGCCTCAGATGTCTCCATGCACCTCTATCACAGCAGCAGCAATGTCCTCTATCTTGGGTGTGTACACTGTATTGTTGTTGTTGTCGTGTCCAATGAAGAGCCTCAGATGTCTCCATGCACCTCTATCACAGCAGCAGCAATGTCCTCTATCTTGGGTGTGTATACTGTATTGTTGTTGTTGTCGTGTCCAATGAAGAGCTTCAGATGTCTCCATGCACCTCTATCACAGCAGTAGCAATGTCCTCTATATTGGGTGTGTATACTGTATTGTTGTTGTTGTCGTGTCCAATGAAGGGCCTCAGATGTCTCTCCACATCTCTATCACAGCAGCAGCAATGCCCACTATCTTGGGTGTGTATACTGTATTACTGTTGTTGTCGTATCCAATGAAGAGCCTCAGATGTCTCCATACATCTCTATCACTGCAGTCGCAATGTCCACTATCTTGGGTGTGTATACTGTATTGTTGTTGTTGTCGTGTATAATGAAAATCCTCAGATGTCTCCATACATCTCTATCACAGCAGTCGCCATGTCCACTATCTTGGGTGTATATACTGTATTACTGTTGTTGTCG
>CP092873.1:6366484-6420223 GCA_030710605.1 Cordylochernes scorpioides
GCGACTTTCAATGCAAAACCTACTTTTCGACGAGTAAATCCAAAACCAAATGAAAAGAGATGATAAAAGATGTTAATCACAGTCTGTGATGTGAATTCTGAAAACTTATGCCACAGTTTGCCTAAATACCATTTTTCTATGATTCTACCCTTCAGTATACCATATAAAAACAGAATGATCCGATACAGTATTAGAGCTCTAAAGAATCGGTCTGGTAGATTAAATTGGTTAAACCGCTAGGAGGGTTCGCCACTGATGACCCAAGCCGTTCCAATATATTTATTTTATCGTAGTAAGGACAGTAGACTGCGAGAGTTATTTCCCACAGAGTAGGCAGGTCAATGTGATGGCTGGTGTTACCCTCCTCAAGACCAAGATGGTACTTTTAGATGGTAGTCACACTTGTCATTGCCTCGGGATGGAATAGAGAGAGAGACATTGTATAACAGTTGTCACCAAAATGGGTTTATTGTTCAAAATTTAAAGACACGAATGTCCATACAGGATACAACTACGTGAAATTGTCAAATTTAACTGCCCACAAAACAATCGTTATATATACAAAACAAGAAGAAACAGGGTATGAAGGAGAGAAAAACGAACCGAAGTCCAAGGTGCAGATAAAACCAAACTAGTGTTTATGATCGCCATAAACACCAGTTGACTCCGCGCTCTCTCATTGGTCGGCATTCAGGCATCCAGAAAGCTCTCCATTACTGAATCCTTCTGGAAATTTCGACAACTTTCTAGCTTTCTCAAAATATTTATTCTTTTCTTTCTCATCTACCTAGCAGTATAAACCTCGTGTGGTAAGTTAAATTAGTTACAAAGCAACAATATATATGGAATTGTACTGTCCTAAAAGCGTATGTCCATAGATTGATAAAATCCCATAACTAAGATTCCATCCTTCATTGCCGCATATATAAGCAGAATCGTCCAATACAGTAATCAAGATCTAAACAGAATTTTGATTGAAAAAATTGGCAAAAACTCTGGAAGGGTTCACCACTGATGAGCAAAGCTTTTCCATTATATTTTATCGCAGTAAGGAGTGTAGAGCATCAATCAAGGAGAGGATATCCATACGGACAAGGCACCTCAGTTGGCTGGTATGTGATCAGGGTGCACGGACCGATCTGATCTGCTCCATGGACAAGACACCACCACCACCTCAGTTGGCCGGTATTGTGATCAGGGTGCATGGACCGATCTGATCTGCTCCATGGACAAGACACCACCACCATCTCAGTTGGCCGGTATAGTGATCAGGATGCACGGACCGATCTGATCTGCTCCATGGACAAGACACCAACACCACCTCAGTTAGCTGGTATTGTGATTAGGGTGCATGGACCGATCTGAACTGCTCCATGGACAAGACACCACCACCTCAGTTGGCCGGTATTGTGATCAGGGTGCATGGACCGATCTGATCTGCTCCATGGACAAGACACCATCACCACCAGAGTTGGCCGTTATTGTGATCAGGGTGCATGAACCGATATGATCTGCTCCATGGACAAGATACCAACACCACCTCAGTTGGCCGTTATTGTGATCAGGGTGCATGGACCGATCTGATCTGCTCCATGGACAAGACACCACCACCACCTCAGTTGGCCGGTATTGTGATCAGGGTGCATGGACCGATCTGATCTGCTTCATGGACAAGACACCACCACCACCTCAGTTGGCCGGTATTGTGATCAGGGTGCATGGACCGATCTGATCTGCTTCATGGACAAGACACCACCACCACCTCAGTTGGCCGGTATTGTGATCAGGGTGCATGGACCGATCTGATCTGCTCCATGGACAAGACACCACCACCATGAGAGTAGAAGTTTGATTGTAAAAGGAACATTTCTAATCTACTTATAAATTTGCCTTATTCTGTCTGTTTGTTTGTCTCTTTGTCTGTTTGTCTGTTTGTCTGAAGCTCACGGATAGAATGCGCGCTCATTGGCTGCCAGGGAACACGTGTCCTCCCTGCCCCCCTCTAGACAACCCTGTTATTCAAAAACCATACATCCAATCGCCATGAAATTCTGGGATATTATTAGGTATATCCCCGGAAAGGTTTTCGAAAAGTAATTTCTTGAATATCTTGAATATCCTTAGAGTTATTTGCAGAATTGTAGATATAGCTCGCAGGCAGCGCCACCATTGCGACGACGGAGATAGGCTTAAGTTTGCTGCTCCACCCCTGTTGACCTTGGGTCATCGTGTGAGTCACAGCATGATGCAACAAAAACACTCTCTCTGGGGATTGCGGCGTCAACAACCTGTAAGTTTGCCTCTCTCATAAACCTGTCTATACAGACCACCCTGACTATAGCGACCACTCTAGACAACCCTGTTATCAGCTGCCTGTCTATACAGACCACCCCTATAGCGGTCACCTTAGGCAACCCTGTTATCAGCAGTGTGATACATCCACCTGTCTATACAGACCACCCTGTCTATAGCGACCACTCTAGACAACCCTGTTATCAGCTGTGTGATACATCCACCTGTCTATACAGACCACCCTGTTAATAGCGACCACCCAAGTCAACGTTTTTAAAATATATTCGCACTCGGGTAAACCCCGGGCGTTGCCCGGGCCATTCGTCTAGTTATAAAATATTTGTAAAATATTCCAATACCAAGCTGTTTTTGAATATATTATTCTATCTTAAAATTATAATAATATAATATAGGCTTTTCGAAAATTATTTTTTCCACTATTATAGAAAACAAGAATATCAAAACCTTTATTTAAAAATATTCTATACTATGAAAACATCCATTCAAGAAGAAACTAAGGGAATCCTGTTCGTATTTCAGACAAAGTGTCCGTTACCTATTCCGTACAGAATATATGGCTGGAAATTGAATTTGAATAAATGAAAGTGTCGAGTCTCAATTCTACTTAAAGAAGATCTTCAAGGAATTCCATTCCGGCCAGAATTGAATAAGTAATTCGGTGAAGAGAACGCGGTGAATCCCTCTCTATTTCTGATTAAATCCTTGGATCTTAGCATCCCAATTATAGGAGAGATAGAAACAACGGATTCTTCAAATTTCACTGTCAACGTACTGCCATCTATCGTTTAAAATTAGAAATAAATGTTGACGCTACCTTTACTTTCTAATATATAGTTTTATAGCGAATAAAGTGATTAAGACGCGAATGATTTTTATGTGTGTGTTTACTAGGGATAATAATATTTCATTTAATAATTTTATGTAATGATTCCTTTTTTATTTATATTCACCCATATTAACAACAAATGTTTGCGTTCAGCCAGCTGAAATATTGGCCATTAAATATTCAATTCAATCCAATATACTACTCTGATCAAAAGGATTAGAAACTTTGCTCATAAGTTAAAAAAACTTTATAATTCTACCAAATTCAAATTGTCCCCTTCAAAGTAGTCCCCGTTGGCCGCGATGCACTTCAGCCAGTCGTCACTTCAGTCGTCGGTTGTCGCTTCGAGATGGAGATTGGCCGTTTCTTTCCGGGCGTTCTTTTGATCAAAAAGTCAAATTTTTGGGAACGAGAACGGCGTTGAGTCTTCTCACTCCCAAAATGTCCTTCATTTTCGATTGAGTCGACCCGAATGATATCCCTGCTTCTTCGGCGATCTCCCTGACAGTTATTCGTCGGTCTTCACGCACCAGTTCCAACACCTTGTCCACCTTTTCAGGCGTGGTTGATGTGGACGGTCTCCCGGAACGCTCGTTGTCGGCGGTCTCTTCCCGATTCTCCTTGAAGCGCTTGTACCACTCGAAAACTCGTCTTCGGCTCATGACGGCATCCCCGTAGGCTGTTTGCAACATCCAAAATATTTCGGCACCCTTGAATCCGTTTTTCACACATAACTTGATGCAAATTCATTGATCCTCCATTTCGGTGACTAACGAAATCGAAGCACGTGCAAAATGGCTTCACTTCGAACAGCCGCTGCTCGCGCTGTTGTGGCGCGTGATTTTTGAAAATTGGCAGGTCTCCAAGCCAAGGGCGACGCTTGAGTTTGCCAAAAACCGGGAGAAAATATATTGAGTTTTCAGGATTTTATGAGCAAAGTGTCGAAACCTTTTGATCAGAGTAGTATATTCCTTTTTATTATCTAAATAGATAGAACCATATATAATCTTATACATAAAGACTTTTACTTAATCTGCGTCAATTTAATCACACTATCTCTCATCAAGATTCTAGTTATACTTGGACACCAAAATTAGGAGGATGTACCTTTTAGCATGTACATCGGTATTTAAACAATAACTCTGAAAGATATTACAGTGACCTTTATTGTAGACACACGAGATAACCAAGTGTGTATACACTCATGGACAAAACTTAAGGAAGTTGTACCTTTTACCATGCATATCGGGATTCAGACAATAACTCTGAAAGATACACTCATGGACAAAACTTAAGGAAGTTGTACCTTTTAGCATGTATATCGGGATTCAGACAATAACTCTGAAAGATACACTCATGGACAAAACTTAAGGAAGTTGTACCTTTTAGCATGTATATCGGGATTCAGACAATAACTCTGAAAGATATTACAGTGACCTTTATTGAAGACACACGAGATAACCAAGTGTGTATACACTCATGAACAAAACTTAAGGAAGTTGTACCTTTTACCATGCATATCGGGATTCAGACAATAACTCTGAAAGATACACTCATGGACAAAACTTAAGGAAGTTGTACCTTTTAGCATGTATATCAGGATTCAGACAATAACTCTGAAAGATATTACAGTGACCTTTATTGAAGACACACGAGATAACCAAGTGTGAAAAACTTGACTTCGTCCCCTTAAAAAAATATTAGATGACCGGTGAGATCAAATGCATTCCACTTCCTTAAGTTTTTTCCACGAGTGTAAATTCAAACTAGGATTGTTTGATACCATTGTTATATTTATAATAATCAGATAATAAAAATGCATATATTATATTTATTAAAATATTTATATTTATCAATATTTCTATTGGCTGAACGCCTACTTTTAAAGGAATTATTATCCGATTCAGAGGTGATAAAATATATTTAGGAATTCTAATATCCTATATATCACCAAAAATAATTGAGCTACTCAATATCGTCTGAAGAAGAAAAGGAAACTGATATAACAAAATGTCCGTTGGAGTCTCACGGTCTAATGGAGGAACTTGACATCGAAGTCAATGTAAGTTGAATACCAATTAGCAATCTGCATTCTAATGCAAATCTCTGTGGGGGTCGGTGGAAGGATTGTCTAAACCGTTGGTTTTCGACCGCTACGATCCGGGTTCGATTCCCGCTTTGGGCACTTTTTTCTGATTTAAAAAAAATGCTCCAATGGCGTTTAACTTTGCTCTCTTCTTAGCAATGATATCTTGATATTCCTCCTGTTGCAAAATACTTTGAGAAAGAAGATCATTCTCCGAAAGCTCATGTTTATTTACATCAAAAATATATGTTTATTAATGATGTTTTATTTTTATTTGAATTGTCACATTTCTGAACAGTTAATAATTCCTTGGCTTTAGCCATGGTCAGATATGATAATATATTAAATGCTATATCAGGGTAGTGAGGATGGAGGGGTTTCTGGATATTTTCTTCTTTTCCCATATCTCTTGGGTCTCATCTTCAAAGTACAATCCCAGTCATTGCTTCTTTGTCTTTCATCCAGAATGTATTTTCACTGCGCTGCTTCTATATGACATGTTTTACCTATGTTGTAAATAAAAGGTTTTTACGATTTTAAAATCAATACACTCCTGGACAAAATTTAAGGAAGAGGAAAGTCTTTGATATCGTCGGTCGTCTGTTGTTTTTAAGGATACAGGGGCTGTTCACACTTGGTTATCTCGTTTATCTATATATATAAAAATGAATGTTTGTGTGTCTGTATGTCCGGTATACAAATTCGCAGTAGTTCACTAATTCAAACCAAAATTTCCAAACATAGGTAAAAGAATACGGGGAAGACGATAGGCTATTTTAAAAAATATATAAATAAATTATATTAAAACTATATATTCAAATTATTCAACTTAGCTCACAAACAGCGCCCTCTAGAACGCGTGGGGATCTGACGGCGGCGCGCGCCCATTGGCTGCTTTATACTCTTCACTTTTGTTTAGCTTTTAAATAACATATTTTTTCTCTACTTTGCCTATTTTTATTACTTTTTTATACTCTTTTCTTTTGTTTAGCTTTTAGAGATCTGAGATGCCTCCCAAGAAACGCAAACCTATTGGAAAAGTCCTACCAGAAGTGATTAAAAAAATAAATGTGCGAAGTGCTGAGACTGATGTGCAACGTGAGCATCGTCTTAGGATTAATCGAGAAAGGGCCAGTACTTCGAGAGCGGCGGAATCCGTGGGACAGCGTGAGAACAGGCTTCGGCAAAATAGAAACAGGGTCAGTACTTCGAGAGCGGCAGAAACCCCACAAGAACATACGGCCAGGATTCTGAATGTCAGGGAAAGAACTTTGGCCTCACGAAACTCGCGTGATAGACTTTCCAATTTACTTTTAGAAGGTTTTAATTATGATTCGTGCAAAAATTACGAACAACACCCAATGATATTGCTGTATCATGTTTGATTATCAGATACAAAATTATAACGGGAAAAATTCCAAAAAGCAGAGACCACGGGTGAAACCAGTTCATTATTTTGTATGCAGGGACAAAATTCTAACAGAAAAACATTCATTCGAGCAGAAAACAAAAGCCAGATCATCTTTCTATAAAAATATCGCTTCTCAGACACAATGTTTGGAGCGGTACGTTTCACAAGAGTGACATCCACGGCGCCAATTTATAATTGTAACGAATAGTATTTGAATAGGGTAAAACCCGGGCGTTGCCCGGGTCATTCGGCTAGTATTCAATAAAGGTCACTGTAATATCTTTCAGAGTTATTGTCTGAATCCCGATATACACATGTTGAAAGGTACAACTTCCTTAAGTTTTGTCCATGAATGAATTTCTGTATTTATTGTAGAAGCTTTAAATACAGATACCATTTTATTCATTATACATTAAAATGTGTAAGAAAAATTTTCACTTCATGTTATTTGTAAGAAAAAAAAAACATAAATATATTTTAGAATTATATGAAAAATTTAGTGGAATTTAAACTGTCAATTTCTAATTGCAAATATTCGATTTTTACCGCAATTTAGAAAGGAAGATTTTTGAAAACGTAAATTATTTATAACAAGTACGAGGTAATTATGCCTAAGTATTTTATATTGAAATCAAATTCAAAATTCTTGATCAGAATATTCATTAAAAACGCTCAATCGTTTGATAAATAGGTTATTTTTTAATTGAAACACTATACATAAAAACTCTTATGAAAATATACACTCATGGACAAAACTTAAGTAAGTTGTACATTTCAGCATGTATATCAGGATTCAGACAATAACTCTGCAAGATATTACAGTGACCTTTATTGAAGACACACGAGATAACCAGCTGTGAACAAAATTGCATCTGTCTCTCATTCACAAAAAAAAAAAAGACAACCAGTGACGTCAAAGACTTTCCACTTACGTAAATTCTGTCCACGAATGTAAATCTATTTTGACTTAAGTTTTGTCCATGTGTATAATTATATTTTCTTTCAAATTTTAAATTTATTAATATTTATAAAATATTTGTATTAATATATTTTTATTTTTAAAAAATGTTTATGAAATAAACAATGTTCTTTTTACAACAAATGAAAACATTAAGACGTGAATGTCTTTTTATACATCAATCAAACTTCTACTGCCCTTACTGCGATGAAATAATATTGGAAGGTCTTGGCTCATCAGTGGTTCTTTTTAAACCTTGTTATCAAAGGGCAGAATAAACTGACAATTCACAAGGGAAATTTTTCTTTTATAATTTTACCATTTGTTTTTGTTTTTACTTTTCTTTATTATGTTATTTTAAATGATATTTAGTTTAGGAATATAGAATAGAATTATCTTGTTTTATATTGTGAATCAGATCAATGATTATTCCAGTTTTATTTCCACTCTTATTCTATTTCAACAGTTAGCTAAAACATGACAAGGAATTATTAATCGAATATTGAAAATTTTACTACAGAAACTAAATTTCCTATAGTGTGAAGAGTCGCTACAATATTGATAATCAAATTAACAATCTCAATAATAATTAAAAAGTTCAATTAATTAAAAGTAAACAGTGGGGAGAGAGATAATTGAAGACTTAACCTGTCAATTAATTGTCAACGTCAGCTGTCATGTGATTGGATGGTTTGTAGACAGGTCGTCTGCATTGAATTATTCCATCATGGCGGCCGTAACACTTGCAAACGATCGAATAAACCTATCCCCCGATTTACACGGTACTTGTTTTACACGTTTTCGCTTTTACACGGTTTTCCAAATAAGTTTTTTTTTTGTTGTTTTTATCGCACTATACTAAATGCTACTGTGATTGAACAGATGCGCTGTGTACACATCTCACGAGGAATCCCGTGCTTATGTGCCTACTACATATTTTAACCTGTCAATGCATTTTATTTCTGTATACACCTATCCCCCGATTTACACGTTTTTCTCAGGAACGTATCTATCGTGTAAATCGGGGGATAGGTGTATTTGAATGTAAGATTAAATGTGAGCAATTGTTACCCAGAAATTATTTGAAAAAGTAAAATTTAATATCAGGTAAAACCTGAAAGCACTGGTATCATCAAAAATAAATAGCATCAATAGAAAAAATAAACCTCCCAACCCAATATAACAATATCCCTGACAAATAATCTAAATATTAATAATAATTGGAATGTATATATATTTAATCCCAATATAATATCTATTACTTTAGCTGGTAACAGTCTGATGCAGGACCGCGAGAGCACATGCTAATAACAAAGGTTTTCAATTATTCTGTATATACAGGGTGATCCAAAAGTCCCGCACAACTTTAAAAATTAATAACTCCGCGAATATTTGCGCTAGAGCAATGCGGTAAACACCATTGTGTTCAGAATGCAATGGGATTTTTTATGGCAAATATTGAAAATTTCGAAATTGATTTTAGTTACAATTTCATTCCCTAGATGGCGCTGTACCAGAATCAGAAATTCAGCGGCCAAATTGTTTGATTAATTGAAAAATATAACTGATCGGCACGTATTTTTCCTTTTTGTATACCAGGAAAGAATCCTAATAATATCAAATCGTTAATTAATAAAGCACCATTTCGCCAAAAGTTAGAAGAAATGGTTAACGATTTTTAAATACAATCTGAGATATGTAAAATAGGTATATGCAAATTAAAACATGTAGCAAAAAATATTTATATTTTTGATAGAGTTTTTTCAAATATATTGAATGTTTGAAAAACATAGCTGAATTCAATACACGATTTTTTGAAATGTTAATATAGTACCAAAAATTATGATGGTACTACTAATAGGATTTCTTGCTATAAGGAATGTGTAATTTCTTGAATAATTGGCGACACTCGACTATTTAACTGGAAATTTGTCATGATCCAACAAATGAAATATAGATGGGAGTGACAAAATACATTTGTCGTACTTTATTCCAAATATCCTATGGGCTTGTCAAATGTTATCATTGTTTATTATACTGTACACGATTTTAAAAAATGTATCCCCTCAAATAAATATAATTTTTAAATCAACCTTTTGCGTTGAAAAACGTGGTAGTAAAATCATTTTGTATTATTTTTTTTTGCCCAAAATTTCTAAAGGTGGGGGGTTACAGAGAATATTCCTTATGCTATTTCTTTTAATGAGCGAAAAGCGATAAATTAAACATAAGGGATAAAATTGTGTGTACAGTGTTATTCGAGAAGTTATGACACTTTGGTCTGCACGACATAATATAAGATGTGGGCAAATGACAAACAAACAAAAATTACTGTTCACAAATAAAAAAGAGACAAGATATGAGGACAGAATTTATTTACCCATAACCCAACACAAAGAGCTGCAAAACATTGGTAGATAATATAATACATGGCAGCTTATATAACACATGAGGTAACTTGTCTCTTGGAGGCCTTGTCTCTTGTATTAGATCACAATCCTTGCTCAATGTGGCGCCCTTCATTCTCAAACACCGCCTGCAGACGATAGATGACAGATTGGACAGCATTAAATAACATATCTGTTGAAATTGATGAAACGTGCCGTCTGATAGAAGCCTTCAACATGGCCAATGTGGTAGGCCGGCATCGATAAACACGTGACTTAATGTACCCCCATAGCCAAAAATCGCAAGGCGTTAAGTCTGGTGATCTTGAAGGCCACTGGTGTATAAAGTGGCGACTTATCACACGATCTTCACCGAACGTATCCTTCAGCAATTGTTTGGCACCGCGGGAGATATGAGGAGGTCCTCCATCTTGCATGAATGTTATTTCGCTCAGTGCTTGTCTGTCCTGCAATATGGGGATAACCTTTTCTCTCAAAAGTTGAACATAACGTTCACCAGTTACAGAAACGGTTTTAAAAGTTCTTCCATTTATTTCTTCAAAGAAAAATGGCCCAATAATAAAAGAAGAAGTGAACCCACACCAAACTGTAACTCTGGGCTGATGAAGTGGCATTTCTGTAAAAATCCTAGGGTTTTCTGTAGCCCAAATGCGGCTGTTTTGAGTGTTGACTTCTCCATTTAGAGAAAAGTGAGCTTCATCTGTCCACAGAACATTCGACAGCCAGTTTTCATCAATATCAATTTGCCGGAAAACCCATGCAGCAAATTCTTGACGCTTCTCAAAATCGCCGACTTTTAGCTCGTGAAATCTTTGAATTTTGAACGGGTATTTTTTAAGAAAAATTCTTAGAGCTCTCCAAACTGTTCCATACGAAATACCCGTTTGTCGAGAAACTTGTCGAGCACTTACTTCTCCATACGTGGATAACGTTTCAATAGCTTCAACATTCTGCGAAACCGTAACAGCCACTGACTTGCGTGTCGATGGTCTTCCACTCCGAGGTTTTGCTTCCAGAGATCCAGTCTTCTCAAAATTTTTTATCATTCTCCTTAGAGAGTAGCAACTCATGGGTCCTTTACCTCTTCGAATACCTTTAAAGTTACGAAACGCTCGTAAAGCCTTCAGTGGAAGATTCTGAATTGCAATAATAAAATTTCACCAAGAGTACTTTATCCTGTAGTGACGGCATCCCAGAGTAAAATAAATGATCAGGGATAGTTGAATTTTTCAAATGAATTTGTGGCGACCGCACTTTGCTTCAGCGAACAAAGCTTCAAAACACATACGGGCAGAAAGATGGCGGCCCCACTTTGCCTCGGCAAGCACGTGTTTTAAGAACACTTCACTACGCATGCGCGGGCGTCATCCAGAACTTTCTAGCGGCTGGCTTCTTCCGACACACTTGATCTGGCCACACTGCAGCGGTAAACATCTAGGGCTAAAACTCCAACGGCCGTTATTTCAACCGTTGCTTATTTTCTCTTTATAATGTCTTGCTTTAAATAAATTAATTTTAATTATAATTTTATCAGCAGCCTTTCCACAAGCCACACCAACAAATTAAAATAAACATAATCGATATATGGCTTCTGAAGCCAACTGTGCGGACGTGTTTGGCATCGCTTGTCTCGTACCGCGAATGGGATTTAACTCTGCATATCACAATATAGTATTAAAAGTAACTCCTAAAGTTTACCAAATTTTAAGAAAAATGGGTAATGAGATATACACCTATTTTGAGCGATGTTCTACACAAGACAGAATATTTGTAAGACAATGCCAAAATTGTTTTGAATTTAATCCGTACCACAAAACAAAAGACTGCCAAAACATTAAAATATGTAAAATATGCGGTGTACAGGGTAGCCACAACTGTACTGAAGCGCCAAATTGTCACCATTTCTCTAAGCACCCTAAATTTAAAAACCTTTCTACAAACCATAAATCAAATTCAAGTGAATGCCCGATTTACAAATCACAAATAGACAAAATTATGCAAAGGACACAATATTCACAAATACACGAGGGAAATGATGTAGCAAATACAATTTAAAGCTTAATCTTAAATAGATTAATATCCTATATGATTGAAAATGTGAGATGTATTCAACAAAATGTAAGAAAAAGTTTTACTGCGATAAGTAAACTACAGGCCAACACTAGAGATGACCCACCTGACAAGGACGAGTGGGTAACACCCTCATTTCCAGACAGTCATGAACCGGGATCGAATCCCGCGTTAACATTTTGTTTGATATGTGAATATCCTTCACCTGACATTCTTTTGATTCAAGAACCATATGTTTTACATGAAAATGTTATTTATGATATAGACTCTCAAATTATATGTTCGAATAAAACTGGGGAAAAATATACGGCAACTATAATTTTAAATAAAAATATAAAGTTCAGCAAAGAGGAAAAATTCACAAATTCTTTTTGTACAACAATATCTATTTCTACAGTTAAAGTAAAATTAATTATTTCTAATTTCTACATTCATCCGAATACATTTAACCCTGTTCATCAAACATTCATTAGAGATCTGCTCAAAACGTATATAAATCAACCTGTAATCCTTTGCGGTGATTTTAATTCAAGACCTACTATATGGTTTGTTATAAACTCTAATGGATATAGATTACAACCTATTATAGTCGAATGTAACCTCTTTATACATAACCTGAAAAAACACCCACCTGCCGCGGAGAGTAAGTATAATTGATCTCACAATCTCGAATAAACACTCACTAAGTTTAATAAACAACTGGCATACCTCTGATTTGACTAATATTTCCGACCATGTTGCTGTTAAATTTGATATCAGGTTAAAGAATGGTCATTTATTCAATAATCAAATTTCCACTTTGAAAAAAATGCGAATTGGGCAAATTTTTCTAATAACATATCATTACAAGATACAAAAAACTGGTAATTGATATAAGCAGAGTGAAAGATGAGGAAGACATTGATGGGATAGTGAACGCACTCATGAATTTATTGAGAGAAGCAGCATATAAATCTTCGAAGGTTAAATCCCCCATTAATAAACATGTTTCCAGAATTGACTGGTGGACTAATGAACAGGAAATAATAAAAAATCATTTTCATTATATTAGAAACTAGTATTATCGTCATAAAACAATCAGTTACTATACATTTAAGTTGGCAAGAAACAAATACACTAATGCAATAAGAAAAGCTAAAAGAACTAACTGGCGAAACGTTATTGAAGAAAATTACACAGATAATCCATTTGGTAATGCTTATAAGTTCTTCAATAAATTAAGATTTTCAAATGTAAAGAATGGAATTCCCATAATTGACAATTCACCAGAATATCTAAAAGAGCAAACAATGACCATATTAATGGACGATTTAATTCCTGAAGACGATCCTAATTTGGACAATTTTCAACAACAAATAATTAGAAATTTTAAGCCACGAATGAATAATCCAAGCATAATTATTATCGAAGTAGAAGAAATAATGAATATCATTTCTAATTGTGATGTTTAAAAAGCTCCAGATTTAGAAAACATAAGTAACAATATTGTAGCGTAGAAATCAAGCCTTGAAATATCCTAAGATATAAAATAATTTATTGATGACGTCACAACGACGAGTCGACAATTATTAACAAGTCAGCAAAACTATCTACAGCTAGGGAATCTTAAGCAAGCAAGCAAGCAAAGAAATATTTTAAAGATGATTTCACAAATACAGAGTAATATATATTTTTTTATAATCTGTTGAGTATTTTCATTGAATTATATTAAATTAAATAATAAAATATTTCTTCGCCACAATATGATCAAATGTGCTTACCCAAAAATTAAGCATATGTCATGCAAACTATTTAATAAATGTATTCAAAAAGGGGTATTATCCGGAGAAATGGAAAATAGCAGCTCTAAAGATAATTCCTAAACCACATAAATCTAATTTAGAATCAACAAAAAGTTATCGACCTATCTCATTGATATCAAATCTTTCAAAAATTTTCGAAAAAATTTTGAAAAATCGAATTTATGAATTTTATGAAAGTAATAATCTTTTGAGCTCCAGACAACATGGATTTGTCAAATAAAAATCAACGACAACGTGCTTGAATAAAATATTTATCGATCGAGGATCAACAGCGATACGACTTGGATATTCCAGATATAATTGAAAATTTGATTAAATATAAAATTACACTATTGAAGAAAAATACTAACCAAACATTTCAAAGTTTCTTTCCCTCTAATATTCCGAATTATTTTCGGGCAAATTTCCACAACTCTCAATTTATTAAATTAAATTTTATTGCCCTCTATCGTTAAGAACGCCTTACAAATCACGGAAATTTTAGAAGCTTTTTAAAATTCATCAAAGCAGTGCAGGATTCAAGATGCTTCTGTGGATGTGAGGAACAAATTTCTATTCATCTGCTGCTAAATTGCCCCGTCTTCCAAGAGTATAGAGAGAGAAATAAGGATAACCCAGGCCCCTGGAGCGCAAGAAACGCCAACTGCCCGGGCTGTCCAGCTAACTAGTAGAAACCAGTTACTCTAGATTATATTTATATAGAGCCAATTGCAGAGCCGAACCAGCTGGTCAGGAAGTTCCATGCCTGCAGAGAACCCGGGAGTCCAGCCAACGAGACTGGGTCGAAGGAGGTCTTCCCAAGCAGCAGAGCTGTCTTCATTCTGTGTTGCTTGAAAGCAGGGCATCTGAATAGAAGGTGGTCCACAGTCTGTTGTTCCTCCATACAATGTGGGCAAGATGGGTCTTGCCCAAGACGCCAGAGAACCAAGTCTGCCCGAACATGGCCATGTCCTGTAAGTAAGGTGGTGGTGACTTCTCCAGGACAGACCTTAGGGAGGAATTGGAGCAGCCGGTCTGGAGTATGGGCTATTCTCCTCAGGTGTCTGTTGTAGTGGTCCTGGCAATAAACCTCCGTCCATGCGTCTAGGGCTGCCGCGCGTGAGTGGTTACGGGCCAGGCTTCTAGGCAGAATGGAAAATGATGACTCTAAGATCAAAACGGCCGCGTTCTTAGCAGCTCTGTCTGCTCTTTCCTTTCCGTCGATGCCGCAGTGTCCCGGCACCCAACACAGATTTAGGTTTTGGTTGGTGTTCAGTGCGAGAATAATCTTAGCTACTAATGTCGATCGAACTGGACCTGACGTACATATGGCTGACAGAGCTGATCTGCAGTCCGACGCGATAGTGATCGCATTTCTTGAATAACCTTCCTTCACCAGACGGACCGCCCAGCGGATTGCCAGAAGTTCAGCCTGGAAGGCTGTGCAGTCGGGATGGAGCCGTAAGAGAACGGGCTGCTGATCTTCTGATGAGGGAACAATTGCAGCGCCCACCCCAGCCTCATTTTTTGATCCGTCTGTGAATATTATAGGTGTTGTTATCTCCTCGATGTTTAGACTGAAAGACAATTGACGTCTATCTGGAGGGTATGGCAAAGAAGCAGGGCCTGGTCTAGATTCAAAATTTCCTTCATTGATTTCCTTCAGGAACGCCGTACGAGACCTAACAATAATATCGAAAGGAGGACTGCCGGTGATGGAGATGGCTGAGACTGTAGGTGTGTAAGGACCTCCTCTCAGTACACGTTTCGCAAAATTGCAGTGAAGGCTCCTAAGTTGCCTAATGCCTTCGCTGGAGAGAGCACGACCTCCCCATGCTGACGCTCCGTCCAGCTGAAAAGAAGATTCCAAATTTACCCTGTATGGTGTGGGTGAGTCGTGGGATTATTGATCTGCATCTACGTGTGATCTTGCGTAGGTGGGCGACAAATCCGCGGGTCTGGTAAAACTCCACTCCTAAGATTGTGACGGTCTTCTTGATGTTTAAAGGTTGACCAAGGACTCTGAGCCCTGTCTCGGAGTTGGGATGACATTACGCCATTGGAACAGGCAAGCTTGAGTCTTAATGGGGTTTATATTAAGACCATTTATCGTGCACCAAGATGTCAACCTCTCCAAGAAGGTGTTAGTGGCAGAGACCGGCAGGCGACTACGAACCTGAGTCATAAGGGTGAAGTCGTCCGCGTAAGCTATTAATCGGCTATCTATGATGGAGGGAAGGGTGAAGATGGTCCGAGCAACTATGTTCCACAGGAAAGGACTTAGCGCTGAACCCTGGGGAGTGCCGAGTTGGGAGGACGTACATTCTGTTGCTGTCCAAGCTGAGTAAGAAACCGTCCGGTCTTCCAAAAAGCTTTTTACTAAACAGGTAATAGACTCTGAACAATTTAGACGTTCAAGATTTTGTATGATTGCCGGCCTCCAAACAGTGTCGAAGGCCTTACTGATGTCCGAGCTGATGACAAGAGTTTTCCTCCAGTGAGCTTGTCTTTCTTCAATTAATTGAGTGATACTCGCCAGTGCATCTTCCGCTGAACGACCATTTACGGTACCCAATACGGTTTTGTATTGATCTTCAAAGAACCATCCATGACGATCCGCGAGCCTCTGAAGTCGGGCCAGGATACATCTCTCAAATACTTTGGCCATAGTGTTCAATAAAGTAATAGGTCTGTATTGGCTGAATTGGAGGATTTAGGCAGAAGTATGAGGCGGCCTTCTTTCCATTGACGGGGGAAGTGGCCTATACGAAGGCATTTGGTGAACAATTCGGCCAGCAGGAATTGCAAGGAAGGGCCGCCCAGGTCTAGGCATTTTGAACCAAGACCGTCAGGGCCCAGGGCTTTCCTTTTTCCACAGCGATGAATGGCTCGCAAAACTTCCCAGGGTTTGAATTCAGGTTCGTCTGAGTGAGCAGAAATTGCATTCCTTTGCGGGTGAGGTCTGGTGTCAGGTAGGAAAAAGTGATTTAACAGGGTCTGGCAAGTCTCATGAGGATTGTAAAGAGAGCCGTTATCATGTTTGAGAAGTGGCGGACCTCGGGGGGAGCCGCGGCCCCGGGCGATAAATCGATGTATGTCACTCCAGTATGCGGATGACACCTCCTTGCAGAGATTAAACCATGATTTACTTTTAGCTTTCCGTATAGCCGCCTTCAGTCGATTATGGCACGCTCGGTATAAACCGCGGAAGAAATTCCCAATAGAACACCGGACTTTCTGACTATAACGGCGGAGGGAGATAACCAACCTTCTGATCCGACTCAGTTAGGGGGTCCACCACGGCTTTGACGGTCTTGTAGTATTGGAGCGTCTCCCCATGGAAGAGTCACAAGCTGATTGCAGGATGGAAGTCAGAAGGAGGACCACCCTGTCAATATCTTCTGGGCTAGAGGCCTCGTTTAATAAGGTAGTTCCACCATCAAATTATAGGGGCATTTCCCTTATAAGCAACTTGTCAAAACATTTTACATCCATATTAAAAAATAGACTAAGTAATTGGATTGAAAATAGAAAACTCATAGCGGAAAACCAGGCAGGATTCAGAAAGGGCTACTCGTGCAAAGACCATATCTTCACGCTTACGTCACTAATTCAAATGACATTAAACCGCAAAAGGAGGAAACTTTACACATTCTTTGTTGATCTTAAAAAGCGTTTGATACAGTTCCACATCTACTATTATGGAGAAAGCTTGCGCTTGTTGGTTTAAGTGGGCGATTTATCAAACTTATACAGAACTACTATGCTCAAATGATGGCAGCGGTCAGATGGAGCGGCTCTTTTACAGAATTTATCAAAATACAATCAGGTGTTCTTCAGGGTGAACCTCTTTCACCGTATTTATTTATTATTTTCAATAACGATCTGGTTGCTACACGCTGGATGATTCTGACCTGCCAGGTATATACTTACCGGGCCATGGAACTATACACCTGCTCCTGTTCGCGGATGATATAGTCTTCCGTGGTGAATCCAAGATAAATATCCAAATAAAGATTAATTTAATAAAAAATATTTTGAGGAAAATAGTTTAACTCTGAACCAATTCCAGTCTAAAATCGTAGCGTTTCGAAATGGAGGCCGCTTGGCTAGATCTGACGTTTGGTTTTGGGGCCAACAACCTTTGACAGTTACCTCAAAATATACGTATCTTGGCTACCCCTTAACAATCAAGAATCCAACTGCTTACGTGGCGCAGCACTTTAAAAGCAAAGCATTGATTGATACAAACGCAGTATGGAGAATACTATCTAAGTCAAGAACCATATCGTTCGGAGCAGTGATGAAATTACTTGACTCCATAGTTTTATCCACGTTATTATACTCGGCCCCACTGTGGGCGACGAATCAGATAGGAGTTGTAAACCAGATCCAGGATATTTTTCTTACGGCGATTTCTTGACCTTCGCAAATTTACACTCCGGGCTATATCTTACGAACAGAAACCGAAAGGATGTACCTTGAATTAAACATTACGAAATTGATTCTAAAGTTCTAGATAAGGATTTTAAAAATGGACAGGACAAGATTACCTTATGTTTGCTTGTTCCAGCTCTAGGAAGTTTCAATTTTGGGAAAAGCGGGAAACAACTTTATTTATAACCTGAATAACATCATTGACTCTTGGGGTTTTTCTTTTCTTAAGAACTGTGAAGATTATATGGTTTTGCGAGGAGAAATGCCTAGAATAGTTCAAACCACAGTGGACCAGCTACTCCAATTTGACCGAGCTAAGATACAAAACTCAACTCATTGTATTCACTATCAATCTCTAAGTAGCTCCTTTATGACGGAGGACTACTTACTATCAAACCTCTCTTTGAAAATAGCCCGTCAAAGGATTATATGGCTATTTTCCCCCGAGGATATCACGGATTTTTGGAACAGCGACCCTTTAAATTTCTACTTCTGCAATGCTGGCATCCACAAAATTTGGTTCATTATCTATTCCATTGCCCATTCCTACAGGAAAAGAGACTGGAAATTCGCGAAATTTCGGGGCTAACTCACTTTAATGAACAACATGTATATACAATTTTTACTACTCTCCAGCTGGATAAAACATTTGTTTATAAATATTTAAAATTTTTCAAGGCGATTGACAAAATGAGGGAAGAAGTGCTTAACTCCCCAGACAACGGCTGATTGCTCCACCTCCCCTCTAAATTGCTTTTCCTCCTCACTCATGTACATATATAACCTCTTAGGGGAATCCTCTTGTAAGACAATAGTGTCTTAATGAAGGTTTTTGTTGTTGTTGTTATAATAGGGTAGTTACCTGGTGGAGAGAAGAGTTGAGGAAGGATTTAAAGGTCTGTTCTTTACATGAGGATTCAACCCAGGAGGATTTTGTCTCGTTATTGACCATGTCTAGGAATGTAGTCCAGATAGGTATATGGTCAGTGAAGGCCATCTCATCTAATAAACCTCTAGTGACATAGATAGCCAATGAGCTGGATGCCAGAGTTACATCTATAGAAGAAGATAAAGGCCCATTTGACCAGGTCGATTCCACAGGAGGTCCCAAGAAATGAAAATCATTGAAGCTGGCGAACTCTTCAAGATTAGCACCCCGGAAGTCCAACCTCGCACCGATGCCCCAGGTAGGAGAGTGGGCGTTAGTGTCCATACCCAGGATCACTGGAAGAGAGGTCCGTCTTATCGTATCTTCCAGAAGAGGGATGAAATCATCGGCAGCTCTAAGGCCGTGCCAGTAGGCCGAGTGCACCACGATGATGCTCTGCTCTAGACATATGGCTATGGAGGTTATGGCGGTGTCTGGGGAGGTTAGAGGGATGGGATGAAGGTTGCTACGTGCCACAATTCCCGAGGGGATGTAGGCGCCTGGGACAAAAAAAAAATGCCTGAAACCCACGTGTGGGCCAGAAGAAGTTAGTTGAGAGTTCTTGCAGGAGCACGATGTCGGCCTGTGTCGAATTTGCCAAATTTGCAATTTTAAGAATGACAGTTGGTGATTTTTTAGCGTTCACCTGCAGGACACGCAATGGCCTAGACATTGTTACTTGTTCGGGGTATTCTCTCTTTTACAAAGGGACAGGTAGATAATGTGGCAAAGTGGTTGTGGGAGCTCCAGATTTTTTTTCTGCAGCGGCAGCAGCGGCTTTGGCTTGGCTCGACCGAGCATCGGATGCCCTCATGCTCTGCAGAGCCGCAGCGATAGCAGATTGGATGGGCAGCTGGACAGGCAGAAGCGCGGTGGCCGAAGCCACAGCAACGGAAGCATTGCTTTAAAGTATGACTGCGCTCATACCTGTGCACTAGACCCGCCACAGGAATACGTCCATGTTGACCGAGGATTTCGGCGACTTGGTTGTCCACTTCGATGAACACTGTACTAGTGCTGTGTGCCGCATTATTCGATCGATGGACTACTCTGATTTCACGCTTTTCCAGGAGTGACTGCACGGAGTGGTTGGAGCGGAAGCTCTCGCATATCTCATCGTCCCGCACCTCCCCGTCCACTCTGAAGAGGCAGTATCTTGGTAGGATAACCGGGCACTCGGGGCAGCTTAGTCCCGTTGGCAGGGAGGTCAGCCCAGTGGCCAGCTACTTTGCCATTTGGGTTGTTTTGGGGTGAAAAACCACCTCGCCGCTGGTGTTGATGGACGCCACCACGTGTTTTGATGACGCTAGGGAAAGATGAATCTTTTGAATTTCCCTCAAAAATTCCCTTGGGTTGCTTTGGGGTTAGCCGACCTGACGACGACATGCGATTCGAAGGAAGGAGCCAGATTCACAAATGTGGATTTCGCTTTGGGTTTCGGAGGTGCAGGCTTTACCGGCTTGTCTTTCTCTGCCACTACCGAGGCGAAAGAGGTGGAAGGAATCGGGACGTTGGCTGTGGGATTGGGTCTTCCTAGACTGGCTCCCTTGAAGGCGTCCTTAAGAAGAAGTTCTGCCTCTTGGACGAGAGTCAGTATCAGTCCTTTGGTGGCCATCTGTATTTTTTCGGGGGAGTCCAGGCTGGTGTCGGCAATGATCGCTTCGAAGGTTTGGCACTCAAAGTTGAACAAGTTCGCCGTGCTGTTGAATTTAAATTGGTGATGGGAAGACGGGAGGAGGTCTTCGTCCTCAGAACGCGGCCGCTTGTTGGCCTGCTGACTTCCTCCACCACCGCCATCATACTGGTTCAGCTCCATAAATAAAAACTATCAAAAAGCAAATCTACTCCAAAGAGAGTAAAAAAAGGCAGACCAGACAAAGAACATTATTCCGTTAACGAGATGAGGTGTGTATGGTTATTGGTTCGGCCAACAACAAATATCCAATTTATATACACATATATTTTTACATAATGAGGTTTTGAAAAATGCAAATAATCTTCATCTATTTACATGCACAACAATTTATTTTACCATCACTACAGCATAAATCACTCTTGGTGAAATTTTTTTATTGCAATAAGATTCTGCAACTGAAGCTTTACAAGCGTTTCGTACCTTTAAAGGTATTCGAAGCGGTAAAGGACCCATGAGTTGCTACTCTCTAAGGCGAATGATAAAAACTTTGGAGAAGACTGGATCTCTGGAAGCAAAATCTCGGAGTGGAAGACCATCGACATGCAAGTCAGGGGTTGCTACGGTTTCGCAGAATGTTGAAGCTATTGAAACGTTATCCACGTATGGAGAAGTAAGTGCTCGACAAACGGGGATTTGGTATGGAAAAGTTTGGAGAGCACTAAGAATTTGTCTTAAAAAATACCCGTAAAAAAATTCAAAGACTTCACGAGCTAAAAGTCGGCGATTTTGAGAAGCGTCAAGAAATCGCTTCATGGGTTTTCCGGCAAATTGATATTGATGAAAACTGGCTGTTGAATGTTCTGTGGACAGATGAAGCTCAATTTTCTCTGAACGGAGAAGTTAACACTCAAAACAGCCGCATTTGGGCAACAGAAAACCCTAGGATTTTTACAGAAATGCCACTTCATCAGAGCAGAGTTATAGTTAAGGTGTGGGTTCACTTCTTTTATTATTGGGCCATTTTTCTTTGAAGAAATAAATGGAAGAACATTTAAAACCGCTTCTGTAACTGGTGAACGTTATGTTCAACTTTTAAGAGAAAAGGTTATCCCCATATTGCAGGACAGACAAGCACTGAGCGAAATAACATTCATGCAAGATGGAGAACCTCCTCATATCTCCCGCGGTGCCAAACAATTGCTGAAGGATACGTTCGGTGAAGATCGTGTGATAAGTCGCCACTTTATACACCAGTGGCCTTCAAGATCACCAGACTTGACGCCTTGCGATTTTTGGATATGGGGGTACATTAAGTCGCGTGTTTATCGATGCCGGCCTACCACATTGGCCATGTTGAAGGCTTCTATCAGACGGCACGTTTCATCAATTTCATCAGATATTTTATTTAATGCTGTCCATTCTGTCATCTATCGTCCGCAGGCGGTGTTTGAGAATGAAGGGCGCCACATTGAGCAAGGATTGTGATCTAATACAAGAGACAAGGCTTCCAAGAGACAAGTTACCTCATGTGTTATATAAGCTGCCATGTATTATATTATCTACCAATGTTTTGCAGCTCTTTGTGTTGGGTTATGGGTAAATAAATTCTGTCCTCATATCTTGTCTATTTTTTATTTGTGAACAGTAATTTTTGTTTGTTTGTCATTAGCTCACATCTTATATTATGTCGTGCAGACCAAAGTGTCATAACTTCTCGAATAACACTGTACACACAATTTTATCCCTTATGTTTAATTTATCGCTTTTCGCTCATTAAAAGAAATAGCACAAGGAATATTCTCTGTAACCCCCCACCTTTAGAAATTTTGGGCAAAAAAAAAAATAATACAAAATAATTTTACTACCACGTTTTTCAACGCAAAAGGTTGATTTAAAAATTATATTTATTTGAGGGGATACATTTTTAAAAATCGTGTACAGTATAATAAACAATGATAACATTTTACAAGCCCATAGGATATTTGGAATAAAGTACGACAAATGTATTTTGTCACTCCCATCTATATTTCATTTGTTGGATCATGACAAATTTCCAGTTAAATAGTCGAGTGTCGCCAATTATTCAATAAATTACACATTCCTTATAGCAAGAAATCCTATTAGTAGTACCATCATAATTTTTGGTACTATATTAACATTTCAAAAAATCGTGTATTGAATTCAGCTATGTTTTTCAAACATTCAATATATTTGACAAAACTCTATCAAAAATATAAATATTTTTTGCTACATGTTTTAATTTGCATATACCTATTTTACATATCTCAGATTGTATTTAAAAATCGTTAACCATTTCTTCTATCTTTTGGCGAAATGGTGCTTTATTAATTAACGATTTGATATTATTAGGATTCTTTCCTGGTATACAAAAAGGAAAAATACGTGCCGATCAGTTATATTTTTCAATTAATCAAACAATTTGGCCGCTGAATTTCTGATTCTGGTACAGCGCCATCTAGGGAATGAAATTGTAACTAAAATCAATTTCGAAATTTTCAATATTTGCCATAAAAAATCCCATTGCATTCTGAACACAATGGTGTTTACCGCATTGCTCTAGCGCAAATATTCGCGGAGTTATTAATTTTTAAAGTTGTGCGGGACTTTTGGATCACCCTGTATATTATTTATAGATTGTACATAGAAGCCCGTTGAAGAGCAGTGTATTTGCTAGAAAGCTTGCAAATTTAAATTAAAAGAAACTTTTTGCCTGATATTTATTTTTACTTTTTCAAAAGATTAACTGTGATTAAACAATTTAAAAATGTTTCCGGAGTTTCTTTTTATTTCTAAAATCGTCTCAAGTTTTCAGGTATCTCTACCGTTCTATATTCCCCTGTAGAAGGACAGAGATTCCCCGAAAGCTTGAGATGGTTTTAAAATAAAAAGAAATCATCTCAAACCTTTTTTTAATAATAAAAAAAAATAAGTACAAATGTGATATTTTACTGGGATAAGGTACATAAATTATTAAAAAGGCATCTCCTTTTCGTTCAACTGAAAGTTGATTTTACGAAAATAGTTGATATTTATTCCAATAGATGGCGCAAGCCTTTCAGTTGCACGATAAGGAGATGTCTTTTTCATATATTTTTATTTATTTTTTAATTAATGTCCAGGAGATTTAAACGTTAGTGGCTAACCGTGTATGTGGTAATTAATGATCCTACAGTGGTGAGCCGGAACGCTTTTGGTCAGTCCCGACTGTCCCCCCACCAGTGGTAAGGCTGAGGGATACTGCCAGAGGTAAGAAGACCCACTTTGATAGTGGTTTCTTAATTCGTTGAGGTGGCTAAATAGGTCTCCTTTGGTCAGTCCTGACTGTCCCCCCACAAGTGGTAAGGCTGGGGGATACTGCAAGAGGTAAGAAGACCCACTTTGATAGTGGTTTCTTAATTCGTTGAGGTGGCTAAATAGGTCTCCCGGAGATTTAAATTAATTGATGTGAAATTTATTAATCGTGAATCAGTCTGTTGATGCAAATTCGCTGAATGGTATTGATCTATACAAATAAAGGTCACATTTATTGTTAAAATAGATGCTGAAACTGAGCGCCATCTTTTGACTGTTTCACTAACTATAGGAACTACGCCTTTGCCAGTCTCAACCCCGAATGAAAAAGGAGAAGGGAGGAGCAGTAAAAAGCTTGCTACAAAACCTGGGCTCAGCTGGCCCGGCTTATACAGAGGGTGTTTCCTTTCAAATGAAACGATTTCAAACGTCCGTTAGAACTTTATTTTTCGAACGTGAATTTTTTTCATGTGTTCTATGTGCTTCCCCTTCTTCTTGGCTATCTCCCTGCATCGGACTTTCCAAGCTGCGAACACTTCCTTGACTTTGGAGAGCGAAACATTCGACCACTCCTCTTGTGCGGCTTTCCAAAGTCCGGCCTCAGTTTTGGGACGTCGGTTGAAGAGCCGTTGTTTCAACATACCGAACCCGTAAAAATCCAGTGGGCTGGCGTCGGGAGACTTCACTGGAATGTCCGAGTTCCTGATAAAATTTAGGCCTAGGGTGTCCTTCATTTCTTGTAGGAACTGTTGGGTTTTGTTGGAGGTATGGGAAGAGGCTTTGTCGTGATGAAGGAACACTTTGTCCATTTCCCCTGGGTAAAGGTCCTTCAGTTGTTCGATGACAGGTTTCAGAACGCATTCTATATAGAATTCTGAGTTCACCTTCACCTTCGATGGAACCTTTATGAGCGGAAGGACTCCACGGCCAGTCATTACCCCGACAACCATGAAACCTTTAGGGAAAGTTTCGGAGCATTGGTGAACCCAATTATCCGGGACCTGATTGCCTCTTTTGATGTAACAGATCTTCCGGATTCCATTGCAATACGTCACATACATCCATACTTCGTCCAATGTTGCAGTATATTCCGATCTGGAACCGGCCAGGTGTTCCTCGTAGAGCTTCCGGGCATTCGTTGCACGGTTTTTCATGTGGAAAGGGGTGAGCTTGTGAACCTTGCCTTTTCGTCGGGTATCCAGTTCCAAATCTTTGTGAATGATGTTATTTATCGTTTTTAGCGATGTTCCACACATTCTGGAAAGTTGGCGCTGAGATGGTGGATTTTCAGTAGTTGCTAGCCGCTTTACCTTGGAAACCGTGGCGGGGGTCCGCACGGGACGTGGTCGATCGACTTTAAATTTTTGCCCATTGGATTCAGCTTCCCTTTTCTTTCCGATGCCATTTACTACCCTACATATTGTAGCTTTGCCAACATCTAGTCCTTCTGCTTTTATCTTTTTCACTATGACGCTATAACTGTTTCCTTCTTTGGAAAGCCGCACAAGAGGAGTGGTCGAATGTTTCGCTCTCCAAAGTCAAGGAAGTGTTCGCAGCTTGGAAAGTCCGATGCAGGGAGATAGCCAAGAAGAAGGGGAAGCACATAGAACACATGAAAAAAATTCACGTTCGAAAAATAAAGTTCTAACGGACGTTTGAAATCGTTTCATTTGAAAGGAAACACCCTCCGTAGTACCCTGTAAGGGCTCCTGATCCAGGGATACAGGATGAGCAGTGTTTGTACTCCATGTTAGGAGCAGCTGCACATGGTGTCTGTTCCTCATTGTCAAAGGTGGCTATTTCTTTTAGAGCTAAGTCGACCTGCCACTGAGTATTGCTCCTAGTCTTAATGACCAAAACAGACGCATTCTACTTCACCCAGTCATGATGGTTGTCAAGCTTTACAAGCTTAATACCCTAATATGATTGAGTGGAGATAAGAAAGAAGGAGAGATAGAGATACAAGATGAGCAGTGTTTGTACTCCATGTTAGGAGTGGCTGTACATGGTGTCTGTTCCTCATGTCATAGGTGGCCATTTCATATTGGATATAAGAGTAGTGCTCCCAATCTTAATGAAAAAGGCGACGCATTCTACTTCATCCAGTCATAATAATCAAAACACCATCAACAAGCTCTACAGGTTTGATATCCTAATATGATTGAGTCGAAATAAGAAAGATCTCTTAGGATCATACAATGTAATATAAATGGCCTGTCCACAAGGGCAAGCAAAGAAACACTTCAAGAGCTTCAACATTGGTGGAAGACAACCAAGTTAACATCATCTGTCTTCAAAATACCAAACTAAGATGCAATAGTAAATTCACAGCACATAATATTGTTACTAAGAAATAAAATCACATTTCATAATAGAGAGTAATGTTCTAGAACGTTTTATAAAAATGTAGAAAAAGCGGAAGACAACTGATTAGCCAATCTAAAGCGATTGCGCAAGGCTTGGTGCTGGCGACTTTCTGATTGGCTGACCAACGATAAGCGTTCTGTTAAGATCTACTCCGGGATATATAGGGATGAGAAACTCATACCAGGGGGAAGAAAGATAAGAAAAAGGAGAAGAAAAATTAAGTTACGTGGTGTAATCCAAGCAAGATGCTGTCTCAAGAAGTCGGACTGCTGCTTACCGCCGACGCCGGTGTACTTCCTGGAATATTCTATAAGGTTCTACCAATTTTTGTCTTCTGCGACTGCTCACCTTCACTGTGCTGCAGTTGGTGAGTTTGTAACTGCTTTTTTCTTTATTGTTGTTTTATTTTTGAACTTTTCTGTAATTATTTTATCGATTAGGCTTAAATAAAGTCCTAAAGATATTTTGTACCCACGAGAGTTATTCTTTGTGAACCAACAACGCAACAATATACAGGATAGACCATCAAACCAAAATGGAAGTGGCCTCATCACTCTCAACAAAAACCTCGCTTATAAGGAAATAGATCTTCTGCATGTTAATTGAGACAATGGAAAAAAATCTATTCTTAGATTACAAAGTCTGTCCTCTCATTGGATTCTCGTCATTAAGGACAGTACCACAGGACAATAACCTGTACCTCTTTGTACTTTATTATTTACCATGTTGAGCCTTTTGCTATCCCACACATTTTATATTAGAATGACATTAATGATAAAGCACAATTTGGATTATAAATTATAAACACAAGGTAATAAGACCAAATCTAAATAAATAAATAGTGTGTGACGTTTCGGTAACTGCGTTGTTACCATTTTAAACAAAAGTACTGAATGAGAATTATAAACACAAGGTAATAAGATCAAATCCAAATAAATAAATAGTGTGTCAATAATGCTGCCAGTACTTTTGTCTGAAGATGGTAACAACGCTGTTACCGAAACGTCACACACTATTTTTTTATTTGGATTTGGTCTTATTACCCTGTGTTTATAATTCTCATTCAGTACTTTTGTCTGAAGATGGTAACAACTCTGAAGATGGTAACAGCGCTGTTACTGAAACGTAACACACTATTTATTTATTTGGATTTGGTCTTATTACCTTATGGCTAGAATTACATTATAATAGCCTATCTATTACAAAGTTTTCACCCCATTCTCTTTAAGAAAACAACTTTTAAGACTCGTGGTGCCATCTAGGAACAATTTTTATAACTATTTAGGAAAGTCTTCATTTACGAACACCATTTTTAAATTTTATTAATAACTATAGGTATATTTATGATATAAAATATGTGAATTATTTTATAAATTACATATGTAAAATTATTATTAATATATAATAATAGTCTTTCATAAAATAATTTTAAAAAATTAGGGAAAATTTGAATATACAGTCTTTCAAAGTGTGCCTTATAAATTTTTTATGAAGGTTATGTTGAGTTTGGGAAATAATATATAGTAATGCGGTTCCTTTACTAGGCAAAGAGTGGTCAGGCTTTACAGTATACGAACTTTAGCAGTTTCTATGTGTATGTTGATGTTTTGAGGTATCTTCAAAACCATTTATGAAATTCCATCCTTCTTTAAAACATATATAAGCAGAATCATCGACCAATAAGGTATTAGAGCTCTAAGAAGCGGTCTGGCTGAGTAAATAAGTGAAACCGCTGGGAGGGTTCATCATTGATGAGTCAAGCCCTACCAATATATTTGTATATTGCAGTAAGGACAGTAGAAGTTTGTTGTTGTTGTTGTCGTTTCTAATGAAGAGCCTCAGATGTCTCCATACATCTCTATCACAGCAGTCGCAATGTTCTCTATCTTGGGTGTATATACTGTATTGTTGATGTTGTCGTGTCCAATGAAGAGCCTCAGATGTCTCCATACATCTCTATCACAGCAGCAGCAATGTTCTCTATCTTGGGTGTATATACTGTATTGTTGTTGTTGTTGCCGTGTCCAATGAAGAGCCTCAGATGTCTCCATACATCTCTATCACAGCAGCAGCAATGTTCTCTATCTTGGGTGTATATACTGTATTGTTGTTGTTGTTGCCGTGTCCAATGAAGAGCCTCAGATGTCTCCATACATCTCCATCACAGCAGTCGCAATGTTCTCTATCTTGGGTGTGTATACAGTAATGTTGTTGTTGCCGTGTCCAATGAAGAGCCTCAGATGTCTCCATACATCTCCATCACAGCAGTCGCAATGTTCTCTATCTTGGGTGTGTATACTGTAATGTTGTTGTTGTCGTGTCCAATAAAGAGCCTCAGATGTCTCCATACATCTCTATCAAAGCAGTCGCAATGTCCTCTATCTTGTGTGTGTATACTGTATTGTTGTTGTCGTGTCCAATGAAGAGCCTCAGATGTCTCCATACATCTCTATTACAGCAGTAACAATGTCCATATCTTGGGTGTGTATATACAGTAATGTTGTTTTTGTCGTGTCCAATGAAGAGCCTCAGATGTCTCCATACATCTCTATTACAGCAGTAACAATGTCCATATCTTGGGTGTGTATACTGTATTGTTGTTGTTGTCGTGTCCAATGAAGAGCCTCAGATGTCTCCATACATCTCTATCACAGCAGCAGCAATGCCCACTATCTTGGGTGTGTATACTGTATTGTTGTTGTTGTCGTGTCCAAAGAAGAGCCTCAGATGTCTCCATACATCTCTATCACAGCAGTCGCAATATCCACTATCTTGGTTGTGTATATACAGTAATGTTGTTTTTGTCGTGTCCAATGAAGAGCCTCAGATGTCTCCATACATATCTATCACAGCAGCAGCAATGTCCACTATCTTGAGTGTGTATACTGTAATGTTGTTGTTGTCGTGTCCAATGAAAATCCTCAGATGTCTCCATGCACCTCTATCACACAGTCGCAATGTCCAATATTTTGAAGGTGTGTATACTGTTATGTTGTTGTTGTCGTGTCCAATGAAGAGCCTCAGATGTCTCCATGCACCTCTATCACAGCAGCAGCAATTTCACTATCTTGGGTGTGTATATACAGTAATGTTGTTGTTTTCGTGTCCAATGAAGAGCCTCAGATGTCTCCATACATCTCTATCACAGCAGTCGCAATGTTCTCTATCTTGGGTGTGCATACAGTAATGTTGTTGTTGTCGTGTCCAATGAAGAGCCTCAGATGTTTCTATACATCTCTATCACAGCAGCAGCAATGTCCTCTATCTTGGGTGTGTATACAGTAATGTTGTTGTTTTCGTGTCCAATGAAGAGCCTCAGATGTTTCTATACATCTCTATCACAGCAGCAGCAATGGCCTCTATCTTGGGTGTGTATATACAGTATTGTTGTTGTTGTCGTGTCCAATGAAGAGTCTCAGATATCTCCATACATCTCTATCACAGCAGTCGCAATGTTCACTATCTTGGGTGTGTATATACTCTATTGTTGTTGTTGTCGTGTCCAATGAAGAGCCTCAGATGTTTCTATGCATCTCTATCACAGCAGCAGCAATGTCCTCTATCTTGGGTGTGTATATACAGTAATGTTGTTGTTTTCGTGTCCAATGAAGAGCCTCAGATGTTTCTATGCATTTCTATCACAGCAGTAGCAATATCCTCTATCTTGGGTGTGTATACAGTAATGTTGTTGTTTTCGTGTCCAATGAAGAGCCTCAGATGTTTTTATGCATCTCTATCACAGCAGCAGCAATATCCACTATCAGTAGAAGTTTGTATTGTATATAAAATAAACATTCTTGCTTAAATACTTTCACTTTATATATATAGATAGTGCGTTATTGCCTTGTGATATTTTTATGATGGAATATGTTTTTCATCCAAAACATCCACTCAATATATAATAAGCCACCGCCAAATACCTTTAACTTTAGCCATATCACTCCAATTTATTTACTGATGGTTAGTGAAAATATTTTTCTTATTTTTAGTATTTGAACAATTATATTATGATGCATAGCACGCCATCTGTTATGAATATTTGAAACTATCATAGACGCGTATGATTCTTTTGAAAATTAAACTATTTTTGCTGCCCTTACTGCAATGGAAAAATTTATAGTATATTTTTAGCGTTCACTTTAAGAGGTTTTTAAAATTTAAATGCACACACAGACTATATTAGACTCATTTATCTTTTATCTCCGAAAATCTTTAAATATATGTATATCTAAAAATAAAAAAGGCATATCCTGAACTGGAGCATATGTACTTTTTAGATGGCAGAGCGCCATATACCAGGTCTATTAGTATGAAACGCGAAAATTTTCAGTGAATTCAAAAGTTCACCAATTCCATACAACAAAAGATTTTTTATTCAAAGTAACTGCCCTGATTAGCTATACACTCGGACCACTTTTCAGGCAATTTTCGAATTCCTTGTCTGAAAATTTCTATTCCTTTTGAGTCGAACCAGTCAACAAGTCATTTTCGGAGTATGTCTGAGTTCGAAAATTCCTGTTTTTTAGGGCGTGTCCTAAAAATGTGAAAAGGTGGTAGTTCGACGGCGCTAAGTCTGGTGAGTACGGCGGGTGGGGTAAGAGTTCCCAGCCCAAGTCTTTTATGGTGTTTTTGACCACCGTAGCGTTGTGGGCTGGAGCGTTGTCATGCTGCAGTATCAGGTTGTTGTGCTTTTCACGCCATTCCGGTCTTTTTTCATTCAACGCCTCTCTCAAACTGTGCATTTGTTGTTCGTAGCGACTAGTATTGACCATTTTGCCAGGTTTCAGAAGCTCGAAATATACTACGCCGGTCTGGTCCCACCATATGCAAAGCATTGCCTTTTTTTCCGAAGAGATTGGGCCTAGGCGTCTGTTTGGAAATTGGCCGGGCAGGCCCTACGACTTTTGGCGCGTAGGATTGCTGAAGTGGATCCATTTCTCATCAGAAGTTACGATTCGGTGCAAAAATGACTTCTTTTCATGCCTGGCGAGCAGCCCTTCGCAGGTTACCAGATGCGGTTATTGCTGCCTTTCGCTCAACTCGTGGGGGACCCATCTGGAAAGCTTTTGGGTCATTCCGAGGCTGTTTAAACGTAAAGAAACAGCACCTTGAGACACCTGGAGCTGTTTTGCGAGTTTCTCCTGCATTTGGGTACTGTCCTCATCCAACAAAGCTTGCAGTTCAGCGTCCTCGAACTTTTGGGGCGGTTTTCCATGTGGTTCATTATCAAGTTCAAAATCACCACTTTGGAATTTTTTAAACCACCTGTAACACTGCGAATTGCTCAGAGCGTGTAAACTTCCTCGAGCATTCGGTGGGCTTCAGTGGCACCTTTCTTCCAGTTGAAGGTGAACAACAAAACTTCCCGCAAATGGGCACTTTTGGCTCGGAAATCGCCATTTTCCACAGGCTCCAGAAATTTTTCACGATTTGAATTTTTATAAAACTGCACGCATGCTGATGCCACGTGAGTCAAAGAACAAAACGCCTACAACAGCGCCACCGTCGGCTCAAATAAAGTTGCACAGCGGCCTCTGGCGTCCATTTTCGCGTTTCATACTAATAGTCTGTTCCCTGATATTTGGCCAACCCAATTTCTTGATATATATGTTAAAATTTGTTACAAACCACGGAAATTTCAAAAGTTTTTTAAATATAATAAAGGCAGTGGAAGATTCAAGTTGCTTTTGTGGTATTGAGGAACAAACCTCAATACATCTACTGATCGATTGCCCAGCATTTCAAGATTTTAGTATGAAGAATGAACTAGTTGTTTGTGAACTTAACGATTTTTGATTTCCGATAAAAAAAAATCATATTTAAAATTTCAATTCATTTTGTAAATATATTCTAAACTTTCTACAAAATCTGGATCTCTAATGTTTTCATGCGTTGAATAATGTAAATAACTTATGTAAATAAACTTTTCTCCTTGTTTGGCGCAAGTATCCCTTGCGGGATATAGCGCTTTGGAAATAAAATAATTGGTAATTGATAAATCAAGAAAAGTCATCCACGAACGCGTTTCTGGCTGTTGGCCCTCGTCAGAGTGGAGCAGACTGTACCACTGCGAACAAAAATGTTTTGGTCCCAGAAGCTTCTTGAGAAATCAATAAAAAGCACATGTGCTCTTGTTCAGGATCAAGATAAACTTTGTACAGAAATATTTCTGTACAAAGTCAATATACATATTATCATAACCAAAAATGTACATAGCTTGTAACTGTAAATAATACATCGGCAGCTTGGCGAATGTTATGTACCTAAGCCCTGATAGATGGCGCGCGCTGTCAGCTCGGCAAGTGTTATGTTCCTAAGCTCCGATAGATGGCGGGCGCGCTAGGCGGGAAGTTTGTAAACAATAGTCGCCATCTTGAGGGGTGGAGCCAATCGCCAGCCGTTTGGGTCTCTGACATTACTTCCTTAATTTACCATTATTTTTATCCATTTAACTTAGTTTACCTCTATTTCTTTTTATCCCTCAAACTTATTAACTATTTAAAGTCATCTAATAAATTATTATTTTATTCTATCCAAACGTCACCTTCATTACTGTGATAATATTGTACATAGAAGTATATGCCCGTTGAAGAGCAATTTGCTCTAAAACTTGCGAAATCAAAATTAAAAGAATTTCTTTACCTTAATTTCATTTATTTTTTCCTTAAAAAATTAAAAAACAACTTACTTTTCTGCTAGGAGAATCCGTAAACAACCAAAATGTATTAATAAATCTTTTTAATATTGTGTTATTTTTTATAATTGTAAATCTATTTAATTTGAACCTAGTTGAAATACCTTTATATATAGAATTGATTGTGATTCTTTCTAATTATTTTTCTAAATTAGTTATAATTTTTTGAAACGTTTCACTTATTGTTATGAATAAAGATACACATCTAAAATTCACACAATATTTAACCCACTTTAATTAGTTTTAAAATATAACAAAAGTGTCTGAGGGTTTGTATAATTATATTAAAAAAAAGAAAATTGTACTAATTATCAGAAAGTGATTATTATCTTTGAGCTTTTAATTAGCAACAGATACAACTTTTTATACCATTTCCCTGTAAAATGTATTCTGGTTGTAATTATTTAAATAGCCTGCCTAAGGACATGCTAATTATTATTGGCTTTGGAATGTCTTTAGATGTTTTTCTGAACTCATAATTTTGTAAATACTTTGTGGAGGCAGATTTCTTTGTGTGAAAATTTTGTTATTTGGAAGGAAGTAAAATAGTTTGAAAAAAGGTTTATTGTATATTACAATTGTATTGATAAAGAAAAGGTTTTTTTGAACGTTCGTTTTCTATAATTATATTAATTTGCATATATCATAGTAATATATTTATAAACCTATTTTGATTACATTTTTGCATGAGAATCTAATTTTATGAAAATAAATATATTGAGTCTACATTGGTTGACAAAAATTAAGGAGGTAAAAATCCGTTTCTTTATGTAGACAGATGCAATTTTGTTTACTTTATTATCCCGTGTGTCTTCAATAAAGGTCACTGTAATATCTTTCAGAGTTATTGTCTGAATCCCGATATACATGCTAAAAGGTTCAACTTTCTTAAGTTTTGTTGAATGTAGTTGAATATGCAGAGATGAGTTTGTATTGTTAAAAATATTTAGATTCCTATATGGATGAATATAAATTCATGAACTCTATGTTTCAAAACCCGAGTTTGTCGCATTGGATTCCCATATAATAGGCTTTAATTTAGCCTCACTGGAATCGCGTTATCAGTCCCAACAATGAAAATATTGTTTGAGTCAAAAAGCGATTCATCAAATAAATTTATATAAAAGGGCGTACCTGGATCTGTAAAGAAAAAACAAACATTTTTTCTCAAAATATTTGAAGAGATTGCTCCCTCTTTATCAATTTCTTGCATAGTAAACTTAATTTACAAATTCTTGTAGATCACATGGAAAAAACTTTGTCATTGGTTAAAGAATAATATAAATATAATTATTGTCACCATTATAAAATCTTCATTAGGTGTTGAATTTTATTGACCATAATCACTCTCAACACTTGATCTTCAACTATGGTAACATTCATCAATCCCAACAATCAAAGTTTAACTATGGTGATCATTATCAAACTCAACAATGGAAGATTAACAATGAAGTAATTATCAGTCCCAACAATGGAATTTTACTATTGTCATTATTATAAAATAAACATAGGACGATATTTTGGTTACCATTATCAATCTTAATAATATATATTTTTAACTATGGTGATCATTATCAAACTCAACAATGGAAGATTAACAATGAAGTAATTATCATTCCCAACAATGGAAGTTTTACTATATTGTCATCATTATCAAATAAACATAGGATGCTATTTTGATCACCATATAAATCTTAACAATATATTTGTTTAACCATAGTGACCATTATCAAACTCAACAATGGAAGATTAACAATGAAGACAATTATAAGAACCAACAATGGAAGTTTTACTATTGTCATCATTATCAAATAAACATAGAATGCTATTTTGGTCACCATATAAATCTTAACAATATATTTGTTTAACTATAGTGACCATTATCAAACTCAACAAGAGGAGTTTAACAATGAAGACAATTATAAGTACCAACAATGGAATTTTAACTATTGTTTCCATTATAAATTACACATAGGATATTTAATTTTGGTTCCCATCAGTAATATTAACAATGCATATGTTTAACCATGGTGATCATTATCAAACGAATAAATAGAAGTTTTAAAATGTCAATTATCAATACCAACAATGGAATTTTAACTATTGTTGCCATTATGAATTACACATAGGATATTTATTTTGGTTCCCATCAGTAATATTAACAATGGATATGTTTAACCATGGTGATCATTATCAAACGAATCAATAGAAGTTTTAAAATGATAATTATCAAGATCAACAATGGAATTTTACCTATTGTTTCCATTATAAATTACACATAGGATATTTAATTTTGTGCCCATCTTCAATCTCAACAATAAATCTTTATAAACATTGTAAAAAAAAACATTATCTATCCCTAATATTTAAAGGTTAACTATAATTTTATATATATTATATAAAATATATATTGTATGGAAATTTGTTTCAAAATTTAGACCTGATCACTATGTCTATCTTACATAATGGATATTCAACTATGTTCCATATGTAAATAATAAGTAAAAAAGCTTCTGAGAGAGGATAAAATTCTTACTCCATTGTATATTCATCTCAAGCTTTTGGGTATGGGGCTTGAAATGAATATAAAATGAAACAGAAACATTATTCTCGGAATCTGTTTTATTTATTATTTATATGTATTGCAAAGGATTTTACTCTTCCAAAATTTCTCTTTCTGAATACAGAAAAGGAATTTTAAGATAGTAACTGTCTATTACAATTTCTACAATGAAGGTTTAACAATGGTGACCATTACCCATCCCAACAATTAACACAATGGTAGTTAATCATTATGAAGAGGATTTTACTCTTTATGATTTTCGCAATATGAATACAGAAAAGGAATTTTAAGATAGTAACTGTCTATTACAATTTCTACAATGAAGGTTTAACAATGGTGATCATTACCAATTCCAAAAATTAACACAATGGTAATTAATCATTTTGCAGAGGATTTTACTCTTTAGAATTTTCACTTTCCGAATACACAAAAGGAAGTTTAACTTTTAGGGATAATATCAATCCCAACACATATAGTACCTGCCCATTACAATTTCTACAATGAAGGTTTAACAATGGTGACCATTATCATTCCCAACAATTAACAGAATGGTAATTAATCATTTTGCAGAGGATTTTACTCTTTAGAATTTTCACTTTCCGAATACAGAAAAGGAAGTTTAACTTTTAGGGATAATATCAATCCCAACACATATAGTACCTGCCCATTACAATTTCTACAATGAAGGTTTAACAATGGTGACCATTATCATTCCCAACAATTAACACAATGGTAATTGATCATTTTGCAGAGGATTTTACTCTTTAGAATTTTCACTTTCCGAATACAGAAAAGGAAGTTTAACTTTTAGGGATAATATCAATCCCAACACATATAGTACCTGCCCATTACAATTTCTACAATGAAGGTTTAACAATGGTGACCATTATCATTCCCAACAATTAACACAATGGTAATTAATCATTTTGCAGAGGATTTTACTCTTTAGAATTTTCACTTTCCGAATACAGAAAAGGAAGTTTAACTTTTAGGGATAATATCAATCCCAACACATATAGTACCTGCCCATTACAATTTCTACAATGAAGGTTTAACAATGGTGACCATTATCATTCCCAACAATTAACACAATGGTAATTGATCATTTTGCAGAGGATTTTACTCTTTAGAATTTTCACTTTCCGAATACAGAAAAGGAAGTTTAACTTTTAGGGATAATATCAATCCCAACACATATAGTACCTGCCCATTACAATTTCTACAATGAAGGTTTAACAATGGTGACCATTACCAATCCCAACAATTAACATAATGGTAATAAATAATTTTGCAGAGGATTTTACTCTTTAGAATTTTCGCAATATGAATACAGAAAAGGAAGTTTAACTTTTAGGAATAATATTAATCCCAACATAGATAGTACCTGCCCATTACAATTCCAACAACAACAAAAAGCCTTTATTGAGGACCTTTCGTCCAATATAGGATTCGCCAGTTTACAGAGTAATTGAAGAGAACTAAGAATACAGAGAGAAACCTATAAGTAGTAGGTATAGTATAGTATTTTCTACACTGTGACTATATACAGCAGCAGCAACAAGCCTTTAGGTGGAATCAAAGTCCCATACAGGATTGGTCATTCTAATCCTGACATAGATTATTTGCATTTAATTATTTACATCAATTAGATTATGTATTCATTACAATTTCTACAATGAAGTTTAACAATGGTGATCATTATGAATCCCAACAATTGGAATGGTAGTGAATCATTTTAGTAAAATATAACGATTAAAGAGGAGTGTCTTATAATAGATATATTCGCTTATAGAGTTCTTATACGACACTCTTCTTCAATCATCGTTATACAACAACAACAACAACAAAAGCCTTTATTTAGGGCATTTCGCCACATATAGGATTCGCCGTATTTACACATCAACAAGAGGAGAGGGAAGAGGAAACATTTACAACAAAATAAAGTTTTTCTCACATTCAGTTACCTATTTACAGATAGGTCATCCTCCAGTATCCTTTGCCCTGCATTCTTTCTTATGCGCCCAGCTTCTGTGCAGAACTTAAAGTATCTAACAATCAGTAATTCCTCATCCACAGAGCTGAAGAGAGAAGTTGACATATGCGATGGTATCTAAATTGACTAAAGTTAGGGCTTGGGAAAATTTCAGTACGTTTTTCTGTTAAGAGAGGGCATTGTAAGAAAACCATCGTTATATTTTGCTATTTTTCTATTCGAAGAGTTTAATTTAGTCAATGAATCATTTTATTCGCGAATGAACTGTACGTATTACATCCCAAATACGATGCGACGCCTGCCATCTCTGTATTGAACTCGATATACCATCTCGGTGATCTTTAAGCCAGTGAGTATCTTTAATTTGTCCACGAAGCGTGTCGGCGGGCGTCCAGGTATGCATCGCCCAGACATTCTTCAAGTCAGTATGGTGTACTCCAATGACTTTTGACAAATTTGTCAATCTGTTCGACAAATGCTGATTTCCAGAGGGAACGTTTAGAAAGGATTCGTTTAGATTATGCAGGGTCTTTCTATAAGTCAATGTGCACGCTATTCGTGTACTTTGTCTACTCAGGATGCGACAAAGATACACATGTGAGTTCGAAGGAATTGCAGCTAAAGTTACCGTTTTATTATGTCTCACAAACAGAAGGAATACAACAGTGGGACTTGCCTTCAACCTCCCCGTCAGAAGTATCCTTGGCGCCGTGGATGTCACTCTTGTGAAACTTCCCGCTCCACACTATTCAAGTCCAGCCTGGACTTACACCGCCTTGAAGGCCGCTCCGAAGTCAGGTTCTCCTGGCAGCGCTTTACAGGATCATCCAGGCTCAGAGGCAAGTCGCCACGTCCTCTTCTCACCGCAGATGTCACCAGACTCTGTCCCCCCCCACACAGGAATGCTGTTTTTGGCCCCTGCCACATGGCAGCGGGGGCAGCTAGAGTCCACCCCTCTTTCCCCAACTTTACTCTAATTGCTCAGCATTTCAAGATTATAGAATGAAGAATGAACTAGTTGTTTGTGAACTTAACGATTTGATTTCCGATAAAAAATCATATTTAAAGTTCAATTAATTTTGTGAAAACATTCTTAACTTTCTACAATATCTGGATCTCTAATGTTTTCATGCGTTAAATAATGTAAATAACTTATGTAAATAAACTTTTCTCCTTGTTTGGCGCAAGTATCCCTTGCGGGATATAGCGCTTTGGAAATAAAATAATTGGAAATTGTAATTGTTATGTAGCAATATTTTCACTCAAAATTGATACAAGAGATTATTTTATTGAATAATATTCTGTGAATTCATTTTTTCCATATTCTTTTATATAATTGAGATGAGTTAAAGTACCTGAGAGGCAACCATTAAGGCTATGAATCAAATTTTCACTAATGGAGAAATACCAATTACTTAAGGCAAAAACAATTAAAGACAGTACACATCAAATTTATAGAGGAATCCTGCTTCTTCTTCTTTCTTATCTTCACTCAATCATATTAGGGTATCAAGTTGTGACCCTTGATGGTGTCTGTTTGACAACCATCATGACTGGGTGAAGTAGAATGCGTCTGCCTTTGTCATTAAGACTGGGAGCACTACTCAGTAGCAGGCGACTTAGCTCTAAAAGTAATGACGCCTCTGACATGAGGGACAGACGCCATGTGCAGCCGCTCCTAACATGGAGTACAAACGCTGCTCATCCTGTATCCCTGGATTAGGAACCCTTACAGGGTACTATCAGACGGGCCAGCTGAACCCCGGTTTTTTAGTGAGCTTGTTACTGCTCCCCCTCCTCCTTTTTCATCCGGGCTTGGGACCGGCAAAGACGGAATTCTGATGACTAAATAAAATTAAGCATTTAACTATTTCGCCGTTTCACCCTGCCTCAAATGAGAATTAATGTAAATTCTTTTGAAGAAGCTATGAGAAAATAAAACAGAGAAAAGAAATTTTGAATGCAATCTCTAAAAAGGTCTATTGATTACTTATCTGCAATGGCAATCCTATCTTTGGATAAATTTCATGCCAGATCTCTTCATGTCTGAAAACCAAGAACCTTCATTACTGATTATTTCAAAAAATTAAGTTAGAGTTGGTAAACTCAAATTACTTATTAGATTTGTACTGAGTCACAAAGGTTTTGTCAGGAATTCTTCTAGAGTTCCAAAAAATAAAAATAGAATTCTAAACAAATATTAAAATTTATCAGCAAGATGTTAATCTTTGTTAATTAAATTCGGAAAAGAAAAAAATTAAAGATTTATTTTAGAAAATGATTATAAACATCCTGAAAAATATTCAAATACACCAAGCAATAGTAAATTGCACGATTATTCGACAATGTTAGAAAATTTACCCATAACTACATCTTTGGGTAGATCCAAAAATACTTAGTACTGTGTATTTAAGATTCCTATTGTAAGATTTTCTCCTATAATCTAGAAAAAAAGGTAAAGCAAACTGTTATATATGTAAAAACAAATACAGTTAAACCTGTCTATAGCGCCCCTTCTTGGGACACACCAAAATATGGTGCTATAAGAGAGGGGGTGCTATAGACAGGTCACTTCAATGTAAATCGCATCGTACTACGTATTTAAAATCGGGCGCTAAGGAGAGGGAGGCAATATATATATAGACAGGTTTAACAGTATATTTTATTAAATATAATTCAATGAATATTTAAAGAGAGAGAGAGAGAGAATACAAAATATTTTGTTATGATCATTACATTGGAATTGTGGTTATTTGTTTTTTTTTTTCCCTAAGATACAAAAAACGGCATACTGCTATATAAAATGTTGTTGAAAAAGAATTTTAAATTAGTTCTGAATTATAAAAATCGAATAACATGCTCGAAACCAGACACAGCAAGAATACAAAAGGAAGATAAAACATCTTTTGTAGACAGTGCCAGGAAGTATAAACAAACAACACGCACACAAAACAAACACTTGTGGTACAAACACTAACCAACGCCTCAAAACACCTTATTTGGAAGGAAGAAAGAAGTATGGCAGTTTGTAAGAGCATATATCTGTTTGTAATAAAAGCATTTTGATGAGTACTCGAAGGAAGAACAAGTATAAGTTTAATTATCAAGATAATTAGGCAGAATAAAATAAAATTTCAGTGAGACATGATTAATTCATAAGCAAGCCAAATTGTTGGTAGTTAATAATGATACTGACTATTTACTATTTTACTTATTTTTAGAACACAGTAGTAATATGAAAATAAATAAGAACAACAAGGAATAGATACTGAATGATTAACATGTATAGGTGAAATGTTGAATTGTTCTAATATATTTTATATAATAAAATAAATTGTAATACAATATAATGCGACTTATGATTGTAGAACGACATTTGAAAATTATCCCGCATTATTTTCCGTTTATCATTACTCTTCACAATCCATCCTTTCATACCTCATCCAAAAGGTTATAAATAATCGTTATTTATCCTTAAAATAAATTTCGATTTTTCGTTCAAAAGAAACACATGCGGGATAATTTTTAAATGTCGTTCTACAATCATACATTGTGATTTAAACATTTTAAATAATAAATATAGATTAAAGACGTTATATATATAAGAATATAGATGGAAATTTTGCCGAAAGGACACTGATTTAAAGAGACAAAGATCGCCCCCCCCCCCGCCAAAACAGACGTCAAAACTAGACGCCATCTATTGACTGTCACCGCAAACTAGCGGTCTAAGGTCGGTGACAAAGCTAAAGCGAAGAATGGAAAGCTAATTCTGAACGAAATAATATCACGCACATTAATATAAGTTTAAACTATATTATAGTAGAATATAATATATATGTAGAGTAGAATTAAATATAATTTATATGAAAGATAGTTGTAATAGAGAAGGAGTAATGATAATTAAAAACAAATTATAAAATATTTATTTTAGGTTATCGAAGAAGGATTTTTTAAAGTAACAACATAGGGTTATAACAAGTTCACGCTGTAGCCTCGGCAGTTACGCGTCATATGAGCGGAACATAGGGAAAAAAGGAAGAATTTAAGGTATTAGGAAAAGAAAAAGAGCAAAGACAGAACAATGTTATCTTCTTATCAAAACATTTAAAGTTTAAAAATATAATAAATATACATTTTTTGAAAGTAATTTTTATTTTATTTTTTGTTTTGTTTTTGTTAATAACACTTTTAATTATAACATTTTTTAATGTAAAATGGAGTCAAATTTGTTTGTCTTGTGTTAATGGAAACCATAATGGTTCAACCAGGATGGAAAGAGATTGATACCGGGCCGGGTCTCATAAAATGCAAACCCAGCGGGAGTTTCGACTATAAACGACCTAAACGACTATAGAAAATATTTAAAAAATTATATTTATTCCTTTTAGCACGAATAGTATCTTTAGGTTTTTTTGAGAAAATACTTTTCTTTGACAATCAAAATATATTTTGGAATTTAGATTTTTCAGAATAAATAATTCGAGAGAGATTAGCTTAATATTTATAGGTAATATGTAAATTTATATAAAAGTAGGTTTTTACCCTCGATTAAAAAAAAAAAGGAAAACCTGGACGTTCGCCGGGTCATTTGTCTAGTATCTAGATATTTTTATTGTTAACTTCCCGCACGGCGCGAGACAAACAACATGACGTAGAAGCGACGGCCGGTATAAAAGGAAAGCCTGGCCCGAGCAGACTCACAGTACAGCACAACGATGTACACTCAGCTCCTCATCGCCCTCTGTGCCATCTCGGCCATCGCTGCCCGGGAGCAATGCCCCGAACCCAAGAATAAGGTGAAGGTCACTCTGCCTGAACTCAAGGGAACCTGGCACCTCCATGCCATCCTCAACTTCGGTATTGGGCCGATGGAAGCCCCTGGATGCCTGACCGTCCACGTTGAGAAGGAAGAATCTGGCAAGGCCCCTGTGACCTTTGCCACGCACATGTTCAACACCTCCATCTACCTCCGTTCCAACCTGTCTGTTGAAGACAGCCAGCCTCCCCGTCTGATGGTTGGAGCTCCCAAGGCCTCCCTCAAGATCAACAATTTCATCGTCCAGATCCCTATTAACAGCAAAATCTCCACCAACGTTGTGATGTTCGATTCCAAGGAGCACATCGTCCTCTGGTCCTGCGTCCGCCGTTACTTCTACAACGTCGAGCAAGCCGCTATCTTCCTTCGCAAGCCTGAGCGCAACGAGGAAACCATCCAGAAGATCCAGAAGCAACTGGAGGAGAACGAGCTGCCTCACGAGCGCTTCACTTACATCAGAAACCCCCAGCTTTGCGACGAGATTGACATGCCTTCTTCCCAGTAATCTTCCATACCCTCTATCCGCCTACCCTAAAATGTATGCATATTTTAAAATAAATAAATTAAATTAAATCTTTAAGTTTTCATTTGTGTTTTACCATCTTTAGGATGAGGAATGATTGCACAGATACATTTTAAACAGTACTTATGTCAACAAGGGCATTAGCCACAAGTGAATAGGAAACAATTGGAAATTTCGTGATCGGTACGAATGGAACAAATATGATCTTTTAAAAGGTATTTGTAATCTAATTAAAATTTGTCTAATATTTTTAAGCATATATTGATGATTGAGTAAATATATGAGCATGTTGGCATATTAATAAGAAGTTCAGAAAATATTCCATCGCCTAAAAACACGGATAAACCAGATCACTCTTAAAGATCGCTTCTGATAAGCGACTAATGTCAAACCAATGTCAAACCAATTCACAGAGACTCTTTTCATCGCAATATAGTCTCTAATAAGATACCATCTCCAAGAAAAACTAGTTTCAGTCGTATCATTAGGATATGATCTATCGTTGGAGATTATAATTATAATTTTTTATTTTTAAAATGCTAACTAGGTTTTATTATTGGTTTATTTATTGAAATAACACTGTTTATGAAATTATATTTCTATAACTATATAATTCAAATCAATATCGTTCTCTTCAACCACATATAAAGGGTGTTTCAGGTAAATTACGAATATAACCACAATGTAATATTCAACAGAAATTTATTGCAAATGAAATTTTTAAAATTCGAAATGAAATTTGGCACAGTAGTATATAAAAGGATATAATTTGATTTATTAAATGTATTTTCCAATTTTATCTAGAAAAGACTCGATATAAGTATAGAATGAAGCTCAGTCCTTGGAGAAAAACACCTAGTCAATTTGAGACATCACTGTGTGAACCGCTTTCTTGACAGACTGAATAGTGTTGTGGGGTGCTTTATTGACATCTTTCTCAACAATTTACCATGCATAATATTCAAGGGTTTGCAGTCTGGAGAGTTAAAGGGCCAAATATCATATTATAGTGACTGTAAACGTTAAGTATTAGCTACGATTGTGTCTTTTTACTTTTTGGGCTAGAGCTGAGTCCTGTATGAAGACATACATTCTTCTTGCGGCGACCATGCTTCACAACGGTATCCAGGACATTGACGTAGGTGTCAGTCTTCATTATAAATCCCATTTCAAATACCTATAAAGGCATATCATCACCTTCACTGATGAGGAAGGAAGGTTCCTCACAATTGGTACATCTATAGGGTCTTCACAGATCAAGCGATCATTCCTGGGATTTATCTTTTGATAGATGTCAAAGATATTTTCATTAGAGAAGAATCTCAGCATGCCACAAGATTCATGTTTAAGGTTGTTGAGAAGTGCAGCAATCTTTCCTTTATTGTATATTAACATATTTTTATTCAACAATCAGTCTTTCCATAAAGCATAAAACTTGAGACCAAGGTCCTCATGGATTGTTCTGACAATTGACATTGTTTTCCAAAAAAAAAAACTGGTCATTCAACTTACTAAAAAATCCTGAAACGAGGTTTTAAGGCAAAAGTGCGTTAGAAAGCCAGACAATGTTTAAAAATATTACCCAAATGTACTGAATTACAGGTGGATAAATTAAGAAAATAAGTTTTTTTGTCGTTTGAGGTACAGTTTGCACCACGCTGATGAGGGCCAACAGCCCATAACGCGTACGTGTTCAACTTTACCTTTTTAAATCAAGAATGGGTATTTGGTCAATTCTGGAATAATTAAAAATCAAAGAATAGTTGATATTTATTCCGCCAGATGGTGCAAGCCATAAGCAACTTTTAGTTGCACGATGAGGAGATTCCTTCTCCCTTAATTTATCCAACTAATCCCAGTAAAATTTCACGTTCGTACTATTTTTTCACAATATTCACATTGTTTTTAAGAACTAATTGAAAGTAACACCAATTGAAAAATGGCGTCTTAAAAATAGCATATTGTCAACATATATTATATATTATTGAAAAAAAAATATATATGTCATAATATATACTCTTCCAGGAATAATAAAGCAAACCTACAGTCGACCCAGAGAGAGACGGGAGGGTAAAGTCCGGTCACTTTAGACATCAGCGACATTCCAAGGGGCGACAACTGAGGCCCGTTACTTGGAACCTCGGGCCTATTAAGACAGTTGGGGATAGTGTGCGACACGAACGGCCGCCCGGCTGTGCCAGGCCCGGCTCTCCCCCTCTCTCTCTCTCTCTCTGGTTGCCTGGGTTCCTTCTCTTCCAACTTGTGGTGTGATTATTTTTCTTCCCACCTTATTATATTGCCACATATATATTTAAATAAAAAGGGATATATTGGATCAAAATATCATTTATTTTACCAAAATTTTGATCCAATATATGCCTTTTTATTAAAATATTTATTTATGGATTGCTCTATGTTCAAAAATATATATACATGGATATATTTAGAGAAATAATAACTTTTAGCATTATATTAGGACACAGAACATAATTCTGAAATATATTTGATACGCAGTGACCTTAAATGAGGACACACGAGATAACCAAGTGTGAATAAAATTGCCTCTGTCTCCTTCAAAAATAAACAAACGACTGGAGGCGCGCATTAGAAAATATGATGTCATTATCTATTATATTCTCACTATAAAATTATGGAAGAGATAGACACATAGCTATAAGGTAGGATAGCTTATAGGCTATCAGAGAAAGTCACTGACAGACATCCAAGATATGTTCTGATCAGGCAGGGTAAAAGGGGAAGAAGTTGTTGAAAATATCAAGGAGAAGAATAATGAAAACATGGAAGATTATGAGAGATGTAGCCATTGGAATGAATGTTGACTCTTTGAAATATTTAGAACTATCCGTAAGGATCTTAGTCCTGATGTCTTATTCCCTTCGTAAATGTCAGATGCTGACTGAGAATATGAGAATAAAAGAAAAAGAAAGACCGTTCTCAGCAACCTGAAACATGACTCTTGTAGATGTCAGAGGTTTTTCTCTAATTAAAAGAACTTTGAGGTAGGCCAAAAGGTAAATCCCTGGAATAATCTATGGATCTGTAAAGACCCCTCACCTGTCTTGATGCAAACAGAATTTCCTGTCTTAGCAATGAAGGTGTTGTAATGCTCCCCATTTCATTGTTGAGAGTCTTTGGATGAACGCTGATACCTACATCAATGTCATAAAGAATGTTTGAATCCATGGATGGACATGGTATCTGCAAGAAGAAATTGTCTTCTATCAGGACTCAGCTCCTAACCACAAAGAATAAAAGGACACAACCATGGCTGACATTTTAATGTCCTTAGTCACTACACTCCTGATATTTGGTCCCCTAAATATCTTAACTGAAACCTCTTTGACTATTATGTATGGATATTTGTTGAAGGAAATGTAAACAAAGTTCTCCTCACAACACCTTCCACTCTGTCAAGAAAACGGTACAGATGGCGGAGATCCGAATGACAATTGACAATTAAAACTAATTTATTGACAACTCGGTCAATATTTACAAAATAAGGAAGAGATCACAAAAATAATTAGAGAAAATAAAAAGATAGCGAAAAGCGTGTTCGAACCAGGGACATCAGGTTTCAAAGTCTAAAGCTTTCGCAGCTAAGCTATTTTGCCTAATTATATAATAATTTAAAGAATTAATATTTACAAATTTAAATTTTCAGCCGGGCAATCTTCCCTACCGTACAAATGTCCTCAGCCAGGCGATGTCCTCAATTCCAACACCCAGCCCCATCTGCACGAAGTACCGATAAATTCTGTACTTCGCTGACGCAAGGATGGCCGTCGTCCTCCTGCTCATTCCCGAATATCCATGCCTGGAGATCAGATGGAGACCCAATTGAAGAAAGTCATCGTCGCAAAGGCCTGTGAGTCATTCCACACTCGCTTCGATACTATTAAATCTAATAATTGAAACTACTTGTATATTGAATAAATCAAGACAATATATTTTCATCTACTACTGTTAAAAATGTATTTTTACTCGCAATGAATTTCAGTTAAAATTCCATTGTTGTTATAGTTACAATTTATCTAATAAACCCTGTTTATTTAGTTGAGGAACAATGATATTTAAAGTATATAAGTTAATCAAATTTTCTAATGAAAAGGGTCAACTGATAGATAAAAACAATATGAAAAACATACTTACCACTTTAATTTGAAATTGCAGAACAATAGGCTCTCCAATTAGAGATTGTGTTCAAATGACAGGACTATACCAAGTCTTTTTTGTAGGTGGTGTTTTATCAGAAACTATTTTGAGATTAAAAGAATCCTCCCTCATGACTTGGCTTGATATTATAGAGAGGCTGATAAAAGCCATATTTAAGAGTGATATGGTTTTTTGCTTATCCCTAGTACACGTAGTACAGGCCATGATAATCATCGTGGGTAGAAGTAGGCGACTGCTTTTATTGTAAGTGCACCACATGTGAAAAGCAGTTCGACTTTGCACTTATAAAATGTGCCAGTGCCCAATTTGGTTACTTGTACTCGCTGGTGGGGTTGCAAGAATCGGGGCCATTGAAGCATTTTATTTAATCAGAAAAAGTGCCTAATGCGGGAATCGAACCCGGGTCATAAGAGTCGAAAACCAATGGTTTAGACCATCCTTCCACCGACCCCCTATGGTGAGGGATATGGTTAATGTTATCTATTAAGAGGATCTTATACTTATGCCAATATTCTCACATATTTACATAATCACCAATATATATGAAAACATTAGACAAATTATCATTAGAATCCAAACACCACTCAAAAGATCATATTTGTTTCATCGTATTACTAATAAAATTTCCTATTGTTTCTTAATCACTCTTATGGCCAATTCACTTGCTAACATAAGCATTATTTAAAAATGTATCTGTTAAAGGATTCCTCACACATTCTTTAGGTATAAAAATAATTAAGGAAAATTTCAAAGGTTTTATCCATTAATTTATTTTTAAATATGCTTACATATATTAGGGTAGGCGGATATAGGGTATGGAAGATTACTGGGAAGAGGGCATTTCAATCTCGTCGCAAAGCTGGGGGTTTCTGATGTAAGTGAAACGCTCGTGGGGCAGCTCGTTCTCCTCCAGCTTCTTCTGGATCTTCTGAATGGTTTCTTCGTTGCGCTCAGGCTTGCGGAGGAAGATGGCGGCCTGCTCGGCATTGTAGAAGTAACGGCGGACGCAGGACCAGAGAACGATGTGCTCCTTGGAATCGAACATCACAACGTTGGTGGAGATTTTGTTGTTAATAGGGATCTGGACAAAGAAATTTTCGATCTTGAGGGAGGCCTTGGGAGCTCCAACCATCAGACGGGGAGGCTGGGTGTTTACAACAGACAGGTTGGAACGGAGGTAGATGGAGGTGTTGAACATGTGCGTGGCAAAGATCACAGGAGCCTTGCCAGATTCTTCCTTCTCAACGTGGACGGTCAGGCATCCAGGAGCTTCCATCCAGGTGACTCCGAAGTTGAGGATGGCATGCAGGTGCCAGGTTCCCTTGAGTTCAGGCAGGGTGACCTTCACATTCGTCTTGGGCTTGGGGCATTGCTCCCGGGCAGCGATGGCCGAGATGGCACAGAGGACGATGAGGAGCTGAGTGTACATCGTTGGGCTGTAATGTGAGTCTGCTTGGGCCAGGCACTTCTTATATACCGGCCGTCGCTTCTACGTCATGTGTTTTGTCTCGCGCCGAACGGGAAGTAAACAATAAAAACATAGATACTCGTCAAAAATGACCCGGTCAACGCCCAGGTTTTCCTATAAATTTAATTTTTTTACCAACTGTGGAAAGCTTTTTTGAAATATATATTTATACTGAATATAAATTATAAGTTATTTTTTTATCACACATTATTTATAAATCACATTATCAATCAAAAATTCAAACATCCACTTTGAATAACAACGATAATTTTTTTTTTTTTTATTAACTTGAAGATTTTCATTATGCCAAAAGAGACAACTGCAAATATGTATTATATTTTCTTCAGTCCTCTAAGATTTCGTTGAAAGACACAGATAAGCAGACAGATAGAAAATTTTTAAGTAAAAATAAGAGAGATTTACATTTTTTCGAAAAAGAGAATATATAAAGGAAGAAACTGATATAATAAATTATCTCATTCTAATTGGTTCATTAAATTGTTAGCATTATCATCTCGTTCTATTGTTATATCAAATACAAATTTACAGATATCAAATTTCGTAAAGGTTTTGTAGCATTCTACATATATATGTTAATATATTTTTATATTGTGTGATATTCAGTTATAGAAGATATAGAAAAAATGTATTATAAATATCTTCAATAATATAATTTTGAAAAATAAAGATACTTCAACGATGAAATGGTTTTTTTCTCAACATCTTTTGTTCTCGCCAAGAAAAAATAAAAATGTATGCATGCAGCAAAGCGTTAAAAAGAGATACTTTTTAATGCCTTGCTAAATGCATTAATTTTTATTTGTTCCTGTCGAAGACATATTTTTGTCAAAGCGTCAAGAAAATAAAACAATTTCTGGCAAAATTGTATTTTATTTTGAGAGCTATGAATATCTGCTAGGCAAATCCCTATTATATATAATATAAAATATTTTTTGGGTCAAACAATGTCTTCTTCACTTCTACTCTACATACTCTATAACTGAAAACTGAAGCTGGAATAAATATTTGTTAGATTGAGAGGCAAACTAGTGTATCTGAAGAACAGATATATTGGAAGAAATGATTGAAATTTCATAACAATAAATTGTTTTATTCCATAGGTTTATCGATAAAAGTTTAGAGAAAGTCAATATGTCGTTGGACCCCCCACAGGCCTGGATATAGGCTACCACCCCCGCGTGTCATGGACTGATGAAGATTACTGATGTTGTGCTGAGGGATTTTTTTGCCAAATTGTCTTTAACTGTCGGGCTAAATAGTCAACATTCCGGGATAGTTGCAATCCAATTCCCATCATATCCTAGATATTACTCTATGGGTGAGAAATAAGGCGACCTTGCTGGCTACAAAAGTTCAGACAGATTGAACATAATCCATAGAAATACATACCGTATGTTGACAGGTATTATCTTGTTGAATAATAAACTCTAGGTATTGTGAGAGGAAGGGCAACAAAACAGGTCGTAGAATGTCAAATAGGTACTGGTTCTGTCAGAGGTGCTAGGAATGACTACCAATAAGGTCCTGCTATAAAATAACACCCCAGACTATAACGCTTATTTGTGGATCTGTGAGGAGTTTGAGATTAATTTCAGGATCTACAGACTTCCTAGGATGTCTCCAGACATGTTCTTATTCAAAGTTCTTAGGCCTAACGACAATTCGGTCAGTAAATGTATTTTATTATCTCGACGTTTCGACAAAAACATTTCGTTCTCGTCAGGAAAAAATAAAATGTAAAGCATTTATCAAGGTGTTAAAGAATATTCTAAGCAGATTTACTTTTAAGGCCCTGATGAATCTTCAATTTTTTTCCTGACTAGGACAAAATAATTTATCGAAACGTGAAAAGAATAAAAAACATTTACTGGCCGAATTGTCGTTAATTCTGAGAACTATTACAGGTCGATTATATATTATTAGTAAGCTTAATCTATTCAATATTAGTACACATCCATTCTTTTATCAGGGCATGTAGCTTCTAATTATTCAGTTCTAGTACACATCCATTGCCTCTGAGAGGTAATAATAATCGTATCATTCATTATTTGTACTCTTTGTTCTCTTGTTATTAGTACTATTGCGTGAGCAGATGGAATTATCAATTCGAATTAGTATATTTCAATTGCATTAGCGGACTATATCATTCCATCATTCAGTATTAGGACACTTTAATTTCTTTAGCGGTATTATTCTCTCATCCATTCAGTACTTATATGCTTCATTTGAAGAAGCAGTAAGCACAACACCAACATACATCATTACATAATTCAGTATTAGGACACTTTCATTTCTTTAGCGTATTATTCTCTCATCCATTCAGTACTTATATGCCTTAATCGAAGAAGCAGTAAGCACAACACCCAACACACATCATTCCATCATTCAGTATTAGGACACTTTCATTTCATTAGCGGTATTCTTAATTCATCCATTTAGTACTTATATACCTTATTTGAAGAAGCGGTAAGCACAACACCCAATATACATCATTCCCCTCTTTCAGTATTAGGACACTTTAATTTCTTTAGCGGTATTCTTAATTCATCCATTTAGTACTTATATGCCTTATTTGAAGAAGCAGTAAGTACAACACAAAATACCTATAATTCACAGATTCAGTACGAATACACTTCAATTCCTTTAACCTGTACGGTATATATCATCCAATTTTTATTACTAGTACACTTTCGATGCGTTAACAGTGTGGATAATTCTTCCACCCAATATTCATTCAGTATTACTAGATTCTCATTACTTGAGTGTTATGCATCACTAATTTTAGTAATGTTCTTACGATCCTATTGTATTTTTGATATTTATCATTAATTTAGTACTATAACACCTTCATTGTATTAGAAGTATGAGTCATAATATATTCGATATACTAGTAAACTTATATTGCATGAACGACTAGTAAATTTTCATTTTTTCAGCGGGATGCATTAATCCTTCGTCCAAAACTAGAATACCTTCTTCATAATATCAGTATGCCTCATTAAATTTTTCAGCACTATTACACTTTTCTCCAAAGTACATTAACGTTGTGCATCATTAATTGAAATAGTTCAAGGCTAGTGAAATTCCATTTCCATATATAGTGGAGTGTACGATTCCTTACTCGAGAAATTCATTCGAGAAATTCTAACAGTACATACTCTTACTTTGATAGATTTTCAAAAGTTTCAAAGATTATTCACAATTTTATCATAAATAGAAATTCAAATAGTACTAGCAACACTCCCTTTAAATTCGTGGTAAACATAATCCATTCATTAATTAAAAAGGCATATATTGGATCAAAATATCATTGATTTTATCTATATGAATTTAACCAATATAAAATGATATTTTGATCCAATATATGTCTTTTTAATTGAATATTTATTTAGAGATTGCTCTATTTTCAATATAATTCATTCAGTGCTAGTATATTTCCATTGCCTTAGCGTGGTTTGCATCATTTTATCTTTTAGTACTAGTATATTTTTCCTTCCTTAAGCGATATTTACATCATTTATTTATTTAGTACTCGTATTTTTTCAATTGATTTAGCAGTATGCATCATTTATACATTCATTCAATACTCGTATACTTCCATTGCCATAACAGTATGTTCGATTCCATAGTCTATATTGGATTCAAATTTTTGCATACTTCATTTGAGTAACTCTAACAGTATTTTCTTTTATTTTGATAGATATTCAAAATATTACGAAGTTTTTGGAGTTGCTAAAATAATCAAATGGCTTAAAAGGTTTATATTGATACGTGCTGTAAATATCTCAAAATTATTATTCTCATATTTAACTTTTCATAGAACTTTATTCCAATAATCATCATCACTTAGCGTTGTTTACACGAGGACTATGTAAAAATGGCAGACGTTGGTTAAAAATAAAAAACTAACGAGACATACATTCTTGATTATATATTTCCTTTACATTAAAAATAGCTAAAAAAGAAAAACTTACATACATCCGCAACATACTTGGCGCAGTCGAAAAGGATACGAAAGAAAATTAAAAAGGTAAATTTTTAATCAAAATATTATATATTTCAAATTTAAATAACTCATTTAGAAACATCTTTATTTTTATAATGGCAAATATACATAGATTTGAAAAATATTCTGGCAGTAAGAATAATATAAAAATTGAAAGTTGGATTAAGTTGTATGAAGTAGAAAATTTAAAAGCAAACGATGAAGAAAAAATACACAATCTTATCTACTATTTAGCAGATGAAGCCTTAGAATTTTTTGCTGATGAAATTCTTACAAATGCACATATAAAAAAATGGGAAACTGTAAAAGATAAACTCATTGCCAGATTTAAGCCTTGCACATATAGTCCCATTGTATTAGCATCTAGCAGAAAGCTCCTCGCAAGTGAAACTGTGGAGACTTATTTTAAAGAAAAAATGGACTCACTAAATCAAACATCCTTGAAAAAGGAAGAGAAAATACAGCTACTAACAGATGGGCTACCTTTGAATTGGAGGGATGTGTTTTGCAGCAGCACAACCTGCAGATCCAACCAAATGGATACAAGTTGCACTTTCTGTTGAGCATAACAGGCAACAAAGTAAGCTAAGAAATTTGTTTAAACCCAAAGTGTGCACTCTATCTCAACAGGAAAGATCAGCTTCAAATTGCCCATTTTTCTGCTCAATTTGCATGAAGAAAATAATTAAAGTGAAACATTGGTTGAATGAATGTCCTGATTATGACCCAAATTATAAAACAGAAAGATCATCTAAAAATACACAACCAAAACAATTCATTACAACAGTCACTGAATCAACCACAAGTAATGAAACAAACAAAGTAACTTGCTTATCAACTAACAATCCTCCTAATAAATTGATAGACTTTAAAATTTGTGTGAACAAACATCCTTTACAAGCCTTCATGGACACAGGTGCTACCA
>CP092873.1:6420323-6433984 GCA_030710605.1 Cordylochernes scorpioides
CCCCCCCCCCGCCAAAATAGACGTCAAAACTAGACGCCATTTATTGACCGTCACCGCAAACTAGCGGTCTCGGGTCGGTGACAAAGCTAAAGCAAAGAATAGAAAGCTAATTCTACACAAAATAATATTACACACATTAATTTATGTTCAATATATATTATAGTAGAATAATATATATATAGTAGAATTAAATATAATTTATATGAAAGATAGTTGTAAAATAGAGAAGGAGTAATGATAATTAAAAACAAATTATAAAATATTTCTTTTAGGGTATCGAAGAGGGTTTTTTTTTTTAAGTAACAACATAGGGTTATAACAAGTTCACGCTGTTGCCTCGGCAGTTACGCGTCATGTAAGCAGAACATAGAAAAAAAAGAAAGAATTGAAGGTATTAGTATAAGTGAAAAAGAGCAAAGACAGAACAATGATATCTTTTTATCAAACATTTAAAGTTAAAAAAAAAGAAAATTTAAATTTTTTGAAAGTAATTATTTTTTCTATATATTTTTTTGTGTTAACCAAATTTTTAATAATATTTTTTAGTGTAAAAATGGAGTTAAACTTGTTTGCTGTTAATGGAAACCATAATGGTTCAACCAGGATGGAAAGAGATTGGTACCGGTCCGGGTCCTATCAAAAGCAAATCCAGCGGAAGTTTCAAATATAAACGACCCGAAACAACTATAGAAAATATAACAAAAATTCTATTTATTCCTTTTAACACGACTAATATCTCAGGTTTTTTTATGAAAATACTTTTTTTTGACAATCAACATATATTTTGCAATTTAGATTTTTCAGAATAATCAATTCGAGAGAGATTAGCTTAATATTTATAGGTAATATGTAAATTTATATAGAAGTAGCTTTTTACCCTCGATAAAAAAAAGGAAAACCTGGACGTTCGCCGGGTCATTTGTCTAGTATCTAGATATTTTTATTGTTAACTTCCCGCACGGAGCGAGACAAACAACATGACGTAGAGACGACGGCCGGTATATAAGGAGAGCCTGGCCCAAGCAAGCTCACAGTACAGCACAACGATGTACACTCAGCTCCTCATCGCCCTCTGTGCCATCTCGGCCATCGCTGCCCGGGAGCAATGCCCCGAGCCCAAGAATAAGGTGAAGGTAACTCTGCCTGAACTCAAGGGAACCTGGCACCTGCATGCCATCCTCAACTTCGGTATTGGCTCGATGGAAGCCCCTGGATGCCTGACCGTCCACGTTGAGAAGGAAGAATCTGGCAAGGCCCCTGTGACCTTTGCCACGCACATGTTCAACACCTCCATCTACCTCCGTTCCAACCTGTCTGTTCAAGACAGCCAGCCTCCCCGTCTGATGGTTGGAGCTCCCAAGGCCTCTCTCAAGATCAACAATTTCATCGTCCAGATCCCTATTAACAGCAAAATCTCCACCAACGTTGTGATGTTCGATTCCAAGGAGCACATCGTCCTCTGGTCCTGCGTCCGCCGTTACTTCTACAACGTCGAGCAAGCCGCTATCTTCCTTCGCAAGCCTGAGCGCAACGAGGAAACCATCCAGAAGATCCAGAAGCAACTGGAGGAAAACGAGCTGCCCCACGAGCGCTTCACTTACATCAGAAACCCCCAGCTCTGCGACGAGATTGAAATGCCCTCTTCTCAGTAATCTTCCATACCCTCTATCCGCCTACCCTAATATGTAAGCATATTTTAAAATAAATAAATAAATAAATAATTTAAGTTTTCATTTGTGTTTTACTATCTTTAGAATTAGGAATTATTGCACAGATACATTTTAAACAATACTTATGTTAACAAGAGCATTGGCAACAAGTGAGTAGGAAACAATTGAAATTTTGTGATCGGTACGAATGGAACAAATATGATCTTTTAAAAGGTATTTGTAATCTCTAATTATAATTTGTCTAATATTTTAGGCATATATTGATGATTGAGTAAATATATGAGCATGTTGGCATATTAATAAGAAGTTCAGAAAATATTCTATCGCCTAAAAACACGGATAAACCAGATCACTCTTAAAGATAACTTCTCATAAGCGACTCTGTAATGTTAAACCTATTCACAAAGACTTTTGTGACGACTACACTTTGCTTCAGCGAGCCGAACTAAGACGGCATCCGCGGGCGTCAACACTTCACTACGCATGCGCGTGGGATGTCATCAGAGACGCTGGCCATTTAGCGGTAAACAACAAGGCTAGTGCGGTGGCCGTTATTTCAACCGTTGCTTCTTTTCTCTTTATAATTTCTTGCTTTAAATAAATTAATTTTAATTATAATTTTATCAGCAGCCTTTCCACAAGCCACACCAACACAGCACATCAACAACCATCACTACACTTTTAATCGCATAATAGTCTCTGATAAGATAACATCTCCAAGAAAACCTAGGTTCAATCGTATCATTAGTACATGATCTATCATTGGTGACTACTGTACTGCATTTTTTATATAATAAAATGCTAAGTAAGTATTATTATTGGTTTATTTATTGATATATAACACTGTTTATGAAATTATATTTCTAGAATCATAATTCGAATCTATCGTTCTCTTCAACCACATATAAAGAGTGTTTCAGGTAAATTACGAATATAACTACGATGTAATATTCAACAGAAATTTATTTTATTTATTTCAACACACAAAACGCAATATCCCGGCTAGGGATAATTGCGTCGATTTACTTAAAAAAAAAACAGAAATAGTTATAAACCTATTATATAAGAAAGTAATTAAAAATAAAAAGAGAAACAATAATATATATTTCAGGAACCTGAACCTTTCAGGCCCGAAAGACAAATATATTTACAAAAATAGTTAAACCTATGATAATTCTCTCTGCTATTTACAAATTGATAAAGATCTACAACATTATTTATTGTCTGTTGTCTCGCGCTAGAAAAGAGTGGGCATTCCAGCAGTAGGTGTCTCGAATCCTGGAATTTAACAGAAATTTATCGCAAGTAAAATTTTTAAAATTCGAAATGAAATTTGGCACAGTAGTATATAAAAGGATATAATTTGATTTATTCAATGTAGTTCCCATTATTAGATAGAAGGTTTGATGTAAGTGTAGAATGAATCTCAGTCTCTCTTTGGATAAAAACACCTAGTCCATTTGGGTCATCACTGTGTGAACCGCTTTCTTGACAGACTGAATAGTGTTGTGGGGTGTTTTATTGACATCTTTCTCAACAATGTCCCATACATAATATTCAAGGGGGTTGCAGTCTGGAGAGTTAAAGGGCCAAATATCAGACTTATAGTTACCGTAAACGCTAAGTATTAGCTACGATTGTGTCTTTTTACCTTGTGGACTGGAACTGAATCTGTAGGAAGACATAGATTCTTCTTGCGGCCACCATGCTTCGCGACGGTATCCGGGACATTGACGTAGGTGTCAGTCTTCATTCTAAATTCATTTTTAAATATATGTAAAGGCATGTCATCACCTTCACTTATGAGGAAGGAAAGTTCATCACAATTGGTACATCTATGGGTTCTTCACAGATCAACCAATCATTCCTGGGATTTACCTTTTGGTAGACGTCAAAGATATTTTCATTAAAGAAGAATCTCAGCGCATGTCACAAGATTCATGTTTAAGGTTGTTGAGAAGAGCAGAAACCTTTCCTTTATTGTATACCACCAAATTGTTATTCAGAAACCAGTCTGTTCTAAAAAGCATAGAACTTGAGACCAAGGTCCTCGTGGATTGCTCTGACAATTGACATTGTTTTCCAAAAAAAAAAAAAAAAAATTGGTCATTCAGCTTACTAAAAAATCCTAAAACGAGGTTTTAAGGCAAAAGTGCGTTAGAACGCCAGACAATGTTTAAAAATAGTACCCAAATGTACTGAATCACAGGTGGATAAATTAAGAAAATCAGTTTTTTTTTTGTCGTTGAGGTACAGTTTGCACCACGCTGATGAGGGTCAACAGCCCATAACACGTACGTGTTCAGCTTTACTTTTTTAATCAAGAATGGGTATTTGGTCAATTCTGGAATAATTAAAAATCAAATAAGAGTTGATATTTATTCCGACAGATGGTGCAAGCCATAAGCAACTTTTAGTTGCTCGATGAGGAGATTCCTTCTTCCTTAATTTATCCAACTGATCCCAATAAAATTTCACTTTTGTTATATTTTCTCACAATATTCACATAGTTTTTAAGAACTAACTGAAAGTAACACCAATTGAAAAATGGCGTCTTAAAAAATGGCATATTGTCAACATATATTATTTATTGAAAAAAAAAATATATATTTAAATAAAGAGGCATATATTGGATCAAAATATCATTTATTTTACCAATATATGCATTTTTATTTAAAGATTTATTTATGGATTACTCTATGTTCAAAAAATATATATACATGGATAAAATTTAGAGAAATAATAACTTTTAGCATTATATTAGGACACAGAACATAATTCTGAAATATATTTGATACGCAGTGACCTTAAATGAGGACACACGAGATAACCAAGTGTGAATAAAATTGCCTCTGTCTCCTTCAAAAATAAACAAACGACTGGAGGCATTGAAAAATATGATGTCATATCTATTATATTCTCACTATAAAATTATGGAAGAGATAGACACATAGCTATAAGGTAGGATAACTTATAGGCTATCCGAGTCAAGTCACTGACAGATATCCAAGACATGTTCTGATCAGGCAGGGTAAAAGGGGAAGAAGTTGTTGAAAATATCAAGGAGAAGATTAATGAAAACATGGAAGATCATGAGAGATGTAGCCATTGGAATGAATGTTGACTCTTTGAAATATTTAGAACTATCCGTAAGGCTCTTAGTCCTGATGTCTTATTTCCTTCGTAAATGTCAGATTCTGACTTAGAATATGAGAATAAAAGAAAAGGAAAGTTCGTTTTCAGCAACCTGAAACATGACTCTTGTGGATGTCAGAGGTTTTTCTCTAATTAAAAGAACTTTGAGGTAGGCCAAAAGGTAAATCCCTGGAATAATATCTGGATCTGTAAAGACCCCTCACCTGTCGTGATGCAAACCTAATTTCCTGTCTTAGCAGTGAAGGTGTTGTAATGCCTCCCCATTTCATTGTAGAGAGTCTTTGGATGAACTCTGATACCAACATCAATGTCATAAAAAAATGTTTGAATCCTTGGATTGACATGGTGTCATCAAAATGAGAATTATGTCTTCTAACAGGACTAATCTATCCACAAAGAAAAAAGGACCCAACCATGGCTGACATTTAATATTCTTAGTCACTGCAGCCCTGATATTTGGTCCCCTAAATATCCTAACTGAAACCTCTTTGACTATTATGTATGGAGATTTGTTGAAGGAGATGTAAACAAAGTTCTCCTCACAACACCTTCCACTCTGTCAAGAAAACGGTACAGATGGCGGAGACCCGAATGACAATTGACAATTAAAACTAATTTATTGACAACTCAGTCAATATTTACAAAATGAGGAAGAGATCACAAGAATAATTAGAGAAAATAAAAAGATAGCGAAAAGGGTGTTCGAACCAGGGACATCAGGTTCTAAAGTCTAAAGCTTTCGCAGCTAAGCTATTTTGCCTTATTATACAATAATTTAAAGAATAATTAATATTTACAAATTCAAATTTTCAGCCGGGGAGTCTTCAACACCGTACAATTGTCCTCTTCCAGGCGATGAGGGGGTCCTCAATTCCAACACCCAGCCCCACCTGCACCGATAAATTCGGTACATCGCTGACGCAAGGATGGCCGTCGTCCTCCTGCCAATTCCCGAATATCCATGCCTGGAGATCAGAAGGTGACCCAATTGTGAAGGTCATCGTTGTCAAGGCCTATGCTTCATTCCATATTCGCCTCGATACTGTTAAATCTAATAATTGAAACTACTTGTATATTGAATAAATCAAGACAATATATTTTCATCTACTACTGTTAAAAATGAATTTTACCCGCAATGAATTACAGTTTAAATTCCATTGTTGCTATAGTTACAATTTATCTAATAAACCCTGTTTATGTAGTTGAGGAACAATGAAGTTTAAAGTATATAAGTTAATCAAATTTTCGAATGAAAAGGGTCAACTGATAAATAAAAATAGTATGAAAAAACATACTTACCACTTTCATTTGAAATTGCAGAACAATAGGGTCTCCAATTAGAGATTGTGTTCAAATGACAGGACTATACCTAGTCTTCCTTGTAGGTAGTGCTTTATCAGAAACTATTTTGGGATTAAAAGAACCCTCCCTCGTGACTTGGATTAATATTATAGAGAAGCTAATGAAAGGCCATCTTTAAAAGTGATATGTTTTTTTTTTTTTGCTTATCCCTAGTACACGTAGTACAGGCCATGATAATCATGGTGGGTAGAAGTAGGCGACTGCTTTTACTGTAAGTGCACCACATGTCTACACATGTGAAATGTAGTTCGACTTTGCACTTAAAAATGTGCCAGAGCCCAATTTGGTTACTTGCACTCGCTGGTAAGGTTGCAAGAATCGGGGCCATTGGAGCATTTTATTTAATCAGAAAAAAGTGCATAATGCGGGAATCGAACCCGGGTCATAAGAGTCGAAAACCAACGGTTTAGGCAATCCTTCCACCGACCCCCTATGGTGAAGGATATGGTTAATGTTATCTATTTAAGAACATCTTATACATATGCAAGTATTCTCACATCTTCACTAAATCACCCATCAATATATATGAAAACATTAGACGAATTATCATTAGAATCCAAACACCACTCAAAAGATCATATTTGTTTCATCATATTACTAACAAACTTTCCTATTGTTTCTTAATCACTCTTATGGCCAATTCACTTGCTAATATAAGCATTATTTAAAAATGTATCTGTTCATGGATTCCTCACACATTCTTTAGGTATAAAAATAATTAAGGAAAATTTCAAAGGTTTTATCCATTAATTTATTTTTAAATATGCTTACATATTAGGGGGGGGGCGGATATAGGGTATGGAAGATTACTGAGAAGAGGGCATTTCAATCTCGTCGCAGAGCTGGGGGTTTCTGATGTAAGTGAAGCGCTCGTGGGGCAGCTCGTTCTCCTCCAGCTTCTTCTGGATCTTCTGAATGGTTTCCTCGTTGCGCTCAGGCTTGCGGAGGAAGATGGCGGCCTGCTCGGCATTGTAGAAGTAACGGCGGACGCAGGACCAGAGAACGATGTGCTCCTTGGAATCGAACATCACAACGTTGGTGGAGATTTTGTTGTTAATAGGGATCTGGACAAAGAAATTTTCGATCTTGAGGGAGGCCTTGGGAGCTCCAACCATCAGACGGGGAGGCTGGGTGTTTACAACAGACAGGTTGGAACGGAGGTAGATGGAGGTGTTGAACATGTGCGTGGCAAAGATCACAGGAGCCTTGCCAGATTCTTCCTTCTCAACGTGGACGGCCAGGCATCCAGGAGCTTCCATCCAGGTGACTCCGAAGTTGAGGATGGCATGCAGGTGCCAGGTTCCCTTGAGTTCAGGTAGAGTTACCTTCACATTCGTCTTGGGCTTGGGGCATTGCTCCCGGGCAGCGATGGCCGAGATGACACAGAGGGCGATGAGGAGCTGAGTGTACATCGTTGTGCTGTAATGTGAGCTTGCTTGGGCCAGGCACTTCTTATATACGGCCGTCGCTTCTACGTCATGTGTTTTGTCTCGCGCCGAACGGGAAGTAAACAATAAAAATATAGATACTCGACAAAAATGACCCGGTCAACGCCCAGGTTTTCCTATAAATGTAATTTTTTTACCAACTGTGGAAAGTTTTTATGAAATATATATTTATACTGAATATAAATTATAAGTTTTTTTTTTATCACATTATTTATAAACCACATTATCAATCAAAAATTCAAACATCCACTTTGAATAACAACGATAAAGTTTTTTTTAAATAAAAACTTGAAGATTTTCATTATGCCAAAAGAGACAACTGCAAATATGTATTATATTTTCTTCAGTCCTCTAAGATTTCGTTGATATACTCTGATGAGCAGACAAAGATAGAAAATATTTATTTAAAAATAAGAGAGATTTACATTGCTTCGAAAAAGAGAATATATAAAGAAAAAAACTGATATAATAAATTATCTCATTATAATTGATTCATTAAATTGTTAGCATTATCATCTCGTTCTATTGTTATATCAAATACAAATTTACAGATATAAAATTTCGTGAAGGTTTTGTAGCATTCTACATATATATGTTGAATATTTTTATATTGTGTGATATTCAATTATGAGAAGATATACAAAAATAGTATTATAAATATATTCAATAATATAATTTTAAAAATAAAAGATACTTAAACGAAACATTGTTATTATTTCCTCAATATTATGAAAAAATCTTTTGTTCTCGTCAGGAAAAAAATAAAAATGTATGCATGCAGCAAGGCGTTAAAAATAGGTACTTTTTAACGCCTTGCTAAATGCATTTATTTTTATTTGTTCCCGACTAAGACATATTTTTGTCGAAGCGTCAAGAAAATAAAACAATGTCTGGAAAAATAGTCTTTTATTTTTAAGATCTATGAATGCCGGCCAGGCAAACCCCTATATTATATAATATAATATATTTTTTTGGGTCAAACAATGTCTTCTTTACTGCTATTCTACATGCTCTATAACTGAAAACTGAAGCTGGAATAAATATTTGTTAGATTGAGAGGCAAACTAGTGTATCTGAAGAACAGATATATTGGAGGATATGATTGAAATTTCATAACCATAAATTGTTTTATTCCATAGGTTTATCGATAGAAGTTTAGAGAAAGTCAATATGTCATTGGACCCCCACATGCCTGGATATAGGCTACCACCCAGCGTGTCATGGACTGATGAAGATTACTGATGTTGTGCTGCAGAATTTTTCTTCAAATTGTCCTTAATTGTCGGGCTTATTAGTCAACATTCCAGGATGGTTGCAATCTGGTTCCTATTACATCATAGATATTACATTATGGGTGAAAAATATGGCGACCTTGCTGGCTACAAAAGTTCAGACAGATTGAACATAATCCATAGAAACACGTACCGTTTGTTGACAGGCATTATCTTGTTAAATACTAAACTCTAGGTATTGTGAGAGGAAGGACAACAAAACAGGCCATAGAATTTTCAGGCCATTTGAGATTAATTTCAGGATCTACAGACTTCCTAGGATGTCTTCAGGCATATTCTTATTAATAGTTCTTAGAATTAACGACAATTCGGTCAGTAAATGTATTTTATTCTCTCGACGTTTTGACAAAATATTTTGTCTTCGTAAGGAAAAAAATTGAAACATTTAGCAAGGCGTTAAAAATTATTCTGAGCAGAATATTTTTAAAGTCTTGCCAAATGCTTTAATTTTTTTTTCTGACTAGGTCAAAAGATTTTGTCGAAACGTCAAAAGAATAAAAAACATTTACTGGCTGAATTGTCGTTAATTCTAAGAACTATTACAGGTCGATTATGCGTGTGTATTGTAAGCTTAATCTATTTATTATTAATACACATCCATTCTATTACCAGAGCATGTAGCTTCTAATTATTCAGTTCTAGTTCACATCTATTGCCTCTGAGAGGTAATAATCATCGATTCATTTAATATTAGTACTATTCACTATTGCATGAGCGGATGGACTCATCAATACACTCAGAACTAGTATATTTCAATTTTATTAGCGGACTATATCATTACATCATTCAGTATTAGGACACTTTCATTTCTTTAGCGGTATTCTTAATTCACCCATTCAGTACTTATATGCTTCATTTGAATAATCAGTAAGCACAACACTCAACACACATCATTCCATCATTCAGTATTAGGACACTTTCATTTCATTAGCAGGATTCTTCATTGATCCATTCAGTACTTATATGCTTTATTTGAAGAAGAAGTAAGCACAACACCCAACACACATCATTCCTTCATTCAGTACTAGGACATTTTCATTTCATTAGCGGTATTCTTCATTGATCCATTCAGTACATATATGCCTCATTTGAAGAAGCGATAAGCACAAAACCCAATATACATAATTCCATCATTCAGTACTAGTACACTTTCATTTCTTTAGCCGTATTCTTCATCCATCCATTCAGTACTTATGTTTCATTTGAATAAGCGGTAAGCACAAAACCCAATACGCATTATTCCATCATTCAGTACTAATACACTTCATTTCTTTTAACGTGTGAGGTATATATCATCCAATTATTATTACTAGTTCACTACCGATGCGTTAACAGTGTGGATAATTCTTCCATCTGCAATTTATTTTACACTCAATGCTTAAATGGAATGCATCATTAATTCATTCAGTATTATTAGATTCTCATTACTTGAGTGGTATATATATCACTAATTTTATCAATGTTCTTACGATCCTATTGCATTTTTGAAATTTATCATTCATTTAGTACCATAAGACTTTCATTTTATTAGAAGTATGAGTCATTAATATATTCGATATACTAGTATACTTCTCTATTGCATGAAGTCTAGTATCTATTATTTAATTATTACTTGTACATTTTCATTTTATCAGCGGGATGCATTAATCCTTCGTCCAAAACTAGTATACCTTTTTCACAATAACAGTATGCCTCATTAAAATTTTCAGCACTACTACACTTTTCTCCAAAGTACATTAACGTTGTGCATCATTAATTCTAATACACTTGTGTCCAAAAAATAAGAAACTTAACCAATATTGAAATTTATCAAAAGCTAATTTATTAACAAATATAATATTTAGTATACAAATAGTTTACACTATGGAGAATTTGACTAGCTATATGAAAATAAAAAAATATATATTTGAAATTATGAAATATGCAAATTATTACCAACATACCCAAAGCTAAGGTTCCAGATCTTAAAGAAATAAGATATCAATAGGGAGTATGATCTCCTCTAACAGCTATCAAGGTCTCACAGCGACCCTCATACTGTTTACCAGGCTTTGGAGGAGGTCCAGGGGTAGTAAACCCCACTCCTCCAATAGAGCAGTTCTTAGCTCAACGAGGGTTCTAAGAGAGGGGTGACGAGCTCCAATACGCCTCCCTAGAGCATCCCACACATGCTCTATTGGATTCAGGTCCGGAGATCTGGCTGGCCAATCTATCCTTCGAATATTCTCACTCTGGAGATATTCATTGACTAGCCTAGCCCTATGCGGACGAGCATTATCGTCCATAAAAATTAAATTGTGACCAATTTGATCTCTATAAGGTCTTAGATAGGGCTCAAGGATCTCGTCCCTGTACCTTTGGGCAGTTAAAGTGCCCCCAGAAAAAATGTGAAGGGGGTGTGCGTCTGCTAGAACTGATGCCAGCCCAGATTAAGAGACTGCCCCCTCTAAAACTCTCTATTTCCCTGATGTTACTGGGATGATAGCGGGTTCCAGGCTCCCTCCAGATGAAAACTCGTCGAATCTGTGTTTAAACTAAATCTTGACTCGTCACTGAAGAGAACATTTGCCCACTGATCATGAGTCCAGGCGTGATGTTCCAAGCAACAATTCAAGCGGGCTCTCCTGTGAGCAGAGGTTAAAGGGATACAGACCATTGGTCGTCTTGCATAAAGAGCACCTTCGTGAAGCCTTCGGTAAACAGTTTGTCTTGAAATTCTCGTTCCAGTAGCACTTGAGAGTTCATTAGAGAGTTGAATAGCTGTCATCTCCCTATGGCGCTTGGCAGTTACAACCAGATAACGGTCTTCAGAGGTAACTGTTTTTCTTTTTCTACCAGAACCTTCTTTTATTTTGATGGTTCCTGTCTCAATGAACTGTTTCCATATTTTGCTGACCACAGATTTATTCACATTTAGCCATTTTGCTACTTCAACTTGTGATTGCCCTGCCTCCATTCTTCCAACAGCTCTCCATTTTAAATCATCTGCTAAAATTTTTCGTAAACTCATAAATAACTAAGGATTAAATTAAATTATAATTGGACAATTCTTAGATGGGGTAAACGACACGCCAAATAGCACACTTATAAAGACAAGCAAAAATTGCATATTTTCAATTTTACCGAATCGAATGGTTGCGATAAATAAATTCTACGACTTAAAATACCTAATTAAAATACTTTTTAGCTTTTAGCGTTGTATATTTTAAAACATATCATTAAAAAACAAAAGTTTCTTATTTTTTGGACACCAGTGTAGTTTAAGACTAGTACAATTCCATTGCCATATATAGTAGTTTGTACGATTCCTTACTCTATATCTGTATCCAATTATTACATAATTCATTCGAGAAATTCTAACAGAACATACTCTTACTTTGATAGAAATACAAAGGTTTTGAAAGATTTTCACAATTTTATCATAAATAGAAATTCAAATAGTACTAGCACACTCCCTTTACGGGGCTCTGGCACATTTGTAAGTTCAAAGTCGAACTGCTTTTCACATGTGTAGACATGTGGTACACTTACAGTAAAAAGCAGTCGCTAACTACCCGCCATGATTATCGTGGCCTGTACCACGTGTACTAGGGATAAGCAAAAAAAAAAAAACACTCCCTTTAAATTCCTGGTAATCAATTTATTTATTAATTAAAAAGGCATATATTGGATCAAAATATTATTTATTTTATCAATATGAATTTTAACAATATAAAATGATATTTTGAATCAATATATGTATTTTTAATTGAAGATTTATTTATAATTTGCTCTATTTTCAATATAATTTATTCAGTATTCAGTGCTAGTATATTTCCATTGCTTTAGCGTGGTTTGTATCATTTTATCTTTCACTGCTAGTATACTTTTCGTCTTTAAGCGGTATGTTCATCATTTATTTATTTAGTACTCGTATTCTTCTATTGATGTAGCGGTATGCATAATTCATGCATTAATTCAATACTAGCACACTTCCATTGCTATAAAAGTATGTACGACTCCTTAGTCTTTATCTAGATTCAATCCTTGAATACTTCATTTGAAATACTCTAACAGTACATATTTTTACTTTGATAAAAATTCAAAATATTACGAAGTTTTTGGAGTCGCTAAAATAATCAAATGGCTTAAAAGGTTTATATTACCCATAGGGGAGTCGGTGGAAGGCTGGTTAAACCGTTTGGTTTTCGACCACTATGACCCGGGTTCGATTCCCGCATTGGACACTTTTTTCTGTTTGAAAAAATAAAATGCTCCAATGGCCCCCGATTCTTACAAAAGTCCAACCCCACCAGCGAGTGCAAGTAACCAAACGGGGCTCTGGCACATTTGTAAGTGCAAAGTCGAACTGCTTTTCACATGTGTAGGCATGTGGTGCACTTACAGTAAAAGCAGTCGCTAACTACCCACCATGATTATCATGGCTTATACCACGTGTACTAGGGATAAGCAAAAAAAATATATATATTACCCATTATTAAATCCCTAAAAGGGACACTTCAATATATTTTCATCTCTCAATAATTAAATATGATTCAATCAATTATTTAGTCTTGAATTGTGAATTCAATTCTAAATAGGGAAACGAAAAAAGAAATATATTTGAAATTACACAAACTGAAAGATACAACTTCCCCAAAATAAGAAGTTCTAGTTTGATGATTTCTTTCTTTTTTTGGAACAAACCAATTTCAACTATATTTACAAAGATATTTCTTTAAATAAAAAGGCAT
>CP092873.1:6434084-6459334 GCA_030710605.1 Cordylochernes scorpioides
CCAGATGCTATTTCAAAAATGGCATAGGATTCCATCCATTGCTTATATTCCGCAAATAAATTGCTTGCATTTATATTCATGAGTAACGGTGGCGTCAGGTTGGCTGCCATACTTGTTTTTTTTTAGGGCTACAGTTATATTTTCAAATTCTCGTCGCCAATTTATGTTGTATAGTTATTATTCAATTAAACATTACTCACCAGATGAAATTATATTACAAATTATTTGTTACACTTTATATTTATATTTTTACATTAACACGTTGTTTACATTATACATCGTATATTATTGTTTATGATGATGATCTATTATCTATTTTAAAACACAGAATACTACAATATTCATTGGGTGTTGAATTATATTGTCCATAATCAATCTCAACACTGGATCTTCATCTATAGTGACATTCATAAATCCCAACAATCAAAGTTTAACTATGGTGACCATTATCAAACTCAACAATGGAGGATTAACAATGAAGGTAATTATCAGTCCCAAAAATGGAAGTTTTACTATTGTCATCATTATAAAATAAACATAGGATGCTATTTTGGTCACCATTATCAATCTTAACAATATATTTGTTTAACTATGGTGATCATTGTCAAAATCAACAATGAAGGATTAACAATGAAGTAATTATCAGTCCCAACAATGGAAGTTTCACTATTGTCATCATTATAAAATAAATATAGGATGCTATTTTGGTCACCATTATCAATCTTAACAATGAATGTTCAACCATGGTGACCATTATAAAAAAAAAACAAAAAAAAAACAAGAGAAGTTTAACAATGACGGTAATTATCAGTACCGACAATGGAAGTTTACTATTATTGCCATTATCAAATCCACATAGGATGCTTAATTTTGGTGGCCATTATCAATCTTAACAATGGTTGTTTAACCTAGTGACTATTATAAAAAAAAAACAATAGGAGTTTAACAACGTAGACAATTATAAGTACCAACAATGGAATTTTAACTATTGTTTCCATTATAAATTACACATCGGATATTTAATTTTGGTGGCCATTATCTATCTCAACAATGGATATGTTTAACCATGTTAACAATCATCAATCTCAGCAAAGGATATGTTTAACCATGGTGATCATTATTAAACGAAGCCATAGAAGTTTTAAAATAACAATACTAACAATGGAATTTAACTATTGTTGCCATTATAAATTACACATCGGATATTTAATTTTGGTGCCCATCTTCAATCTCAACAATAAATCTTTATAACCGTTGTAACCATTATCTATCCCCAATATTTAAAGGTTAACTATAATTTTATATATATTATATAAAATATATATTGTATGGAAAATCGATTTAAAATTTAGACCTGATCACTATGTCTATCTCACACAATGGATGTTCAACTAAATTCCATATATAAATATTAAGTAAAAAAAGCTTCTGAGAGAGGGTGAAATTCTTACTCCATTGTATATTCATCTCAAGCTTTTGGGTATGGGGCTTGAGATGAATATAAAATGAAACAAGAACATTATTCTCGGAATCTGTTTTATTCATTATTTATATGTATTGCAAAGGATTTTACTCTTCCAAAATTTCTCTTTCTGAATACAGAAAAGGAATTTTAAGATAGTAACTGCCTATTACAATTTCTACAATGAAGGTTTAACAATGGTGACCATTATCAATCCTAACAATTAACACAATGGTAATTAATCATTATGCAGAGGATTTTACTCTTTATGAATTTCGCAATATGAATACAGAAAAGGAATTTTAAGATAGTAACTGCCTATTACAATTTCTACAATGAAGGTTTAACAATGGTGACCATTACCCATCCCAACAATTAACACAATGGTAGTTAATCATTATGAAGAGGATTTTACTCTTTATGATTTTCGCAATATGAATACAGAAAAGGAATGTTAAGATAGTAACTGTCTATTACAATTTCTACAATGAATGTTTAACAATGGTGATCATTATCAATCCCAAAAATTATCACAATGGTAATAAATCATTTTGCAGAGGATTTTACTCTTTAGAATTTTCACTTTCCGAATACAAAAAGGGATAATATCAATCCCAACACATATAGTACCTGCCCATTACAATTTCTACAATGAAGGATTAACAATGGTGATCATTATCAATCCCAACAATTAACATAATGGTAATAAATAATTTTGCAGAGGATTTTACTCTTTAGATTTTTGGCAATATGAATACAGAAAAGGAATTTTAACTTCGAGGGTCAACATCAATCCCAACATAGATAGTACCTGCCCATTACAATTTCAACAACAACAAAAAGCCTTTATTGAGGACCTTTCGTCCAATATAGGATTCGCCAGTTTACAGAGTAAGAGAAGAGAACTAAGAGTACAGAGAGAAACCTATATGTAGTAGGTATGGTATAGTATTTTCTACACTGTGACTATATACAACAACAACAACAAAAGCATTTATTGAGGACCTCTCGTCCTATATAGGATTCGCCAGTTCACAGAGTAAGAGAAGAGAACTAAGAATATAGAGAGAAACCTATATGTAGTAGGTATAGTATAGTATTTTCTACACTGTGACTATATACAACAACAACAACAAAAGCCTTTATTGAGGACCTCTCGTCATATAAAGGATTCGCCAGTTAACAGAGTAATTGAAGAGAAGAGAACTAAGAATACAGAGAGAAACCTATATGTAGTAGGTATAGTTTAGTATTTTCTACACTGTGACTATATACAACAGCAACAACAAGCCTTTTAGTGGAATCAAAGTCCCATACAGGATTCGTAATTCTAATCCTGACATAGATTATTTGCATTTAATTATTTACATCAATTATTTTATGTATTCATTACAATTTCTACAATGAAGGTTTAACAATGGCGACCATTAACAATCCCAACAATTGGAATGGTAATGAATCATTTTAACAAAATATAACGATTGAAAAGGAGTGTCTCATAATAAATTTATTCGCTAATAAAGTTCTTATAAGACATTCTTCTTCATTCGTCGTTATACAACAACAACAACAAAAGCCTTTATTTCGAGCATTTCGCCACATATAGGATTCGCCGTATTTACACATCAACAAGAGGGAGGGAAGAGGAAACATTTACAACAAAATAAAGTTTGTCTCACATTCAGTTACCTATTTACAGATAGTTCATCCTCCAGTATCCTTTGCCCTGCATTCTTTCTCATGCGCCGAGCATCTGTGCAGAACTTAAAGTATCTAACAATCAGTAATTCATGATCCAGAGCTGAAGAGAGAAGTTGACATATGCGATGGTGTCTAAATTGACCAAAGTTAGGGCTTGGGAAATTTTCAGTACGTTTTTCTGTTAAGAGAGGGCATTGGAAGAAAACCATCGTTATATTTTGCTATTTTTTTATTCGAAGAGTTTAATTTAGTCATTGATCATTTTATTCCTGAATTAACTGTACGTATTACATCCCAAACACGATGCGACGCCAGCCATCTCTGTATTGAACTCGATGTACCATCTCGGTGACCTTTAAGCCAGTGAGTATATTTAATTTGTCTACGAAGCGTGTCGACGGGCATTCAGGTATGTGTCACCCAGACATCCTTCCAGTTAGTATGGTGTACTTCAATGACCTTTAACAAATTTGTCAATCTGATCGACAAATGCTGATTTCCAGAGGGAACGTTTAGAAAGGATTCGTTTAGATTATGCAGGGCCTTTCTATAAGTCAATGTGTAAAATATTGTAACGTCGACCCAGACGCTATTCGTGTACTTTGTCTACTCAGGATGCCACAAAGATACACATGTGAGTTCGAAGGAATTGCAGCTAAAGTTAGCGCTTTATTATGTCTCACAAACAGAAGGAATACAATGAGTTGGACTTGCCTTTAACCTCCCTGTCAGAAGTATCCTTGGCGCCGTGGATGTCACTCTTGTGAAGCTTCCCGTTCCACGCTATTCAAGTCCAGCCTGGACTTACACCGCCTTGTAGGCCGCTCCGATGTCAGGCTCTCCTGGCACTGTCTTGTAGGATCATCCACACGTCCGGAGGCAAGTCGCCACGTCCTCTTCTCACCGCAGATGTAACCAGACTCTGTCCTCCCCCACAAGAGGAATGCTGTTTTTAGCGCCTGCCACATGGCAGCGGGGGCAGCTAGAGTCCACCCCTCTTTCCCCAACTTTACTCTAATTGCCAAGCATTTCAAGATTATAGAATGAAGAATGAGCTAGTTGTTTGTGAACTTAACGATTTCATTTCCGATAAAAAAAATCATATTTAAATTTCAATTCATTTTGTAAATACATTCTAAACTTTCTACAAAATCTGGATCTCTAATGCTTTCATGCGTTGAATAATGTAAATAACTTATGTAAATAAACTTTTCTCCTTGTTTGGCGCAAGTATCCCTTGCGGGATATAGCGCTTTGGAAATAAAATAATTGTAATTGTAATTGTTATGTAGCATTTTTTTTTACTCAGTATTGATATAAGAGTTTATTTTTTAAATAATATTCAGTGAATTGATTTTTTTCTAGATTCCTTTATGTAATTGAGTTGAGTTCAAGTACCTCAGATGAAACCATTAAAGCTATGAGTCAAATTTTCACTAATGAAGGAATACAAAATACTTTAGCCACAAATATTGAACCACACAACACACATCAAATTTGTAGGGGAATTCTGCTGACTAAAATAGAATTGAACATTTATCCATTTCGCCATTTCACCCTGCCTCATGAGAATTAATGTAAAAGAGTTTGAAGAAGCTATAAAAAAAAAAAAGGAAAAGAAATTTTGGAATGAACTCTATAAAAGGTCTATTGATCACTTATCTGAAATGCCTAGTCTATCTTCGCATAAATTTGATGCAAGATCTCTTCATGTCTGACTACCAAGAACTCTTCCTTCATTACTGATTCTTTCAAAAAATGAAGTTAAAGTTGGTACACTCAAACTATTTATTAGATTTGGACTGAGTGACAAAGTGTTTGTCAGGAATTCTTCTAGAGTTCCAAAAATAAAAATAATGATGGACTAATATTCAAAATTATCAGCAAGATGTTAAACTTTGTTAATTAAATTCAGGAAAAGATAAAAATTGAAGATTCATTTTAGAAAATGATTATAAACATTGAAGGATATTCAAATACACCAAGAAATGGTATATTACATGATTATTCGACAATGTTAGAAATTTTTCCCATAACTACATTTTTGGGTAGATCTAAAAATACTTAGTACAGTGTATTTAGGATTCCTATTGAAGGATTTTCTCCTATAATCTAGATTTAAAAAATATATAAAGTAAACTGTTATATATGTAGAAAAAATACAGTTAAACCTGTCTATAGCGCCCTTTCTTGGGACTCACCAAAATAGGGTGCTATAGAGAGGGGGTGTTATAGACAGGTCACTTTTAATGTAAATCGCATCGTACTACGTATTTAAAATCGGGCGCCATAGACAGGTTTAACTATTTATTTTATTAAATATAATTTAATAATTATTTGAAGCATGCGCGAAATATTTTGTTATCATCTTTACACTGGATTTGTGGTTGAGTTTTTTTCTATATAAGATAAAAAAAAACGGCCTACTGCTATATAAAATTTTGTTGAAAAAGAATTTTAAATTAGTTCTGAGTTATAAAAATCGAATAACATGCTCGAAACCAGACACAGCAAGAATACAAAAGGAAGATAAAACATCTTTTGTAGACAGTGCCAGTAGGTATAAACAAACAACACGCACACAAAACAAACACTTGTGGTACAAACACTAACCAACGCCTCAAAACACCTTATTTGGAAGGAAGAAAGAAGTATGGCAGTTTGTAAGAGCATAAAGCAGTTTGGAATAAAATAATTTTCAAGAGGAATGGAGAAGAACAAGTATAAGTTTAATTATCAAGAAAATTTGGCAGAATAAAAAGAAATTTCAGTGAGACATGATTAATTCATAAGCAAGCCAAATTGTTGGTAGTTAATAATGTTACTCACTATTAACTATTTTACTTATTTTTAGAACACAGTAGTAATATGAAAATAAATTAAGAAAAACAAGGAATTGATTATGAATGATTAACATGTATAGGTTGAAGTGTTGAATTGTTCTAATATATTTTGTAAAATAAAATAATTTGTAATCCAATAAAGTGCGACTTATGATTGTAGAACGACATTTGAAAATTTTCCCGCATTATTTTCCGTTTATCATTACTCTTCACAATTCATCCTTTCATACTTCATCCCTAAGGTTGTAAATAATCGTTATTTATCCTTTAAATAAATTTCTATTATTCGTTCAAAAGAAACACATGCGGGATAATTTTCAAATAAAGTGATTATCCAATAAAGTGTGACTTATGATTGTAGAACGACATTTGAAAATTTTCCCGCATTATTTTCCGTTTATCATTACTCTTCACAATTCATCCTTTCATACTTCATACTTCATAGGTTGTAAATAATCGTTATTTATCCTTTAAATAAATTTCTATTATTCGTTCAAAAGAAACACATGCAGGATAATTTTCAAATATCGTTCTATAATCATAAATTGTGATTCACACAATTTAAATACTAAATATAGATTAAAGACGTTATATATAATAATATAGATGGAAATTTTGCCGGGAAGACACTGATTTAAAGAGACAAAGATCGCCCCCCGCCAAAACAGACGTCAAAACTAGACGCCATCCATTGACCGTCACCGCAAACTAGCGGTCTCGGGTCGATGACAAAGCTAAAGCAAAGAATAGAAAGCTAATTCTACACAAAATAATATCACACACATTAATATAAGTTTAAACTATATTAGAGTAGAATAATATATATATATATATATATATATATGTAATAAGGTGAAGTCCTGGTCAGTCTCTTGTAGAATCCTGTCGACTCTTTCTGTGATATGATCCTGTCGACTCTTCTGTGTGGCAATATAGTGGTAATAATGTGGTGGGGAAGGGAAATAATCACGCCACAAATTGGTAGAGGAATTTGGAAGCCATACGAGAGAGAGAGGTAGCGCAAGGGGCTGTCCGCTGAACGACGGTCTGTGTTGCCACCACCTCCCGACTACTGTCCCAAAATAGTCCTCAGGTGTTGACGGGCGGGCCCCATTTGCCGCCCCTTTGGAATGTCGTGATGTCTAAAGTGACTCCCTTTAGCTGCCCATCTCTCTCTGGCTGACTCTAGGTTTGTTTTATTAATCCTGGAAGAGCATATATTATGACATATATATATATATATCTTATATAAAAATTGAGAGATTTCTGTTGTTTTGAGATTATGTTGAGGATTATGCCATGGAGTTATTTGCTGGTTCTTTTTAGTACTATATGTTATTGGTAATGCAGTCGTGGCTAGAATCTTGAAAGTAAAATAACAAAAATAGTTTTGATAAGAGATTGTTTTAATTGAGCTATAGGATAAACATAATTTGGTAAAAGTACTGCCTGGATTAAGGCGTAAGAATAAAAAAGATGAAAACAAAAGAATATTTACATAATTACATATGGTTTGAGCCGACCAACGGGATAGAACAACAACGAGTTTTTATAGGGGAAGCATGACCTCTGGCGGTCGATTTAACAGAGAGTATTTGAATATATGAAATTATATAATTTTAAATAAAATAATATTTTTATATAACATACAAGGTATGTCCCATAAGTTCCCGGACTGGATCCATAAAAAAAATGAATAATGTAAATAAATTTGACTGTTTATTATAGAAAATATATCTGGCAACACGGTGGTACCAATATCGAGGCGGTACGTGCACGCGCCCCAAGGTTATTCTAATTTATTTAAAGGTTACACATAGCGCTGCGGCGATTTTACGATGGAACAAAAATTGAAGCAGAGGATTTGCATAGAATTTTGTGTGAAACTTCAAATATCAGCAACCGAAACTTTTAAAATGCTTAATAAAGCATTCCCCAATGACGCCCCAAAGAGAACAATTGTTTTTGAATGACATTCTAGATTTAAAGCTGGGAGAATTTCCATTGAAGATGATCCTCGTCAAGGACGACCAAAATTTCAAAGGACTGATGAAAATGTGCAAAAAATCACCGATTTGATAAAAGAAAATCCTCGAACCACATTGCTGGAGTAGAGCAAGACACAGGCATCTCTAAAACAACGATTGGAAGGATCGTAACTGAAGATTTGAACCTCTAAAAGACTCCTGAAAAATTCATCCCAAGATTTCTCACTAATGAGCAAAAACTGTGTCGGCTTGCAACCTGTGAGGAAATGTTGGAAATCACAAGAACGGATCGGGAATGGAAAGACAAGATAATCACAGGCTACGAGACACGGGTCTATGGCAATGATCCTGAAACCAAGCGTCAATCTGCCGAGTGGAGAGGTCAGGGTGAGCCTAGACCCAAAAAATCCAGGATATTGAAATCCAGAAACAAGGTGTTGCTGGTCGCTTTTTTGGATAACAAGGGCATTGTTCATCACGAGTATCTTCCTGCAGGCCAAACAGTTATCAAGGATATGTATTTGGGCATTCTTCGCCGTCTAAGGGAAGCGATTCGAAAAAAAAGCCAGAAAAATGGACTAATGGTGACTGGATCCTGCACCATGACAATGCCCGCCCTCACACAGCGCACTTGGTGACGAGTTTTTTTGCCGAAACACGGGACACAAATCCTACCTCAACCACCCTATCCCCCAGACATCGCATCAAATGACTTTTTCCTGTTCCCCAAACTTAAATCAGCTATAAAAGGAAGAAATTTGACATCAGGGATGACCTAATAGAAAAATCGCTGTTGGCATTGAAGAGCATTTCAAAAGAGGCCTATAAAAGCTGTTTCGACAATTGGGAGAAACGATGGCGCTGGTGCGTTGAAGCAAGGGGGGATTACTTTGAAAAGTTTTAATAATAAAAAAATATATATATCTTACCTTTTTTTTTATGAGCCCAATCCGGGAACTTATGGGACATACCTTGTATATATAAAGTAGAATTAAATATAATTTATATGAAAGATAGTTGTAATAGAGAAGGAGTAATGATAATTAAAACAAATTATAAAATAATTCTTTTAGGGTATCGAAGAGGGTTTTTTTTAAGTAACAACATAGGGTTATAACAAGTTCACGCTGTTGCCTCGGCAGTTACGCGTCATGTAAGCAGAACATAGAAAAAAAAGGAAGAATTGAAGGTATTCGTATAAGTGAAAAAGAGCAAAGACAGAACAATGATATCTTTTTATCAAACATTTAAAGTTAAAAAGAAAGAAAATTTAAATTTTTTTAACGTGATTTTTATATATATATTTTTATGTATTTTTTTGTGTTAATAAAACTTTTAATAATATTTTTTAGTGTAAAATGGAATTAAACTTGTTTGCCTTGTGTTAATGGAAACCATAATGGTTCAACCAGGGTGGAAAGAGATTGGTACCAGGCCGGGTCTTATCAAAAGCACACCCAGCGGGAGTTTCGACTATAAACGACCTAAACTACTATCGAAAATATAACAAAAATTATATTTATTCCTTTTAGCACGACTAATATCTCAGGTTTTATTTATGAAAATACTTTTTCTTTGACAATCAAAATATATTTTGGAATTTAGATTTTTCAGAATAATTAATTTGAGAGAGATTAGCTTAATATTTATAAGTAATATGTAAATTTATATAGAAGTAGCTTTTTACACTGGGTAAAAAAACATTAAGGAAAACCTGGATGTTCGCCGGGTCATTTGTCTAGTATCTAGATATTTTTATTGTTAACTTCCCGCACGGCGCGAGACAAACAACATGACGTAGGTGCGACGGCCGGTATAAAAGGAGAGACTGGCCCAATCAGGCTCACATTACAGCACAACGATGTACACTCAGCTCCTCATCGCCCTCTGTGTCATCTCGGCCATCGCTGCCCGGGAGCAATGCCCCGAACCCAAGAATAAGGTGAAGGTAACTCTGCCTGACCTCAAGGGATTCTGGCACTTGCATGCCATCCTCAACTTCGGTATTGGCTCGATGGAAGCCCCTGGATGCCTGACCGTCCACGTTGAGAAGGAAGAATCTGGCAAGGCCCCTGTGACCTTTGCCACGCACATGTTCAACACCTCCATCTACCTCCGTTCCAACCTGTCTGTTGAAGACAGCCAGCCTCCCCGTCTGATGGTTGGAGCTCCCAAGGCCTCCCTCAAGATCAACAATTTCATCGTCCAGATCCCTATTAACAGCAAAATTTCCACCAACGTTGTGATGTTCGATTCTAAGGAGCACATCGTTCTCTGGTCCTGCGTCCGCCGTTACTTCTACAACGTCGAGCAAGCCGCTATCTTCCTTCGCAAGCCTGAGCGCAACGAGGAAACCATCCAGAAGATCCAGAAGCAGCTGGAGGAAAACGAGCTGCCCCACGAGCGCTTCACTTACATCAGAAACCCCCAGCTTTGCGACGAGATTGAAATGCCCTCTTCCCAGTAATCTTCCATACCCTATATCCACCTAGCTTAATATGTAAGCATATTTTAAAATAAATAAATAAATAATTTAAGTTTTCAGTAGTGTTTTACATCTTTAAAATGAGGAATGATTTCACAGATACATTTTAAACAGTACTTATGTCAGCAAGGACATTGGCCACAAGTGAATAGGAAACAATTGGAAATTTTGTGATCGGTACGAATGGAACAAATATGATCTTTTAAAAGGTATTTGTAATCTCTAATTATAATTTGTCTAATATTTTAGGCATATATTGATGATTGAGTAAATATATGAGCATGTTGGCATATTAATAAGAAGTTCAGAAAATATTCTATTGCCTAAAAACACAGATAAACCAGATCACTCTTAAAGATCGCTTCTCATAAGCGACTCTGTAATGTCAAACCAATTCACAAAGACTTTTGTGGCGACTACACTTTGCTTTAGCGAGCCGAACTAAGACGGCATCCGCGGGCGTCAACACTTCACTACGCATGCGCGTGGGACGTCATCAGAGACGCTGGCCATTTAGCGGTAAACAACAAGGCTAGTGCGGCGGCCGTTATTTCAACCGTTGCTTCTTTTCTCTTTATAATTTCTTGCTTTAAATAAATTAATTTTAATTATAATTTTATCAGCAGCCTTTCCACAAGCCACACCAACACAGCACATCAACAACCATCACTACACTTTTAATCGCATAATAGTCTCTGATAAGATAACATCTCCAAGAAAACCTAGGTTCAATCGTATCATTAGGACATGATCTATCATTGGTGACTACTGTACTGCATTTTTAAATAATAAAATGCTAAGTAAGTATTATTATTGGTTTATTTATTGATATATAACACTGTTTATGAAATTATATATCTAAAACTATAATTCAAATCTATCGTTCTCTTCAACCACATATAAAGAGTGTTTCAAGTAAATTACGAATATAACTACGATGTAATATTCAACAGAAATTTATTTTATTTATTTCAACACACAAAACGCAATATTCCGGCTAGGGATAATTGCGTCGATTTACATAAAAAAAAACAGAAATAGTTATAAACCTATTATATAAGAAAGTAATTAAAAATAAAAAGAGAAACAATAATATATATTAGGAACCTGAAACTTTCAGGCCCGAAAGACAAATATATTTACAAAAATAGTTAAACCTATGATAATTCTCTCTTCTATTTACAAATTGATATAGAACTACAACATTATTTATTCTCTGTTGTCTAGCGCTAGAAAAGAGTGGGCATTCCAGCAAAAGGTGTCTTGAATCCTGGAATTTAACAGAAATTTATCGCAAGTGAAATTTTTAAAATTCGAAATGAAATTTGGCAGAGTAGTATATAAAAGGATATAATTTGATTTATTAAATGTATTTTCAAATTTTATCTAGAAAAGACTCGATATAAGTGTGGAATGAAGCTCAGTCCATGAGTAAAAACACCTAGTCCATTTGGGACATCACCGTGTGAACCAATTTCTTGACAGACTGAATGGTGTTGTGGGGAGCTTTGTTTACATCTCTTTCGACAATGTACCATACATAGTATTCAAGGGGTTTGCAGTCTGGAGAGTTATATGGCCAAATATCAGACTTATAGTTACCGTAAACGTTAAGTATTAGCTACGATTGTGTCTTTTTACCTTGTGGACTGGAACTGAATCTGTAGGAAGACATAGATTCTTCTTGCGGCCACCATGCTTCGCAACGGTATCCAGGACATTGACGTAGGTGTCAGTCTTCCTTATAAATCCCATTTCAAATACCTATAAAGGCATATCATCACCTTCACTGATGAGGAAGGAAAGTTCATCACGATTGATATATCTATGGGGTCTTCACAAATCAACCAATTATTCCTGGGATTTACCTTTTGATAGACGTCAAAGATATTTTCATTAAAGAAGAATCTCAGCATGTCACAAGAATCATGTTTAAGGTTGTTGAGAAGAGCAGAAATTTTTCCTTTATTGTATACCACCATATTGTTATTCAGAAACCAGTCTTTCCAAAATGCATAAAACTTGAGACCAAGGTCCTCGTGGATTGTTCTAACAATTATCATTGTTTTCCAAAAAATAAACTGGCCATTCAGTTTACTAAAAAATCCTAAAACCAGGTTTCAAGGCAAAAGTGAGTTAGAACGCCAGACAATGTTTGAAAATAGTACCCAAATGTACTGAATCACAGGTGGATAAATTAAGAAAATCAGTTTTTATTTAGTCGTTGAGGTACAGTTTGCACCACGGTGATTAGGGCCAACAGCCCATAACGCGTACGTGTTCAGCTTTACTTTTTTAATCAATAATGGGTATTTGGCCAATTCTAAAATAATTAAAAATCAAAGAATAGTTGATATTTATTCCGCCAGATGGTGCAAGCCATAAGCAACTTTTAGTCGCACGATGAGGAGATTCCTTCTTCCTTAATTTATCCAACTGATCCCAGCAAAATCTCACGTTCGTACTATTTTTTCACAATATTCACATTGTTTTTAAAAACTAACTGAAAGCAACACCAATTGAAAAATGGCGTCTTAAAATTGGCATATTGTCAAAATATATTATATATTATTTATTGAAAAAAATATATATTTTTTTTAATAAAAAGGGATATATTGGATCAAAATATCATTTATTTTACCAAATTTTTGATCCAATATATGCCTTTTTACTTAAATATTTATTCATGGAATGCTCTATTTTCAAAAAATATACATACATGGATAAAACTTATAGAAATAATAACCTTTAGCATTATATTAGGACAGTGAAGGTGTTGTAATGCCTCCCCATTTCATTATTGAGAGTCTTTGGATGAACTCTGATACCAACATCAATGTCATAAAAAAATGTTTGAATCCTTGGATGGACATGGTGTAATCAAATGAGAATTATGTCTTCTAACAGGATTCATCTATCCACAAAGAAAAAAGGACTCAATCATGGCTGACATTTAATATCCTTAGTCACTGCAGCCCTGATATTTGGTCCCCTGAATATCCTAACTGCAACTATTATTTAGGGAGAGTTGTTGAAGGAGATGTAAACAAAGTTCTCCCCACAACACCTTCCACTCTGTCAAGTAAACGGTACAGATGGTGGGGATCCGAATGACATTTGACAATTAAAACTAATTTATTGACAACTCAGTCAATGTTTACAAAATGAGGAAAGATCACAAAAATAATTAGAGAAAATAAAAAGATAGCGAAAAGCGTGTTTGAACCAGGGACATCAGGTTCTAAAGTCTAAAGCTTTTGCAGCTAGGCTATTTTGCCATATTATATAATAATTTAAAGAATTGATATTTACAAATTTAAATTTTCAGCCGGGGAGTCTTCCCCACCGTACAAGTGTCCTCTTCCAGGCGATGTCCTCAATTCCACCACCCAGCCCCACCGCTTGAAGTACCGATAAATTCTGTACTTCGCTGACGCAAGGATGGCCGTCGTCCTCCTGCCCATTCCCGAATATCCATGCCTGGAGATCAGAAGGAGACCCAATTGAAGAAGGTCATCGTCGCCAAGGCCTGTGAGTCATTCCACACTCGCTTCGATACTATTAAATCTAATAATTGAAACTACTTGTATATTGAATAAATCAAGACAATATATTTTCATCTACTACTGTTAAAAATGTATTTTACCCGCAATGAATTTCAGTTAAAATTCCATTGTTGTTATAGTTACAATTTATCTAATAAACCCTGTTTATTTATTTGAGGAACAATGATATTTAAAGTATATAAGTTAATCAAATTTTCTAATGAAAATGGTCAACTGATAGATAAAAACAATATGAAAAACATACTTACCACTTTCATTTGAAATTGCAGAACAATAGGGTCTCCAATTAGAGATTGTGTTCTAATGAAATGGCCATACCTAGTCTTTCTTGTAGGTAGTGCTTTATCAGATACTATTTTTGGATTAAAAGAGTCCTCCCTCGTGACTTGGCATAATATTATAGAGAATCTGATAAAAGGCCATCTTTAAGAGTGATATGGTTTTTTTGCTTATCCCTAGTACACGTAGTACAGGCCAAGATAATCATGGTGGGTATAAATAGGTGACTGCTTTTACTGTTAATGCACCACATGTGAAAAGCAGTTCGACTTTGCACTTAAAAATGTGCCAGAGCCCCGTTTGGTTACTTGCACTCGCTGGTGGGGTTGGACTTTGGCAAGAATCGGGGCCATTGGAGCTTTTTTTTTTTAATTAGAAAAAGGTGCCCTATGCGGGAATCGACCCAGGTCATAAGAGTCGAAAACCAACGGTTTAGGCAATCCTTCCACCGACCCCCTATGGTGAAGGATATGGTTAATGTTATCTATTAAGAACATCTTATACATATGCAAGTATTCTCACATCTTCACTAAATCACCCACCAATATATATGAAAACATTAGACGAATTATCATTAGAATCTAAACACCACTCAAAAGATCATATTTGTTTCATCGTATTACTAACAAAATTTCCTATTGTTTCTTAATCACTCTTATGGCCAATTCACTTGCTAACATAAGCATTATTTAAAAATGTATCTGTTCAAGGATTCCTCACACATTCTTTAGGTATAAAAATAATTAAGGAAAATTTCAAAGGTTTTATCCATTAATTTATTTTTAAATATGCTTACATATTAGGGTAGGCGGATATAGGGTATGGAAGATTACTGAGAAGAGGGCATTTCAATCTCGTCGCAGAGCTGGGGGTTTCTGATGTAAGTGAAGCGCTCGTGGGGCAGCTCGTTCTCCTCCAGCTTCTTCTGGATCTTCTGAATGGTTTCTTCGTTGCGCTCAGGCTTGCGGAGGAAGATGGCGGCCTGCTCGGCATTGTAGAAGTAACGGCGGACGCAGGACCAGAGAACGATGTGCTCCTTGGAATCGAACATCACAACGTTGGTGGAGATTTTGTTGTTAATAGGGATCTGGACAAAGAAATTTTCGATCTTGAGGGAGGCCTTGGGAGCTCCAACCATCAGACGGGGAGGCTGGGTGTTTACAACAGACAGGTTGGAACGGAGGTAGATGGAGGTGTTGAACATGTGCGTGGCAAAGATCACAGGGGCCTTGCCAGATTCTTCCTTCTCAACGTGGACGGCCAGGCATCCAGGAGCTTCCATCCAGGTGACTCCGAAGTTGAGGATGGCATGCAGGTGCCAGGTTCCCTTGAGTTCAGGCAGGGTGACCTTCACATTCGTCTTGGGCTTGGGGCATTGCTCCCGGGCAGCGATGGCCGAGATGGCACAGAGGGCGATGAGGAGCTGAGTGTACATCGTTGTGTTGTACTGTGAGTCTGCTTGGGCCAGGCACTTCTTATATACCGGCCGTCGCTTCTACGTCATGTGTTTTGTCTCGCGCTGAACGGGAAGTAAAAAATAAAAATATAGATACTCGACAAAAATGACCCGGTCAACGCCCAGGTTTTCCTATAAATGTAATTTTTTTACCAACTCTGAGAGCTATTTTGAAATATATATTTATACTGAATATAAATTATAAGTTTTTTTTTTATCACATTATTTATAAATCACATTATCAATCAAAAATTCAAACATCCACTTTGAATAACAACGATAAAGTTTGTTTTTTTTTAATAACTTGAAGATTTTCATTATGAAAAAAGAGACAACTGCAAATTTGTATTTAATTTTCTTCAGTCCTCTAAGATTCCGTTGATACACACAGATGAACAGAAAGATAGAAAATTTTTAAATAGAAATAAGAGAGATTTACATTGTTTCAAAAAAGAGAATATATATAAAGGAGGAAACTGATATAATAAATTATCTCATTCTAATTTGTTCATTAAATTTTTAGCATTATCATCTCGTTCTATTGTTATATCAAATACAAATTTACAAATATCAAATTTCGTAAAGGTTTTGTAGCATTCTACATATATATGTTAAGATATATTTATATTGTGTGATATTCAGTTATAGAAGATATAGAAAAAATGTATTATAAATATCTTTAATAATATAATTTTGAAAAATAAAAGATACTTCAACGATAAAATGGTATTTTTTCTCAACATCCTTTGTTCTCGCCAAGAAAAAATAAAAATGTATGCATGCAGCAAGGCGTTAAAAGAGATACTTTTTAACGCCTTGCTGAATGCATACATTTTTATTTGTTCCTGACGAAGACATTTTTGTCGAAGCGTCAAGAAAATAAAACAATTTCGGGCAAAATTGTCTTTTATTTTGAGAGCTATGAATACCGGCTAGGCAAATCCCTATTATATATAATATAAAATATTTTTTGGGTCAAACAATGTCTTCTTCACTTCTACTCTACATACTCTATAACTGAAAACTGAAGCTGGAATAAATATTTGACAGATTGAGAGGCAAATTAGTTTATCTGAAGAACATATATTGGAAGAAAATTTTAAAATATCAGAACAATAAATTGTTTTATTCCATAGTTTAATCGTTAAAAGTTTTGAGAAAGTCAATATTTCGTTGGACCCCCACAGGCCTGGATATAGGCTACCATCCGGCGTGTCAAGGACTGATGAAGATTACTGATGTTATGCTGCGGATTTTTTTTTTTCATATTATCCTTAACTGTCGGGCTAATTAGTCAACATTCCGGGATGATTGCAATTCGGTTCCTATCACATTCTAGATATTACATTATGGGTGAAAAATATGGCGACCTTGCTGGCCACAGAAGTTCAGACAAATTGAACATAATCCATAGAAACACGTACCATATGTTGACAGGCATTATCTTTTTGAATAATAAACTATAGGTATTGTGAGAGAAATGGCAACAAAACAGGCCGTAGAATGTTAAATAGGTACTGGTGTTCTGTCAGAGGTGCTAGGAATGACTACCAATGGGGTCTTGCTATCATTTAAAATAGCAGACCAAACCATATAACGATTATTTGTTGACTTGTGAGGGTTTTGAGACTAATTTCAGAATCTACAGACTTCCTAGGATGTCTCCAGACATGTTCTTATTCAAAGTTCTTAGACTTAACGACAATTCGGTCACTAAATGTATTTTATTATTTCAACGTTTCGACAAAAATATTTCGGCTTCGTAAGGAAAAAATAAAATGAAAGCATTTACCAAGGTTAACACCTTTTCTGAGCAAAATATTTTTAAAGCCTTGTCAAATGCTTTAATTCTTATTTTTTTCTGACTAGGACAAACTATTTTATCGAAACTTCGAAAGAATAAAAAAACATTTACTGGCCGAATTGTCGTTAATTCTAAGAACTATTACAGGTCGATTATGTATATTTAGTAAGCTTAATCCATTTAGTATTAGTGCAGATCCATTCTATTATCAGGGTATGTAGCTTCTAATTATTCAGTTCTAGTACACATCCATTGCCTCTGAGAGGTAATAATCATCGTATAATTTATTATTAGTACTCTTTGTTCTCTTGTTATTAGTACTATTGCGTGAGCGGATGGAATTATCAATTCAAATTAGTATATTTCAATTGCATTAGCGGATTATATCATTCCATCATTCAGTATTAGGACACTTTCATTTCTTTAGCGGTGTTATTCTCTCATCCATTCAGTACTTATATGCTTCATTTGAATAAGCGGTAAGCACAGCACCCAACACACATCATTTTATCATTCAGTATTAGGACACTTTCATTTCATTAGCAGGATTCTTCATTGATCCATTCAGTACTTATATGCTTTATTTGAAGAAGAAGTAAGCACAACACCCAACACACATCATTCCTTCATTCAGTACTAGGACATTTTCATTTTATTAGCAGTATTCTTTTCTCATCCATTCATTACTAATATGCTTCATTTGAAGAAGCGATAAGCACAAAACCCAACATACATCAATCCATCATTCAGTACTAGGACATTTTCATTTCTTTAGCAGTATTCTTCATTCATCCATTCAGTACTTATCTGCTTCATTTGAAGAAGTGGTAAACACAACACCCAACATACATCATTCCATCATTCAGTACTAGGACACTTTCATTTCTTTAGCGTATTCTTCTCTCATCCATTCAGTACTTATATGCTTCATTTGAAAAAGCGGTAAGCACAACACCCAATATACAACATCCCCTCTTTCAGTATTAGGACACTTTCATTTCTTTAGCAGTATTCTTCTCTTATCCATCAGTACTTATATGCTTCATTTGAAAAGGCGGTAAGCACAACACCCAATATACAACATCCCCTCTTTCAGTATTAGGACACTTTCATTTCTTTAGCAGTATTCTTCTCTTATCCATCAGTACTTATATGCTTCATTTGAAGAAGCGGGAAGCATAACACCCAATATACAACATTCCATCATTCAGTATTAGGACACTTTCATTTCATTAGCAATATTCTTAATTCATCCATTTAGTATTTACATGCTTAATTTGTAGAAGCAGTAAGCACAACACCCAACATACAACATTCCATCATTCAGTACTAATACACTTAATTTCTTTTAACGTGTGAGGTATACATCATCCAATTGTTATTACTAGTACACTTACGATGCGTTAACAGTGTGGATAATTCTTACATCCAATAAACTTATTTTACACTCAATGCTTAAATGGAATGCATCATTAATTCATTCAGTATTACTAGATTCTCATTACTTGAGTGTTATGCATCACTAATTTTATTAATGTGCTTACGATCCAATTGTATTTTTGAAATTTATCATTTATTTAGTAATATAGAACCTTCATTGCATTAGAAGTATAAGTCATTAATATATTCAATATGCTAGTAAACCTCTATTGCATGAACGACTAGTATCTATTATTCATTCAGAACTAGTACCTTTTTATTTTATAAGCAAAATGCATTAATCCTTCGTCCAAAACTATTATACCTTCTTCACAATAACAGTATGCCTCATTAAAATTTTTCAGCACTATCACACTTTTCTCCAAAGCACATTAGCGTTGTGCATCATTAATTCAAATAGTTTAAGACTAGTACAATTTCATTGCCATATATAGTGGTGTGTACGATTCCTTATTCTATATCTGTATCCAATTATTACATAATTCATTCGAGAAACTCTAACAGTACATACTCTTACTTTGATAGAAATACAAAGGTTTTGAAAGATTTTCACAATATTTTATCATAAATAGAAATACAAATAGTACTAGCACACTCCCTTTACGGGGCTCTGGCATATTTGTAAGTACAAAGTCGAACTGCTTTTCACATGTGTAGACATGTGGTGCGATTACAGTAAAAAGCAGTCGCTTAACTACCCGCCATGATTATCATGGCCTGTACCACGTGTACTAGGGATAAGCAAAAAAAAAACACTCCCTTTAAATTCCTGGTAATCATAATTTATTCATTAATTAAAAAGGCATATATTGGATCTAAATATCATTTATTTTACTATTATGAATTTTACCAATATAAAATGATATTTTTAATCAATATATGTATTTTTAATTGAAGATTTATTTATAATTTGCTCTATTTTCAATATAATTTATTCAGTGCTAGTATATTTCCATTGCTTTAGCGTGGTTTGTGTCATTTTAAATTTGAGTACTAGTATACTTTCCGTCTTTAAGCGGTATGCACATCATTTATTTATTTAGTACTCGTATTCTTCAATTGATGTAGCGGTATGCATCATTCATGCATTCATTCAATACTCGTACACTTTCATTGCCATAACAGTATGTGCGATTCCATAGTCTATATTGGATTCAATTCTTGCATACTTCATTTGAAAAACCTCTAACAGTACCTATTTTTACTTTGATAGAGGGGTTCGGTGGAAGGCTGGTTAAACCGTTTGGTTTTCAACCACTATGACACGGGTTCGATCCCCACATTGGACACTTTTTTACAAAAGTCCACATTCTTACAAAAGTCCAACCCCACCAGCGAGTGCAAGTAACCAAACGGGGCTCTGGAACATTTGTAAGTGCAAAGTCGAACTGCTTTTCACATGTGTAGACATGTGGTGCGCTTACAGTAAAGGCAGTCGCTAACTACCCACCATGATTATCATGGCCTGTACCACGTGTACTAGGGATAAGCAAAAAAATCCCATTATTAAATCCCTAAAAGGGATACTTCGATATTTTATCATTTCTCAATAATTATATAAATATGATCCAATCAATTATTTAGTCATGAATTTTGAATTCATTTCTAAATAGGGAAACGAATAAATAAATCTATTTGAAATTATACAAACTGAAAGATACAACTTCACCAAAATAAGAAGTCCTCGTTTGATGAAATTATACTTTTTTTGAACAAACCAATTTCAACTATATTTACGAAGATATTTCTTCAAATAAAAAGGCATATATTGGATCAAAATATCATTTATTTTACCAATATTTCAGTTGGCCGAACGCCAACCTTTATCAAGGTATTATAACATTTTATAATACCTTGATAAAGGTTGGCGTTCAACCAACTGAAATATTGGTAAAATAAATGATATTTTGATCCAATATATGCCTATTTACTTAAAGATTTATTTATGAATTGCTCTATTTTCAAAAATATATTTCTATATATTAAAACTATTAGTTGATTCTACAAGGCATGAAATGTATAAAACTTATCAAAACAGTTCTCACTTTCTGTCATAAATTAAGAAAATATATAAAAGATATTTTTCAAATTTTTAAAATGAATTCATCCAAGTGTATTGACTTTTGTACCTAGCAGAAAATAAGGTATATATATGTTCTAATATAAATATTTATAAAATATTCCCATTTTTATATCCATCTATATGTTCTCCACTTGGGGTATAAACGAAATGCATCTTATAATGCATTTTCAGAAGTAAATTTGTCTACTTTGATGTTTATACATATGTAAATGAGAAAGAGCAATAGAGTGATAGGTATGGAATCTAATTAAATAAACCATTCACTCTCATAACCAAGACAATATAAAAATATAAATCTCTATTCATGATAAAATTGTGAAAAAAAGTTTTTAAATTACAAAATATTTTCTTACAATGAGTTTATTTTTATTAAAAAACGTTAGCTTTCAAGCGATAATCTCTCTTCAACGGGCTTAATAAAATATCGACTATACCTATATCCTACCAGAAATATTTACTGTAAATATTTCTGGTAGGATATAGTCGATATTTTATTAAGCCCGTTGAAGAGCGATTATCGCTTGAAAGCTAGCGTTTTTAATAAAAATAAACTCATTGCGAGCAAATATTTTGTAATTTTAAAAATATAAAATATACATAGCATTCATATAAAAATTTAGTACAGTAGAGTCTCGCTTGTGATTATGTCCTAAGAGGACATGGCCTTTTTAGGAAAATACTCTTTTATCAGAGTTAAAAAGTTCTCATGTCTTGGGGGAAATGACATTACAGTGTCTGGTTAGAATTTATCTTTAAGAGTGCTGAGTTTTAGAGGCAATGATAACTTATAAGATAATCTTATGAACATATATATTATTGATAATTGTGAAAAGTATATTTTCAATCAATTACCCATTTAGGAAAAATGTTATTTGTCGAATTATCATTTCAATCCCAACGCCTTTTAAATGATAATTTTTCTAACTGTACAGATATACAATAGCAATGTTTGAATTTGTATCTGTGCAATGATTCTTCAATCAGAAGATGTGTGAAATTGATTAAAAATGCAAAGTTTTGTTTAATAATTTATTTGTCAATATGATTAAAAATTATTAGGGTTGGGGATATAGGGTAAGGCAGATTACTGGGAAGAAGGCATTTCGATCTCGCTGCAGAATTCGGGGTTTTTGATGAAGGTGAAGCGCTCGTGGGGCAGATCATTCTCCTCCAGCTGCTTCTGGATCTTCTGGATGGTTTCCTCGTTGCGCTCAGGCTCACGGAGGAAGATAGCGGCTTGCTCGACGTTGTAGAAGTAACGGCGGGTGCAGGACCAGAGAACGATGTGCTCCTTGGAATTGAAAACAACAACGTTGGTGGAGATTTTGTTGTTAATAGGGATCTGGACGATGAAATTGCCGATCTTGAGGGAGGCCTTGGGAGGTCCAACCATCAGACGGGGAGGCTGGCTGTCTTCAACAGACAGGTTGGTACGGAGGTAGATGGAGGTCTTGAACATGTGCGTGGCAAAGGTCACTGGGGCCTTGCCGGATTTTTCCTTCCCAACATGGACGGCCAGGCATCCAGGGGCTTGCATCGAACCAATACCAAAGTTGAGAAGGGCATGCAGGTGCCAGGTTCCCTCGAGTTCAGGCAGAGTGACCTTCACCTTATTCTTGGGTTCGGGGCATTGCTCCCTGGCAGCGATGGCCGAGATGGCACAGAGGGCAATGAGGAGCTGAGTGTACATCGTTGTGCTGTACTGTGAGCCTGCTTGGGCCAGGCTGTCCTTTTATACCGGCCGTCGTTTCTACGTCATGTTGTTTGTCTAACACGCCGTACGGACGTAAACAATAAAAATATAGAGATAATAGACAAGTTTTCCTGCAAAGGCCCAGGATTTTCATTTCTTACCAAGCGTTAATAGATTAAAAATCTTATTTTAAATATTTCTTCATATATAATTTTTTTTTCTAATTTTCGAATATTTAGAAAAATCAGAATTCCAAATTCACTTCGAATTGCAATGAAAAGTGTTTCACAAAGTAGCCTAAAGATATTTATTGGATACATTCAATATATATTAACTATAAATATCTAATGCGTATTATGTAAAATTTTAAAATTGGTTGAATTGGTATATATTCTAATATTTTTAATAATTAAATCTTCCAGTCAATATACTCACAATTATTCATAGCTTCAGTTCATACTTCAGATTTATATTTACATAATGTCAAACGCCTATTACACCACAAATGGCTGCACATATATTTTCTCTACTTTTACATATACAAATTTACATAAACAAATTATATTCTATAGTTCACACATTCCTAAACCTACACATCACGTTCATCTAAAAATTTTATATTTTCGACAAATCGTTGTTAGTTAGATTGAATTAGTGTACAAAATGTTACACCCTTTTCACATATTGTAGAATATATTATTTTTTGTTATCACAAAATTTGAAAATGAATATAGAAATTTGTCCATCCCAAAAACCGAGATGACTTAAATTTTGTGGGTCTACATTGTTAGCTGGATTGAGTATGTGTAAAATGTGTATAAACCCTCAAAATCTATATGGTGTTTGTAATACTTTAAAATTTTATTACAATATCATTAGAAGGAAATAATATAAATTAGCCTAGTCTCATCCATTTGAACCCATCAGCTTATTGAATTAACGAAACTGCTGCACCTATTACTCTTCGTTTATGTGTGTGAAATGAAATACAAATCCATACAATATATACAAATTCTCTTATCTAGCTCTTTTCTCGACCACAACGACCACCAAAGAGTATAAAGTTTTATATATTTTTAAACGTTAATAAGAATGAGACAGTAAATAAATATCATAATTCACATCGTCAGTTAGTATATCAAAAAATGATCACAAAATATGAAAGAAAATATGGGAAAATATTACATTACAGACACCCTGATCATCTTGAAGTCTTAAATTTTTGTCAACTGGCCTTGTTAGCTGTAATAAACGATTTTACAAATTTTCAAACTTCTATCTAGTGTGGAAGTACACCAATACCTCGCTTTGCGTCGTTTCGTTTTGCGTTTTTTTCGAAGTTGCGTCGCTGCTTAATTTTTACTGATTTTTCACTGTGCGTCGTTAGATTTTCGAAGTTGCGTTATTTTGAATTCGAGTCTTTAATTTTTTTTTTTTGAATTTTTTTCCTAAAATATGGCGACACCTTTGCTTTTGATTGCGCCATGCCATCAAAATTTTATTTTTACTTTGCGTCGTTTCAATTTGCGTCGTGTTTTTTTGGAACGTAACCCCGACGCAAAGCGAGGTATGGATGTACATCAAAATTGATCTTAAAAATTGAGAATAAATATAGAAATTAAAATTAGCAATTGCTGACAAAACAGAATTCTGAAAATTTGTCAACTTACATTGTCATCAGGTTCGAACAATGTACTAAATTTCAGATTTCTAGGTTCTCTGTGTAAGTATACTGTAGCAAAAAGTATTTATTATTTTACTAACAAATACTCAATTTTGATATTTTTATTTTGTTACTATGTAAACTTCTCACTTTACTTATCTTTTAATCATTTATAATTTGTATTTGCCTTAAAAATAAATTGCTTTGTCATTCCGAAGTTTGTCTTTCCAATTTTACCACGTGGCAATATTAAATTTCAATTGGATTATTTGTATAGGAACTGACAGATAGAACAACAGACAATCAGTCTAGGAAACAAGTCAAATAAAGGTATTTAAAAACAACCCAACTTTCCTGGATCTCGCTCACCTTCGCTAGATAATCTTTTAGATATATGGACCCTTGTTTAATTTTATTGATGTCTATTTATAATATCTTTATATCACATTTATAAATTTAATTGCCATCTATCAATATAATATTTGTAACAATTTTACTTCATATATATGTTATATAAAAATTATATTTAATTTTAAAATTATATATCCTAGAACAAATATATATATATTACTCTGCTTATAACAACCACCAGAAGTCATGACTTTCCCTATATAAATCTGTTGTTTCCCGTTAGCCGGCTCAAACCTTTTGTAATTATGTAAATAAGCTTTTGTTTTCTTTATTCTTAAGCCTTAAATCAGGCAATACTTTTCTCAAAATTATGTATTTAAAACCTCTTTAGCACAATTAATGCAAATTGTGATTATAATGTTTTATTATTTGGCAC
>CP092873.1:6459434-6492015 GCA_030710605.1 Cordylochernes scorpioides
TTGCATGAAGAAAATAATTAAAGTGAAACATTGGTTGAATGAATGTCCCTGATTATGACCCAAATTATAAAACAGAAAGATCATCTAAAAAATACACAACCAAAACAATTCATTACAAACAGTCACTGAATCAACCACAAGTAATGAAAACAAACAAAGTAACTGCTTATCAACTAACAATCCTCCTAATAAATTGATAGACTTTAAATTTGTGTGAACAAACATCCTTTACAAGCTTCAAGGACAACCCGGTGCTACCATATCTTTAATAAGTCAAAATTTAATAAAAAGTTTGAATTTACATCCTTTAATAGATTCTCCCATGCAAATTCAACAAGCTAACTCATTAACCAAAACTTTGGGATATGTTCATGTAAATTTGCAAATTCATAATAAAACTAGAAAGGTCAAACTTCATGTAATACCTAATTTAAAATTCCAGCTACTCATTGGCTTGGATATTGCAGAAGACTTTGAACTTATTGTTGACACTAAAGATAAAACAGTCTACACTAAGCAATCAGCAGAAATGGCACTTGTTTGCACAACCTTTAATAATTTGCAAAAACCTAACCAGGATGAATTGAATACATTATTACAGCAAAATGAGCAAATTTTCAGTCAACATCAAACAGATATAGGAAGAATCTCCATTCAGAACAATATAGTCACCAAAGAACATTTGCCTATAAGTTTAAGACCATATAGAAGACCCATCTCTGAATATGAGAAAATTTCCGAACAAGTCAAAGAAATGATTAAGAAAGGATTAATTAAAGAGTCATCCTCCCCATGGTCTTTTCCAGTTGTTTTAGTGCAAAAAAAAGATGGGACCAATAGACTTTGTGTAGACTACAGGGAACTCAATAAAATTACAATTGATGATAAACAACCCTTACCACTTTTGCAAGATATTTTTGATAGACTTCATGGAGCAAAGTATTTCACAACACTAGATGTGGCTTGGGATACTGGCATGTTCAAATGCACCCTGAGTCAGTTCCCAAAACAGCCTTTGTCACCAATGATGGACATTATGAATTTTTGGTTATGCCCTTTGGACTCAAAAATGCAGTATCAACATTTCAGAAAATCATCCAGCAAGTGATAGGAACTCTTTTATGGAAAGGAGTATGTGTTTTCCAAGATGATATCATCATTTATTCCTCATCCTTTTCCCAGCATATGAACCTGATAAAGCAGGTATTTGAAAAATTGCTTGAATACAACATCAAGCTTAAGTTCAACAAATGCTCATTTGCACAGTCAGAGGTCAAATACTTAGGCCATATCATTGGTCACAATATAGTAAAACCTGATCCTGATAAAATCAAAGCTGTTCAAGACTTTCCGCAACCAACAACAGTTAAAGGAATCAGAAGATTCATTGGCTTGGCAAATTTCTACCGGAAATTCATTCCAAGATTTGCAGAGATTGCCACCCCTCTTACAAACCTGACACAGAAAAATAAATTATTCTCGTGGACACCTCAAGTTGATAAATCCTTTATAGAATTAAAAGCAGCTTTAACATCAGAACCAATTCTTACCACTTACAACCCAGAAGTACCTTGCAAACTATATACAGACGCATCAGCAATTGGAATAGCGGGAATACTAAGTCAAGAAATTGATTCAACAGAACATGTAATATCATACTATTCCAAAAAGCTTCTTAAACACCAACAGAACTACTCAGCTTATGAACTGGAATGCTATGCTGTCATCCAAGCAATAGATTATTTTGAGGTGTATCTGGAAAACAAGCCCTTCCAAGTTATTACGGATCACTCAGCCTTACAGTGGCTACTCAATCTCAAAAATCCAAAATCTAAATTTTTCAGGTGGCTAGTCAATTTATCAACTAAAACCTTTACAATCACACACAGATCTGGAAACAAACTGACTCATGTAGATGCATTATCAAGAGCCCCAGTACTAAATGTTTCCATTTTCGAGCTACAACAACATCAAAGACAGGCAGATCTCAGCTTCATTGAAGACCCTCAAGATCATCAAAACACAGTGATGGTCAAGAAGAGAGGACTACTCAGGGCTGTGGTGCCTGCTTCTTTTAAAGAACATGTTCTGAAGGAATATCATGATAACATGAGTCACCCATCCATGAACAAGACAGTCAAATTAATAGTTCCTTTATTTTGGTGGTCAGACATGGTACAGGAAATTAAATCTTATGTGAGATCATGCAAGACATGTCAACTGTCCAGATCCTCTAACCAACCAACTCTAGGACAACTAATAATTCCAGACGCAGAACTACAACCAGCTCAAGTAATAAGTGCAGATACAATAGTTATGGGAACATCAGCTGAAAAGACAAAGCACAAGTACATCCAAGTGTTCATTGATCATCTTACAAGATATGTTTGGGCATTTCCCACTATCAAAAACACAGCTCAAGCAATGCTACAATGTTTCAACAGAATCCTTCAAGTCTCGCTACCCATAAAACATATTATCACTGACAATGGAAAGAACTTCAATTCCAAGGAATTCAAAAGGTGTTTGAAAGTTCATAACATCAAACAAACTTTCACCACACCATACCACCCCCAGAGTAATGGAATGTGCGAAAAGGTTAACGGAACAATCATGACCAAATTAAGAACGGCCTTGCTTGATAAACCGAAGGTGAAATGGAGCACACTTTTGCCCAAGGTCATTACTGACTACAACAACACCCCTCATGACGTAACAGGTTTTCCGCCATCTTTTCTACTTTTTGGTTACAATGTGCAGCCACAATTTGCTGATAACCCCTTAACCTCGGTAGAAGATGCTAGAAAACTGGCTATAAAAAGAACTCAACATCATCGTGATATTTCTAAAAGAAGACATGATTCAAGACATCCCGACATTGAATTTAAAGTTGGAGATCTCGTTCTTAAAAGAATTCCCTACAATGATCCGAGGCTAATTAAAACAGCTCCCAAATACGAAGGACCATTCCAAGTTTTGAGAAGATTGTCTAAAGTGACCTACGAACTCTCTACAACGGATCAAGACAACCCACCAAGAAATCCCACAGGAGATCCTATAAAGGCTCACATCTCTCGATTAAAGTCATTTATTCTCCGTGAATAAATGCATCAAAGCGGGGGTAAATGATACGTGCTGTAAATATCTCAAAATTATTATTATCATATTTAACTTTTCATAGAACTTTATTCCAATAATCATCATCACTTAGCGTTGTTTACACGAGGACTATGTAAAAATGGCAGACGTTGGTTAAAAATAAAAACTAACGAGACATACATTCTTGATTATTTATTTCCTTTACATTAAAAATAGCTAAAAAAGAAAAACTTGCATACATCCGCAACAATATTATCCATAGGGGGGTCGGTGGAAGGCTGGTTAAACCGTTTGGTTTTCAACCACTACGACCCGGGTTCGATTCCCGCATTGGACACTTTTTTCTGTTTAAAAAATAAAATGCTTCAATGGCCCCCGATTCTTCCAAATGTCCAACCCCCACCAGCGAGTGCAAGTAACCAAACGGGGCTCTGGCACATTTGTAAGTGCAAGGTCGAACTGCTTTTCACATGTGTAGACATGTGGTGCGCTTACAGTAAAAGCAGTCGCCAACTACCCACCATGATTATCATGGCCTGTACCACGTGTACTAGGGATAAGCAAAAAAATATTTACCCATTATTAAATCCCTAAAAGGGATACTTAGATATTTATCATCTCTCAATAATTATAAAAAATATATATATGATCCAATCAATTATTTAGTCATGAATTGTGAATTCATTTCTAAATAGGGAAACGAATAAATAATTCTATTTGAAATTATACAAACTGAAAGATACAACTTCACCAAAATAAGAAGTCCTCGTTTGATGAAATTATACTTTTTTTGAACAAACCAATTTCAACTATATTTACGAAGATATTTCTTTAAATAAAAAGGCATATATTGGATCAAAATATCATTTATTTTACCAATATTTCAGTTGGCTGAACGCCAATCTTTATCAGAGTATTTTAACATTTTATAATACCTTGATGAAGGTTGGCATTCAGCCAACTGAAATATTGGTAAAATAAATTATATTTTGATCCAATATATGCCTTTTTACTTAAAGATTTATTTACGGATTGCTCTATTTTCAAAAATATATTTCTATATATTGAAAATCTTAGTTGATTCTACAAGGCATAAGAAGTATGAACCTCAATAAAACAGTTCTCACTTTTTGAAACAAATATGCAAAATATATATAAGATATATTTCAAATTTTAAAAATGGATTCATCTAAGTGTGATGACTTTTGTCCCTAGCAGAAAATAAGGTATATATGTTCTAATATAAATTATTTATTCGAAATTCCCCCCAATCTTTATATCCATCTATGTGTTCTCCAATCAGGGTATAAACAAAATGCATCTTATAATGCATTTTCAGAAGTAGATTTGCCTACTCTGATGTTTATGCATATGTAAATGAGGAAGAAAAATAGAGTGATAGGTATGGAGTCTAATCAAATAAACCATCCACTCATAACCAAGCCAATATAAAATATAAATCTCTATTCATGATAAAATTGTGAAAAAAGTTTTAAAATTTCAAAATATTTTCTTACACTGAGTTTCTTTTTATTAAAAACGCTAGCTTTCAAGCGATAATCGCTCTTCAACGGGCTTAATAAAATATTGGCTATACCTATATCCTACCAGAAATATTTACTGTAAATATTTCTGGTAGGATATAGTCGATATTTTATTAAGCCCGTTGAAGAGCGATTATCGCTTGAAAGCTAGCGTTTTTAATAAAAATAAACTCATTGCGAGCAAATATTTTGTAATTTTAAAAATATGAAATATACATAGCATTCATATAAAAATTTAGTACAGTAGAGTCTCGCTTGTGATTATGTCCTAAGAGGACATGGCCTTTTTAGGAAAATACTCTTTTATCAGAGTTAAAAGTTCTCATGTCTTGGGGGAAATGACATTACAGTCTCTGGTTAGAATTTATCTTTAAGAGTGCTGAGTTTTAGAGGCAATGATAACTTATAAGATAATCTTATGAACATATATATTATTGATAATTGTGAAAAGTATATTTTCAATCAATTACTCATGTAGGAATAAAATTATTTGTCGAATTATCATTTTAATCCCAACGCCTTTTAAATGATAATTTTTCTAATTGTACAGATATACAATAGCAATGTTTGAATTTGTATCTGTGCAATGATTCTTCAATCAGAAGATGTGTGAAATTGATTAAAAATGCAAAGTTTTGTTTAATAATTTATTTGTCAATATGATTAAAAATTATTAGGGTTGGGGATATAGGGTATAGCAGATTACTGAGAAGAAGGCATTTCAATCTCGCTGCAGAATTCGGGGTTTTTGATGAAGGTGAAGCGCTCGTGGGGCAGATCATTCTCCTCCAGCTGCTTCTGGATCTTCTGAATGATTTCTTCGTTGCGCTCAGGCTCACGTAGGAAGATGGCGGCTTGCTCGACGTTGTAGAAGTAACGGCGGGTGCAGGACCAGAGAACGATGTGCTCCTTGGAATTGAAAACAACAACGTTGGTGGAGATTTTGTTGTTAATAGGGATCTGGACGATGAAATTTCCGATCTTGAGGGAGGCCTTGGGAGGTCCAACCATCAGACGGGGAGGCTGGCTGTCTTCAACAGACAGGTTGGTACGGAGGTAGATGGAGGTCTTGAACATGTGCGTGGCAAAGGTCACTGGGGCCTTGCCGGATTTTTCCTTCCCAACGTGGACGGCCAGGCATCCAGGGGCTTGAATCGAGCCAATACCGAAATTGAGGATGGCATGCAGGTGCCAGGTTCCCTCGAGTTCAGGCAGAGTGACCTTCACCTTATTCTTGGGTTCGGGGCATTGCTCCCGGGCAGCGATGGCCGAGATGGCACAGAGGGCGATGAGGAGCTGAGTGTACATCGTTGTGCTGTACTGTGAGCCGGCTTGGGACAGGCTTTCCTTATATACCTGCCGTCGTCTCTACGTCATGTGTTTTGTCTAACGCTGTACGGGACGTAAACAATAAAAATATAGAGATAATAGACAAGTTTTCCTGCAAAGGCCCAGGATTTTCATTTTTTACCAAGGGTTAATAGATTAAAAATCTTAGTTTAAATAATTCTTCGTATTTAATATGTATATATTTTTCCTAATTTTCGAATTTTTAGAAAAATCAGAATTCAAAATTCACTTTGAATTGCAATGAAAAGTGTTTCACAAAATAGCCTAAAGATATTTATTGGATACATTCAATATATATTAACCATTTAAATATATAATGCCTATTATTTAAAAATTGAATTGGTTGAATTGGTATATATTCTAATATTTTTAATAATTAAATCTTTCAGTCAATATATTCACAATTATTCATAGCTTTAGTTCATACTACAGATTTATGTTTACATAATGTTAAACACTTATTATGACACAAATGGCTGCAGCTATTTTATCTCTACTTTTACATATACAAATGTACATAAACCAATTATATTCTATAGTTCACACATTCCTGAACTTACACATCACGTTAATCTAAAATCCGATATTTTCGACAAATCGTTGTTAGTTAGATTGAATTAGTGTACAAAATGTTACACCCTTTTCACATATTCTAGAATATATTATTTTTTGTTATCACAAAATTTGAAAATGAATATAGAAAATTGTCCATTCCCAAAAACCGAGATGACTTAAATTTTGTAGGTCTACATTGTTAGCTGGATTGAGTATGTGTAAAATGTGTATAAACCCTCAAAATCTATATGGTGTTTGTAATACTTTAAAATTTTATTACAATATCATTAGAAGGAAATAATATAAATTAGCCTAGTCTCATCCATTTGAACCCATCAGCTTATTGAATTAACGAAACTGCTGCACCTATTACTCTTCGTTTATGTGTGTGAAATGAAATACAAATCCATACAATATATACAAATTCTCTTATCTACCTCTTTTCTCGACCACAACACGACCACCAAAGAGTATAAAGTTTTATATATTTTTAAACGTTAATAAGAATGAGACAGTAAATAAATATCATAATTCACATCGTCAGTTAGTATATCAAAAAATGATCACAAAATATGAAAGAAAATATGGGAAAATATTACATTACAGACACCCTGATCATCTTGAAGTCTTAAATTTTTGTCAACTGGCCTTGTTAGCTGTAATAAACGATTTTACAAATTTTCAAACTTCTATCTAGTGTGGAAGTACACCAATACCTCGCTTTGCGTCGTTTCGTTTTGCGTTTTTTTCGAAGTTGCGTCGCTGCTTAATTTTTACTGATTTTTCACTGTGCGTCGTTAGATTTTCGAAGTTGCGTTATTTTGAATTCGAGTCTTTAATTTTTTTCCTAAAATATGGCGACACCTTTGCTTTTGATTGCGCCATGCCATCAAAATTTTATTTTTACTTTGCGTCGTTTCAATTTGCGTCGTGTTTTTTTGGAACGTAACCCCGACGCAAAGCGAGGTATGGATGTACATCAAAATTGATCTTAAAAATTGAGAATAAATATAGAAATTAAAATTAGCAATTGCTGACAAAACAGAAATCTGAAAATTTGTCAACTTACATTGTCATCAGGTTCGAACAATGTACTAAATTTCAGATTTCTAGGTTCTCTGTGTAAGTATACTGTAGCAAAAAGTATTTATTATTTTACTAACAAATACTCAATTTTGATATTTTTATTTTGTTACTATGTAAACTTCTCACTTTACTTATCTTTTAATCATTTATAATTTGTATTTGCCTTAAAAATAAATTGCTTTGTCATTCCGAAGTTTGTCTTTACAATTTTACCACGTGGTAATATTAAATTTCAATTGGATTATTTGTATAGGAACTGACGGATAGAACAACAGACAATCAGTCTAGGAAACAAGTCAAATAAAGGTATTTAAAAACAACCCAACTTTCCTGGATCTCGCTTCACCTTCGCTAGGTAATCTTTTAGATATATGGACCCTTGTTTAATTTTATTGATGTCTATTTATAATATCTTTATATATTACATTTATAAATTTGATTGCCCTCTATCGAAATAGAATTTGTAACAATTTTACTTCATATATATGTTATATAAAAATTATATTTAATTTTAAAATTATATATCCTAGAACAAATATATATATATATTACTCTGTTTATAACAACCACCAGAAGTCATGACTTTCCCTATATAAATCTGTTGTTTCCCGTTAGCCGGCTCAAAACCTTTTGTAATTATGTAAATAAACTTTTGTTTTCTTTATTCTTAATTCTTAAATCAGGCAGTACTTTTCTCAAATTATGTATTTAATACCTATTTAGCACAATTAAAGCATATTGTGATTATAATTTGTTTTATTATTTTGGCACGACCTCACTTTAAATGCTCATGTATCAAGAAAAAGATCGATACTTATCTATATCAATCAGCAGGTAATAATTCTATATAAATAATATTCAAAAGGCAGCAGAAAATATTTTTTTAATAATATATGTTATATAAGCAAAATAAGATTTCTGTTTGATTTTTGATCTTGAGGATTATGCTATGGTAATGCAGTCGTGGTTAAAATCTTGAAAGTATAATAATAAAAATGGTTTTGATCAGAGATTGCTTTAATTGAACTAAAAGAATATATAAAAGCATAATTTGATAAAAGTACTGTCTGGCTTAAGGCGTAAGAATAAAAAAATGAAAAACTTATTTACATAATGTACAAAAGATTTGAGCCGGCCAGCGAGAAACAACAACAATCGTTTTATATAGGGAAAGTCCCGACATCTGGTGGTAGATATAAACAGAATATTTGAATCTATGAAATATAATTCTAAATAAAATAATATTTTAATAAACATATATATATATCTTCTCGCGTTTTATTTTATTATTCTCTTTAGAATTTCTATAAACCTTTAATTATAGTTGCAATAAAAGGTTTATATATGTGCGTTTATAAGAATAGTAAATGTCTGAAATCTTTCTTTATAAAATAAATAACATCATGGATAACGCTTTTATTTATTCTAAAATTTATATGAATATTAAATAGAGATAGAGATTTCAATGGAATTAATGTATTCAAGACAGTTATATACAGAATGATGTACTGGTTCTCATAGGCCCTCTATCAATAACAGCCAAAATGTTCATAATTGGCCATGAAGATTATTGGACTTGGATCGTACTTCCACACCAAGAACCCTGAGTCAAAAAATCGGGTCGTTTGCAAGTCAAAAATGTCTTGACAAACATTTGAGCAAAGTTTTTTTTCAGTAGCATGGACTGATATCTCTGGAATCTTGTCTTCAACTATCCTTGATGCTTTATCACAGTAAGGAGCATCTTTAATGTTTGATCGACACACTTGGACGCAGGAATGGTGAAAAGTCGTGTTTTCAGACGAATCATGGATCTATTTGTTCAGCTCCTTGATGACCGCATGCGTATTTGGCGCTATCATGGAGAAGACAAATTCCCAACTTGCTTTCGATATCATACTTACTCATTACTAGGAATGATGGTATAGGTTGCCATTTGACACACGTTTCTGTCACTTTCTGTTCAAATTTCCCGCACCCAGTCTAAATTCTCTATCCATTCTCTATCCGAGGCAGTGAAACTAACAAGTGTGGCGAAGGCTACCATCTACAAGTACCATCTTGGTCTTGAGTTGGGTAATGCCAGCCATCACATCGACCTGCCCACTCTGAACTCTCGCAGTCCATCAGTGACGGAGTTTTCCCGCAGTGGGCGCCACCAATGACAACTTGTATATATATTTATCTATATATGTATATTTTATCAATTATTTTTACCTATTTATATCTATTTATTCATATATTTATATTTATATATTCTTACTTATTCAAATTTATGAGCTCCTGTTGAATGAGGTGGTGAGAAACAGAGCTAGAGCGTTTGCGTTGTTCAAATTTTGGAAGACGGCTGAAGAGAAAAGAAAGCTATATACATAATCTAATTGATGTAAATAATCATATGTAAATAATCTTTGTCAGGATTAGAATGACGAATCCTGTATGGGACTTTGATTCCACTAAAAGGCTTGTTACTGCTGTTGTATATAGTCACAGTGTAGAAAATACTATACCTACTAACTTATAGGTTTCTCTCTGTATTCTTAGTTCTCTTCTCTTCACTTACTCTGTAAACTGGCGAATCCTTTATAGGACGAGGGGTCCTCAATAAAGGCTTTTGTTGTTGTTATTCTAATTTATATTTATTCTGTATTTAACCTTATATAATCTTATATAGACATTGTAAAAAATCAGTTACAATCTCAATCTCTATCCATAGACGTCTTTACACGATCCCAAATGTGTTTCATAACCAAAGTATCTGAGAAAATCAATAGTGAGAACCCAGAAACAAAAAAATAAAACCAAAGATGGAAGACCAATCTGTTTCAAGTGCAAAAAGCAAGTGTTTCAAGTTCTCAGTACTATCTTACAGGGTCAGGATTGCAAGAAAAGTGTAACAGGACCCCATTTTGAGACAAGCCAAGGTTTTAGAGGCGATCTAAATGAATTAGGAAATTGATAAAAACGAAAGTCGATTTTATTGACGTGCGTAACAGCACAGATATGAATATATTCCTACATAATATAGATATTTTTTGTTTGAAAATTCAACCTAAGGTTTGCTCCCGATTTTTTCAATCGAAGCAAGTCGACCATGAATGTATTTCAAATAAGTATGACCATATATATAAAAATAAATATGTCAACAATATATACTTATGGCAAGGTTTGATTGATAGAAGCGCCGATAAACATAGAGAGAATGAGGTTATAAACCGTGGATCCTCAGTGTCATCGAATAATAGTGACCACCCGTCTTGCACAGATCCACCACAGGAAGGAAGAATAGGTGGAGCTCCTTTACTCCAGGCAGCACAGAACCCAACAACAGCCTCCAGGGTCTTATACATATTCACCACAGGAAGGAAGCATAGATGGAGCTCCTATACTCCAGGCAGCACAGAACCCCACAACAGCCTCCAGGGTCTTATACATATTCACTGCAGAAAGGAAGCATAGATGGAGCTCCTATACTCCAGGCAGCACAGAACCCAACAACAGCCTCCAGGGTCTTATACAGATTCACCACAGGAAGGAAGCATAGATAGAGCTCCTATACTCCAGGCAGCACAGAACCCAACAACAGCCTCCAGGGTCTTATACAGACCCACCACACGAAAGAAACATAGATGGAGATCCTATACTCCAGTTCTTCCGAAGGTTTCGCCAATTTAACCTACCAGCCCGTTTTTTTTTTTAGTTCGAATACTGTATTCTATCATTTTGATTATATATGCGACAATAAAGAATGTAATCATAGGTATGGTATTTCAGAAAACTTATAACATGAGCTTCTACGACAGTATAGAAATATACAGTTTAAACCTGTCTATAGCGCCTTCCTCTCTATAGCGCCCGATTTTAAATACGTAGTACGATGCGATTTACATTAAAAGTGACCTGTCTATAGCACCCTATTTTGGTGAGTCCCAAGCGCTATAGACAGGTTTAACTGTATAAATATATAAAATATAATTTTCGTATTATATATGATAGAATCATCATGATACAATATAATATTAGAGCTATTAAAAGCGGTATAGTGGATTAAATTGGTGTAACCGCTTAAAGGGTCCACAACTGACGAGCCAATACATTTTTAATCGTGATATGTACAGTACAGGATTATATTATTTGTGATGGAAATACTCGTGCTATGTAATTTTATCTCTTGTGTATAGACGGCAGGTTATTTATTTTTAATTATCTGTTCGAAATTGTCAATAATTCCTTAGTCTGAAGATGTGGAAACCAAAAATAAAAAACATTATATATTTAAGCCAATAATTTATTTTTAAATATGCGTACATGTTAGAATAGGTGTATATAGAAATTGGAAGTTTATTGGGAAGCAGGAAATTCAATATTGCTACAGATCTCGGGACTCCTGATGAATGTGAAACGCTCGTGGGGCAGCTCATTCTCTTTCAGCATATTTTGGATCCTCTCAATAGTATAATCGCTGCCCTCAGATTCGCGGAGGAAGATAGCGGCACTTTCGTCGTTGTAGAAATAACGGCGGACACAAGACCAAAGAACGATATGGTCCTTGGAATCAAACATGAACACATTGGTGGACAACTTGTTTAACACAGGGATCTGAACGAAGTAATTTCCGATCTGGAGAGAGGCCTTGGGAGCTCCAATCATCAGACGAGGATGCTGGCTGTCTTGAAGAGACAGGTTGGAACGAAGGTAGATGGGTGTCTTAAACATACGGGTGGCGAAGGTTACAGGAGCCTTGCCGGATTCTTCCTTCTCAACTCGGACCATCACGCATCCAGGGGCTTCTCTCGCCTTAAAGCCTTTGTTGAGAACGGCACGGAGATGCCAGATTCCCTCGAGTTCAGGCAAGGTAACCTTCACCTTATTCTTTGGCTTGGGGCATTGCTCCCAGGCAGCGATGGCCGAGATGGCACAGAGGGCGATGAGGAGTTGAGTGTACATCGTTGTGCGGTACTGGAAGTCTGCTCGGGCCAGGCACTCTTTTTATACCAGCCGTTGGCTCTACGTCATGTTGTTTGTCTCGTGTGGGACGTAAACAATAAAAATATATTGATAATAGACAAATGAGTCGAGCAACGTACAGGTTATCCTGAATGCATTTTACCGATAGACAAAAAGCTACTTTAATATAAATGTTATATCCAATATATTTTATATATATATATATATTGTTACATAAATTTTAATGCGCCTTACATTTATTCAAAATATTCTATGATATTTAATATTTATTTAAATAAGAAATTTTATATCATCATCATTCCTTTTTATAGTTTCATTCCTTTTGTAATATTTATTGTACATATATCTTGATTGGTTATTGGAGCGAGAGAGGACCTAGAGGGAGTCTGCGGATCACGGCCTACGAGGAAGACAACGAATAAATAAACGCAATAACTTTGAAAGGTAATTTATTTTTATTTACTTTTCTTTATTTGCTTTAATTATGGAAACCCGCTCGGGAAATGTGTATAACACCAAGAAGGAAGAAACCAAGGTCGACGACCCTACAAAGCTGCAACTTGGTGCAAAAATATATATATTAATTAAAAGACATATTTTGGATCTAAAATAAAACAAAACATTTTATTTAATACAAATTGTTGATATTTCAATAGGTTGTACGCCTAACTCCGTCAGGGCTTATATGGTATTCATATCAATTTTAAAAAATCAGAATGCGAAAATTTACTTTGAATAGCAAAGTGTTTCCTTAAATTAGACTAAAGCTGTTCAAGATGCTAATAAGAGTGAATATTTTTTATATTTTTTACAATTTAGAATTTTATCAATAAACAGACAGCTATACAGAAAAAATAATTTTATATTCAAAATAAGAGATTACCATTTTTTTTTATAAAAAAAATAAATATAAAGAAAAAGGTAATATAATAAAAAATATTAATATATTGTAAATTTAATTTTGTTTTATTCATTATTATGTAATTCATTATCATAGTATTTTTGAAATAATATCAACTATAGATATCAGATTTTAGATATTAAATTCGTGAAAGTTTTGAAACTTTTTACCCATATTTGTAAAATATCTTTACTATTGATATTTTCAGAAAATATATATAGATTGATAAAAGAATTGAAATATATTTAATGATATCTAAATAATTGTTCTACATTACTCTTTTTTTTTTTTTTTTTTTTTTTACAGTACGGTATGGGAGTAAGGCAAGAGGGTTGAAACTCCTGCCGGGTTTACCTTTGATAAGACCCGGCCCGGTACCAATCTCTTTCCATACAACACCGGAATTACAAAGTTGGTTGACACGATGAAAAATGTGATTGAGCATCAAGGCGACTATGTAGAAAAATAGCAAAGTGTCCAACCTTTCCAATGATGTATAAAAAGTTGTGATTAAATGTGTTTTTCTATGAAAAAAAAATAGGAGACCTTACTTTTCAACTCACCCTCGTAAAATGGGTCCATCAAAATTAATTTAATCGCCAAAATGTGATTATATACATCAATAGAACACAAATATAACTGAGCATGGTATTTATTTACCCCAGAAAAAAGCACCTTTCCCTTAAATATTGCAATAAAAAACAATGACTTTTAATTAACCCAGTTCCAAACGCTGAGTGATGATAATAATTGTGCATGGGTTTGCATTTATCTAAATTTGATAAACTAATGTTTAGACCCATTCTTCATTACAGCTTTTGTGTTCTGCACTGTAATCATAAAATAAAAGCACTGTTCAATGTATTTTTAAAGTAAAGTTGTATCTTTAATATGTTTATGTATGTAGTTGAGGAAGTACAATAGAGTAAAGACATTGAAGCTAATTTCATCAGTGAGGTCGAGAGAATAAACTCATTGCCAAACCAATAATTGAACATATTAGGCCTTTTCTTCTCATAATACAGTACAGTATCATTCCAATTTTAGTATATGTACCGCCGAACAAGCGTATACAGTACATAATACAGTACAGTAGTGGTTTCTATGAAAGGTTATGTTCTTAAAACATCGATAAATCTGGTCTATCTAGCAGGTAATCTCTTATCAAAGACTATGTTGCGATTAAAAAGTCATTATGACTTGGCTTGACATAAAGGAGCCACTGGCGAGGAGTCATCTTTAAGAATTAACCAGATTAATTAATGTTTTAGTCAATGGTCTCTAGTACTTTCTATATGAAATTATTTACAATTGTAAATAGTTTATTTTTACTCAATTTTTATAATGAGGAATATGAGTCTTCATTAATATAATCATTTTAAAAGATCATTTATTCCTATTTTACCGATCACAAATCGACTAATTGTTTCCCCATATTTTGTAGCCAAATCATTTACTGACAGATAAGTACTGTTTAAAAACTGTATCTGTACAATGATTCTTCATTTTGAAGGTATGAAAATAATGTAAACGTCAAATTTTTATATTGAATAATTTATTTCAAAATATGCTTACATATTAAGGTTGGTGGATAGGGTATAGCAGATTACTGGGAAGAAGGCATGTCAATCTCGTTGCAGAGCTGGGGGTTTCTGATGTAAGGTGAAACGCTCGTGGGGCAGCTCGTTCTCCTCCAGTTGCTTCTGGATCTTCTTGATGGTTTCCTCGTTGCGCTCAGGCTTGCGAAGGAAGATGGCGGCTTGCTCGGCATTGTAGAAGTAACGGCGGACGCAGGACCAGAGAACGATGTGCTCCTTGGAATTGAACAAAACAACGTTGGTAGAGATTTTGTTGTTAATAGGGATCTGGACGTAGAAATTGCCGATCTTGAGGGAGGCCTTGGGAGCTCCAACCATCAGACGGGGAGGCTGGCTGTCTTCAACAGACAGGTTGGAACGGAGGTAGATGGAGGTGTTGAACATGTGCGTGGCGAAGGTCACAGGGGCCTTGCCAGATTCTTCCTTCTCAACGTGGACGGTCAGGCATCCAGGAGCTTCCATCCAGGTGACTCCGAAGTTGAGGATGGCATGCAGGTGCCAGGTTCCCTCGAGTTCAGGCAGGGTGACCTTCACCTTATTCTTGGGTTCGGGGCACTGCTCCCGGGCAGCGATGGACGAGATGGCACAGAGGGCGATGAGGAGCTGAGTGTACATCGTTGAGCTGTAATGTGAGCTTGCTTGGGCCAGGCTTTCCTTATATACCGGCCGTCGTCTCTACGTCATGTTGTTTGTCTCACGCCGTGCGGGAAGTAAACAATAAATATATAGAGATAATAGACAAATGACCCAGGATTTTCTAAATGCATTTCACTGTAGTGTAATTAGATATAAAGCTACTTTCAAATGAATTATATATATATATATTAAAATATAAATATTATATTTTTATTCAAATTGTAATATTTGGAAATTCTGAATTCAAAAAAACCGCTCAGAATTGCTAAGTGTTTTCTAAATATAGCCAATAAAAAGCTATATACATTTGAAAAGGCTTTAAATGAATGCTTTGTATCAACTTCTATGGCTGTTTATGATTACAAAGGCAGACATTCATAACATTTTTTTTCAAAATGAGATATTTATATAATCTTGAAATGGTAGAAATATAAAGAATAAAAAATGCGATTAAAAAATAATTAACTCTGATTATATTTTGAATTATTATCAACCAAACATTAAGAGGTCTCAAATTTCGTGAAGGTGTCAAAGAATATTACACATATGTAAAATATTATGTATAAATTATAATTGATATTAGAAAAATATTTGTTTTTTTATATATTTTTTAAATATTGGAACTCTTTACAGAGAAATTATTGGAAAGATATCTTGTATATACCTTTAATAATAAATATTTCTCTTCATTATTCAGTATAATCCATGATTTTAGCACCCGAAAAAAATATCTATTCAGTTCAAATTGGAACACGGCTGCTGCTTCCATCCTATGACTGTTAGCATAATATAGAATCACTGATAGTTTTATTTACAATAAAATCATTGAACACAATTTCAAAAATAATTATCCAAATCAATTATATATCAATATACCTCTCAAACCGACCAATCATTTACTTTTTGATCCTATATGTATTTATAATAACATCATATCAATTTATTAAAGATTATTTTGAGACTTTTGTCCTTTCCCTTGTGACTAAAATAGTATTAAGAGATGTATTAATCTAGTTCCTCAATACCAATCTGTCAAATAACAGTCTACTGATTATAAATACCTTTGCCATGACATAAAATCCAAATTAAAAAATACCATTTGGCTTTTATCTCTCGTGACCTAAATATCATTAGTATTCAAATGTATTTGATCTCGTCGTTTCAATATTAATCTAAAGAATATCAACTCTTTACCTTTCCTGGATCACTCTTCACATTCCTCAGGCATTCTTTCATAGCTAATAGCGTACTTTTCAATTTTAGATAACATTGGTATCCTTTTAATTCTAGTTCATATATTTATTATATTTTATCTTTTTGATTTTGAAATTTTCACAAAGACTTCATTGAGGTTACATTAAATGAAAAATGTATATGCCAGTTATGTAAATGCATATTTTGTTTTCTATTCACTTGGTTTTAATCAACAATAGTGATGCCTGAAATGCCGAGCAAGTCATTCAGCAATCATTGACCAGACGTTTTTATATTCCTGACATATCAAAAGAACGTGCTGGTCAGGATAACATCTGATATTTTTCTGTATGAAGAAAGTTCGGTACAATACTGGTAATACGCGGTCGTATATAACTATAATGAAATGTAGATTTTTTTAAACATCAAATAAAGGGTATTTCCATGAGCCTTTGCAAATTCTAAGTATAATGTAGACTGTTTAAGTACCGGGAATGAGAATAAATTATGATCAAGATTCAATGACACCCTATACTATCAATCCAGGTGAAGAGTCATTAAGATGATGTTGAATGCTCACTGGCACATTGTGCTTTCTCAATGCTGGTGACAAATACGGATGCGACCATTATGGTGATGTAATCAAAACCTAGATCGTCTAAATACACGACGTCACGCCATTCTTTCTTCCAGGTTCATCGTTGATCACAACATCGAAGGCATTTCTGTCTTTGAAGAAAGACAAAAGGATCCGAAGCCATGATTGTCAAGCGGAAGGTCTAGATTGCTGCAATTTTGCTGAACTGTTCGTTGTAGACATATTTTTACTTAAGATGATTCCTTTTTTTTACCTATGTATATTGATTTGGCTGTACGATTCTGGTAACATGTCAGTGTTCTCGGTTGTTAGTGATAGCGGGCAGCTGAAATCCATTATATTGTTCTATATGACCATCCGGGATTCAATTCCATATTCTTCTGAAATCCTAGAATTTCAACCGATACGAGCATCAATTCTGAGGTACGTTAAACCGCTATTCCCAAAAGTCAACAATAAGGAAACTCAGAAAAACATGTTAGCTATAGGGTTGTAACGAGTTGTAACATTTCCACTCCATGTCAAACCATATGAGAGGCACTACCTTTAATAATGTAGAGGACCTCAAAACCTGGCTCAACAACTTCTTCGACACCAGACTGGGCGATTTTTGGCGTAACAGCATCAACAAACTAGTCGAACGTTGGGTGGAGGTCGTAAATAATAACGGAGAATACATAATTGTAATACAATATAATGCGGCTTGTGATATATTAAATCACTATTGTGCATTATATTGTATTCTAAATTACTTTATGTATTATTTACGAACGGAAAAATATGTCCAGGGTAGTCTAGTGACATGGCATCTGCCCGGTAAGCGGAACACTGTGGGTTCGATTCCCATCCCTGGACACTTTTATTTTTCCGTTTATCATTACTCTTCACAATTCATCCTTTCATACCTCATCCCTAAGGTTAGAAATAATCGATATTTCTCCTTGGAATAAATTTTGATTTTTCACTGAAAAGAAACTCATGCGGGATAATCTTTAAATGTCGTAATACATAATTGATTAATTAATTGTTATAATTAATGTATTTTTGTCTAAATAAATTGTCGAATAAAACCGTACAAACTCATTTTACAACCCAATAAATACTCCTTAATACAGGAGGCACAAAGAACAAATCTTACAATAAAGCAAAGTTTTAATTGCAATTTAGGTATGAGAGAAACGTGCTGTATGATCTCTTCTTTCGACACCTTTTTAGCATCGCTGCCAGCATCTATTTTTCATTAATAAATTAAACCTGATCTATTTCATATCACTGCATATTTTCCCTATAAAAAATTACACTTCTGCAGCCTATTGTCTTCTCGATATAGCGATTTTAAGAAACGGTATAGTATATATTGGTTTTGAATATAAATAGAATTTATAGTGGTATATTGTATTATGAGTAACTTGAAGTACAGCACTTTTTAAATATGAGCAAAAATATTGAAATATTGAAGAATTTGAGTCAAGTTTCGCAAACGAGCAACTCGTTTTGGTTACACCTGTCATCCCTATTTCCATTTTTCATTCTCACTGTTCGCAGCTTGGGACTTATCGAATTTTCTAAACTATTGAGGAATAAATCATCATCAACACCCTTGAGTTACTCATTAATATAATAAACAAAATTAATTGTTTTAGGCATTTTAAAGAAATAGGTTAGACTTTTAAGTAGAGAAAGTACATTAGACTTCGGTTGTTTATCATCTTAACAGTCTCAAGAGGCTGTTTCATTAACGAAATTAATAATAAAGCTTAAGGATGTCGGTGGAACGGTGATCTAAACCATTTGTTTTCGACCGCTAAAAACTGGGATCGAATCCTGCATTGGTCACTTTTTCTATTTTAAAAAAATACACCAATAGGCAATAACAATTGGCAATAGTTCAGCCCCGCCAGCGAGTGCAAGTAACAAAACGGGCTCTGGCACAATTGTAAGTGCAAAAGTCGAACTGCTTTTCACATGTGTAGACATGGAATGTACTTATAGTAAGAGCAGTCGCCAACCTCTACCCACCATTATTATCATGGCCTGTACCACGTGTACTAGGGATAATAATAAAAAAATAATACTAATAAAGCCTAATAAGCATATTCATTAAAAATACAGTGTAGTATGGTCACCCACGAGAGACTATCTAAAACATGAATATACCTGGTCTATTCATGGAGGTTGTCTTATCAGATATTCTTTATTAGTTGATTGGCTTCTCATGAATTTATATACATAACAAAGAAGAATCTAAATAGACACATATTTCTATAGAAACATGGTTAAATCATGTTTTACTTGATTTTTCTTCTGAGACATATGTACTCAGGAAATTATATTCAAATGTAAAAATTACACTCATGGACAAAAATTAAGGAAATTAAATCCTTTTATGTCGTCGTTTGTCTTTTTTTTTTTTTTTTTTGAAAAAGACAAAAAGGCGCTTCTGTTTAAACTTTGTTATCTCAGCTGTCTTCAATAAATATCGCTATATATCAAATATCTTTTAGGGTTATTGTTTGAATCTCAATATACATGCTTAAAAATAAAACTTCCTTATATTTTGCCAATGTGTTCATCTTGTTTTCACTCATTTTTTAAATCCTCAGCGAACTAATTATTATTAAAATCCAAACATATTAAATATGAGTATTAGCCATTTGTATTGCTCATAAATCTTCCAGATATCTCTTTCCATCGCAGCCAAAATATTTAATGACATAAATACTATAAAATTATGTAATTTAATAAAATTCCTTTATAAAAATGTAAAAATAAAAAAACTGAAACTTCTCGTAACAATAATTTTTATATGCATAGTTATATATTATAATAAAAGTATATATATAGGATATGGCAGGTTACTTGGTAGGGAGCATTTCGATCTCTTTACAGAGTTCGGGGCTTCCGATATTGGTGAAGCCCTTGTGGGGCAGATCATTCTCCTCCAGCTGCTTCTGGATCTTCTGGATCGTTTCCTCGTTGCGCTCAGCCGTACGGAGGAAGATGGCTGCTTGCTCGGCGTAGTATAAAGACTGGCGGACGCAGGACCAGAGAACGATATGCTCCTTTGGCTCAAACATGACAACATTGGTGGCCACTTGGCCATTCGCAGGGACCTGAATAAAGAAATCACGGATCTGTAGGGAAGCCACGGGACCTCCAACCATCAGACGGGGAGGTTGACTTTGATCAATGGATAGGTTGGAACGGAGGTAGATGAAGGAGTCTAGAATACGGGTAGCAAAGGTCACAGGCGCCCGGTCTGATTTGGATTTCTCAACGTGGACAGCCAGACAGCCAGGGTCTTCCATTGATTTGATATCGGAATAGAGGATGGCATGGAGGTGCCAGGTTCCCTTAAGATCAGGCAGGGTGACTTTCAAATTCGTCTTAGGCTCAGGGCACTGCTTCCGGGCAGTAATGTCCGAGATGGCACAGCATTGCTCCCGGGCAGCGATGGCCGAGATGCACAGAGGGCGATGAGGAGCTGAGTGTACATCGTTGTGCTGTACTGTGAGCCTGCTTGGGACAGGCTCTTCTTTTATACCGGCCGTTGTCCCTACGTCATGTTGTTTGTCTCGCGCTGTGTTCCCACAAAAAAATAGAGAAAAAATCCACATATATAAGAACCTTTTAGCATATTTATTAAACCTTATTATGATTATTTTCTTACCTAAAAATGTAAAATTTAGGCTGTTTTTAGACAGATTTTGTGTATATTCAAATTTTGAACCTATCAAACTAATTTCTTCTAGATCAGCATACTGTATATACCCTCAAAGTTTCACTCAGAATAATCATGTATAAATGTATTATATATGCTTAATAAAATATTTTTGAAATTATCCTCGCAACTAAGTTAATTAAGATTGTGTTCGGCAGAGAAAACTATGATAGTTCCAAATAAAAACTTTATTCTGTTATAACAGCTGCAAGAGAGTTTTGAGTGCTCTTAAATCTTAATTACCTTTTTTTATGTTTAACACCTTTTACCTGCTTGTTTCCATATTCAAATCGTAAAAGTAAATAATGAATAAATTTCTATTTTAAAAGTTGTTCATTTTTTGTAAGTTTCTTCGTAGGTGATGATACAAATTTTTCTTGTCCGTGGCTCGTGCCAAATTTGGTCTCTCTTTATTCCAAACTTCAAAATGAGTGTAGCTCCAGTAGTGATAGAAAATATATGATATTAATACAATGTATATACAGTCATAACATAATACATGATCAGTGAAAGTTAAATTAGGATAATATTTGAAACAAATTTTAAGAGTAACACAATCATAAATGCAAAATGATGATTTAAAATGTGTTTAAAAAACAGGTTGGCATCTGTCTGAAATTTCCAAATCTGGAATTGTGTGAAATTTTTATCACATTTTTAGTTCTGCGCTGGGGTGATAAGTAAGATGCATTGTTTCAATGCAATTTAAATATCCTTCTTATGATATAGAGATATGCATATTCAATAGAAGCTTTATATAAAAACACTTAGTTATAGTAGCAAAATGTTCTTTAGGTTATAGGTGTCCTCTCACTGGAGAATTGCTTATTTGTGGAAAGGGATATTTTGACAATGTAAAATGTTCTTTGTAGAGAAGTCTTCTCTCAGCATCTATCCATTTCAAATATTTAGGGCTATACACAATTGTGTGTTCCCTAGTAAAAATTGAAGATGTAGCCATGTTCAATCTAAAATGAGTATTCAATATATATTTATATTAAATATTTATCCTCCTAAAACAAACAATTATTATAAGTTTGGCTGATTTTGACAAACATTATTCAGTGTGTGCATTGGAAGACTTAGAATATGCCATCTTTGCTCTATGTTGGTAACACCATACTACAATCAGAGGCAAAGTAAACTTAAAACAGATTTTTGAATTAGAATTAAATATATGATCAAGAGAGAGGCAAAAAATTATAACTACCGATAAAATGAATATCTTTAAAATCTCTCAAAAATAGTTCAAATATTTGTTAACTTTATAATCATTGGATCCAGCATTGATAAGATGGAAGGTTGCTCAGAGGAAGCAAAGGCGAACACCAATAGGGTGAAAATAATTATAACATCGAACAATATTGTGAAAAATGAAGAAATTTCTCTAAACACAAAACAGAGAATTATATAGAAAGGTACTAATATACCACATGGTCATTCATAGATGTGAGGGTTAAACCCTCATGAAGTAGTAAAAGAAAAAAATTGAAGATTTTTAACTGTGGACATGAGTAAAACTACTCAGAATGGTAGAAACAGATATGAGAATAAATATTTCAATGTGTTGTGGGTTGGTGTTTTAAAAAGAACAGCCAAATATGCTATTATATAAATATATAATTATTATTATTGGATATAAGAATATATATTGAGGATATAATAACAACCGCAAAAAGCAGCAAAACAAAGACAGTCTAAAAGTATAAACAAGGAAGAAGACTGACGGTTGAGGTAGGCCTATTCCCATTGGTCAGTTCATTTTCATGCAGCGTATCCAAGCGGCGCCCGCGTCTACGCTTCTCTCTATCACAATCTCAAATTAAATTGATTTCGGTAGATACCTTGAACACCAAAATATGAGAAAACACTATAATACTTTGGACATTTTAATAAAAACAATTGTAATAGAAATATTAAGTTTAGGAAAAATTGAAAGAATAAGAAAGAAAGGCCTCCAATGATATGGCTATACGTGGTCAAGGGATTTATTTGAATACCATTTGATGAATTGAGAATGATGGTCACAAATATATCAGTATTGTAAGCAAAATAAACTCAATGGACGCTTACAACAAAAATATATATTTTTGAATGAGAGATGCCTCTTTTGATAAATGTATATATGTGTGTGTGAGAGTATAGTAAAGGATGTATAATATACTGTGATAGGCATTGAATTTCATCATATCAATATATATATGGTGCATTGAGTCGTTTAATCTTAATATAGAGAGAAGCATAGAATCATAATATAATAACCAAACCAATAATGAAACATGATCATTGATATGCGTTTCAATACCGTACACTAGAGATTTCCATGAGATATCTATAAAACATGTCTAAGCCTTGTCTCTCCTAGAAAAGACTCCTATGAAAATTATGCTCGAATGTAAAAAATAAAAAATTATTAAGAAAAAAACATACCCTAATTCATATTAATAATATATTAAAAAATTCACTGATTAACCAATAATTGATTTAAAAATATCATCAAAATCCAATTATTTTTCTGGATATCATTTGTTCCCTTTATATCAATTACAAAGCCACCAAATTGTTTTCCTATCTCTTGTGGTCAAAAAATTTTGGTTATAACAGCTATAAAATTAGTATCTGTTAAATGATTCCTTAAATTTGGAAGTGTAAAAAAACTGAAGAAAAAACTTCACAAATTTTAATCAATAATTTATTTTTAAATATGCTTACATTTTAGGGAAGGGGGTTTAAGGTATGGCAGATTACTGGGAAGAAGGCATTTCGATCTCGCTGCAGAACTCGGGGTTTCTGATGAAGGTGAAGCGCTCGTGGGGTAGATCATTCTCCTCCAGCTGCTTCTGGATCTTCTGGATGGTTTCCTCGTTGCGCTCAGGCTCACGGAGGAAGATGGCGGCCTGTTCGGCGTAGTAGAAGGACCGGCGAACGCAGGACCAGAGGACGATGTGCTCCTTGGAATTGAACATCACAACATTGGTGGAAAGGTGGTTGGACACGGGGACCTGGACAAGGAAGTCGCGGATTTGGAGAGAGACTTTGGGGGCTCCAACCATCAGACGGGGAGGCTGGCTGTTTTCAACAGACAGGTTGGAACGGAGGTAGATGGAGGTCTTCAAGATGCGGGTGGCGAAGGTTACAGGGGCCTTGCCGGATTCTTCCTTCTCAACGTGGACAGCCAGGCATCCAGGGGCTTGCATCGAGCCGATACCGAAGTTGAGGATGGCATGGAGGTGCCAGGTTCCCTTGAGTTCAGGCAGGGTGACCTTCACCTTCGTCTTGAGATCGGGGCACTGCTCCCGGGCAGCGATGGCCGAGATGGCACAGAGGGCGATGAGGAGCTGAGTGTACATCGTTGGGCTGTAATGTGAGTCTGATTGGGCCAGGCACTTCTTATATACCGGCCGTCGCACCTACGTCATGCTATTTGTCTCGAACCTGTGGGACAAAACACATTGTTGTTTGGAAACTGTTTTCCTCCTTTCTCTGAACTTCCCATAGTTGTTCGTCAATAGGTGCTCTTAGAATGGGTTCACCTTTCCAATTTGGAAATTATTTTTGACATATAAAAGGAAATAATAAGTTCTTAACATTTTTAAAAGTGGATCGCATTTTATTGTACTGCAGTTCTGCTGCTCGCCTCTGTCGACATACCACGATGTTAGCAAAATATAGATGGTGTCAGGAGGATCATATGAAACGATATACTGAATGGTAGCAGCACGCTATCACTAAGAGAGGAGAAGACCAATATGTCAATCACATGTCCTTACTTTTTCTTACAGCCACGTCATGAGCACTGAGTCGAGAAATGGGGTCGTTTGCAAGTCAAAAAGTGTCGGAATGAACAGTTCAAAGACGTTTGTAGCAAAATGTAGTAAATTGTAGTAAACACGGCCACTACCAAGTATAAATATAACCAATTTTTTGAATAAACAAAAATTTAGAGACTAAATGTATTTCTCAAACAGTTGCGTAGTATGTGAACTTTTCTCATGTGCTGTCCAATTATCAGGAAGATTTAATTCCATTTTTACACTTTCCTTTTATTCAAAAAAAAAGCCAAGGTCTTCAAATGACTTCACTTCACACTTCAATTTGTTGGCGTGTGCTTGGTTTTTCGGCATATTTATCTGCAAAATAAGCGCTTCCTCTTAATAAATACATCACGATATAAAATGATATGTCCAATATAATAGTTTTGACAAATTCAGACAAAAGCCAAAATTCTTCATACCAGGGTGTTGGAATATGATTTTCATCAGTACGGGGAAGTCTTCAATTTTCTAACGTCCTACAGGAGGAGTTATAAAATCGATTGAATCTCTCAAAGCTGTTTTAATAGTGATATAAAAGGTTTTTGTCTAAATTTTGTCCCAAAAACTGGTGTTTTAGCATATATTTTGCCTCTATTACTCAGATATATGTGTATAAATAATGAAGTAATTATACTATGCTAATAATTTAAATGAATTATCTGTTTAATGCATTTATTAAAAAGGAATGGTGCGTTTTTTTTTAGAAGAAAATATCACATTTCGTTCATTTAAAATTTAATATATTTGTAGAGTTCGTTATATACTATGATTTATAATTTTAAATGCGCTTGAATGGGGAGTAGAAAGTGCGACCGTTGAAAGAATGTTTGTTGTTTGAGAGAGACCATGTGTCCTGGATGTTGTTTGCCGACCTCATATGTGTAGAGAGCTGCTCTTCAGCTCATCATGGCCGCCACACCATTCTAGAAGGATTCTTAAATATCCTATATATTCATAGAAGACAATTATTGCCTGCTTTATAATACCCTGATATTAGATTAGGTTGTTCTCAAGTCGCGGATGCTTGTTTTAAGCCCTAGGCCTTTCCTACTGGCATCCAGACGTAATAGATTGTGAATTTCTTGATGATTCATTATGATACAAAATGATCATCAGTAATACACCTGATTGTTGTGTGAGTACTGGTTAATCTATTGATGTAAGAGAGATGGTATTTTTTATTTCAATGAGAGCTAATTTCAGTTGGTATGAGTTAGGAAACATCAAGAGAAATGCGTCTTTGATGTTGATTGGTGTAATGCATCTTGGTGAATCTATAAACGAGAAGAACTCACACACAGATTGAGATAGACACATATTTTAAAACCATTGATGGTTATTATCTGTTTCGGCGGCCCTACTGTCGACCAATTCAAGTTCGAGAGCTTAATAAAAACTTTTCAATATGAAGTGTTCTGAAATTGTTTTTAAACCAAAGAAGTATATGCATCATCCTACCATACCATGAAAATTTATGGAGAAAGTTTTTATACCACCAAGGAAGTACTTGCCCAACGCGTTAGCAATTCTTCATAGTGCCTCTTCGCCTAATTTCAAGATCCTATTCCACTCTTCTGACAGAACTGGATAATCGAATTTGCATGAGTACAACCAAACTACAATTTTGTTAACAGTGACTCAACAAGACTATATGGCCCAAATTCGGCAAGGGATTAGTTTTCTGGTGCAATGGAATTTATCTCAGTCAGTGAGGGATAGGCAAAGTCCTCAATATCTGAGAAAAAAAAACAACCAGAAACCATCTTACAGCAAACCTTTCTTCCACATACCATCCCCTTCTGATTGACCCATTGTTGGACTGTTGGAAACGAGATTTTTTTAGTTGGTCCCAATAATTTTGAAATATTAGTGTTAAATATAGTGTTAAATTACATTTTTATGATTATATTATCAAAAATATTTTGAAAATAATCATCAATATAAAAATAACTAAAACCATTTTATGATATAGAGGAGCTTCATCAATGCTTCCTTTCTTTAGTGGCGATTTAGTATGAGACCGGCGGTCTTAAAAAAGCTTTAAGTGTGTATTTTAATGAAGCAAAAATTACTTACATAACATCTAATCAATAAATGAATTAAACGGTATATTTTAAGATCCACATTATTTAATAAAAAAATGTTTCAAAATAAACTAAAATAATTTTTTGAAATACATATATATTCTTTATAGGAATATATGAATATCGAAATTTATTAAACTAAAAATGTTTGCTCATATTTAGAATTATATAGTAAAAAAAATCCCATTAAGTTTTATGAATTACTGAATATAAAATAGGCAATTAGGACTTGATAAATGACCTTCATTTAATGATATATTCACTCTTTATTAATATCCTCTTTAAAATATTCTAAATTATTTTTTCAAGATTATTTCTTTATGATTACATTTGAAATTATCCCGCATGTGTTTCTTTTGAATGAAAAATCGAATTTTATTTTTAAGGAGAAATAACGATTATTTGTAACCTTAGGGATGAAGTATGAAAGGATGAATTGTGAAGAGTAATGATAAACAGAAAAATAAAAGTATCCAGGGATGAGAATCGAACCCATATTCCCATCCCTGGATACTTTTATTTTTCCGTTTATCATTACTCTTCACAATTCATCCTTTCTTATTTCATCCCTTAAGTTAGAAATAATCGTTTTTTCTCCTTAAAAAATGAAATTTCTAATTTTCATTCAATAGAAACACATGCGGGATAATTTCAAATGTAGTTCTACAATCATAAGCCACATTATATTGTATTATTTCTTTATCTTGCCCGAAATTTCTTGGTATAAGTCCTTTATTTCGAAAGGTGTTCATCAACATAATCATTAGGTGCCATTGCTATTTCGAAGGTACACCATCAGTTTCTGAACATTTTTACCATCTTATGGCAATCTTTCCGATGCCAAAATGGTATGATATTGACTCATATAAATATATTTTGAAAATAGAGCAATCCATATTTAAATAATTAGATAATAAAAAGGCATATATTGGATTTAATAAAAGATTTATTTTTCAATATTTCGGTTGACTGAACGCCAAACCTTTATCAAGGCATTACAATTTTGTACACATTACAAAAATGTAATGCCTTAATAAGGGTTTGGCGTTAAGCCAGCCGAAATATTGGCAAATGAATCTTTTATTAAATCTAATTTATGCCTTTTTATTATCTAATATATATATTTTTTATTAATAAAATCCATTCTAGTTCATAGATATATTTATATTAAAATCAAAAAAGGCATATTCTGACCACGAGCACATGAGCTTTTTAGATGGCGCTCTGCCAACTATTTAATCACATCTGGAGCAAAAATTTGATAATAAAGGTTAATTGACTTTATATTAGCCTTTGTATTTATTTTATATTTTGCCTTTATATTAAGATCTAAAAAACATTTAGAAAATTAGTTTAAATATAATCAATGTATGCGATGAGTTTTTTCTTAAGTTCATGAAGAAATTTCAAGTTTTAATGTTTCTATCGAGAGAGAGAGATTAAAATTGAGATTGAAACTGATTTATTACAATATTCATATAAAATTATATAAGGTTAAATACACCAATACCTCGCTTTGCGTCGTTTCGTTTTGCTTTTTTTTCGAAGTTGCGTCGCTGCTTAATTTTTACTGATTTTCATTGTGCGTCGTTAGATTTTCGAAGTTGCGTTGTTTTGGATTCGAGTCTTTAATTTTTTTTTTCCCTAAAATATGACAACACCTTTGTTTTTGATTGCGACATGCAATCAAAATTTGGGGATTCCCTTTCTAACTAAAAATCAACGCAAATTTAATACAATTTTATTTTCACTTTGTTTTGCTTATTTTAGAGTTCAGTTTAATTACGTAGTGTGAGGTAATTTAGTGTGTTGTGCTTTTTTTAAAAAGATAATAATAAATTAACATATATAAAGATTTACGTGGTGTTTTTGGTTTCAAAAAAGATACAAATATTTATATAAGATGTAAATATTTCCCCAATTTATTTATTGGCAGAGTTATATTCTTTTTTACATAAATTTGTAATTTTTTTACACAAATATGAAGGAAAAGGGCGCAGCTGGTAGAATTACCAAAAATACTAAAAAAAACTATCAGCTTGGAGACAAAATTAGATATTCTGCGACGATTTGATAAGGGAGAAAAGGCTGTGGAGATAGCAAAGGCTGTTGGTTTGGCTGCAACAACTATCAGAACTATTAGAGATCGAGATGGGGATAAAATAAGAGAGGCTGCAAAATTTGTAACATCACTAGATGCTAAAATGATGGCGCGTACAAGGAGTTCTTTGATGATCAAAATGGAGTCCTTGCTTTCTATTTGGATTGAAAATCAAGGTGCGGAATAAATTAAATGAATATGTAGTTTAATTTGTTTAATTGAATACGTTTTTTGTATATTATTTTTGTTTTAAAAAAATTTTCTTTGTCAAATTTTATATTTAAAAGGTAGTATTTTCGTAAGCCTAGAACCCATCTTCGATTATTAAATGATATACTATAGAAAATTTATTTTCACTTTGCGTCGTTTCAATTTGCGTCGTGTTTTTTTTTTTTTTTTTTGGAACGTAACCCCGACGCAAAGCGAGGTATGGGTGTATAGAATAAATATGTGAGAGGTAAACTAAAAGAAATACTAAAGAGTGTGAAGTAGATTGTCCAAACTATTTTACTTTAGAACAATAAACAACTAAAACTACGCTATAATCTCTATATCTATCTTATTCTCTCTGACTACATAATCCAAATTATCCTATCAATACTAGACAGTTTTTCAAATCCCTATGTGGATGCCTCCTCTCTTTATGCAAATCATCATCGTATTTTGCACGGTAATCAATGCATTTATCATCATCAATCTGAATTAAAAGACGAACCCTAGGTTTTAAAGTTAGATTTAAGATATCCCTTCCATTCATATTTAATATTCAAAGGAAACCTAATATAGTTAAAACAATAGACTCCTTCTCTACCGAATATATTCCCCACTCCTTTAGACAATGCAATATCATCGGTTTTTATGCTGGACTGGAGAACTGGAAGTACTGTACAATAAAGTAGAATTATCTTAATATGATAGCTTAAAAGTAATATTTTTATAATTTGTTTTAATAATCATTACTCCTTCTCTAATATAACTATCTTTCATATAAATTATATTCAATTCTATATATAAGGGACAAACGAATAAACCCATATTTACATATTTGTTTTGAAAATAGAGCAATCCATAAATGAATCTTTAATAAAAAAGGCATATATTGGATCTAAATATCGTTTATTTTACCAATATTTCCGTTGGCTGAACGCCAACCTTTATCAAGGTGTTATAACATTATAAATATTGGTAAAATAAATGATATTTTGATCCAATATATGCCTTTTTAATTGAAGATTTACATATTTGAGTTTGAATAAATATAAAAAGCGAGACTGCAAACAGATTTCCATATTTTTAAAGTCCATTTCGTCCCCCTTTAGATATTTTATGTCATAGATTTTTCCGACAAAAATCTTGTCATATTTGGGATATAACATGGGAATAACACGAAGCGAAGTTTTGAAAAATGTGTCATCTTTATTTTTCATTTTATCCTGACGAGTCCAAATGATTTTTGACTGAATATCGATTAAATAAAAACTATTGAAATATCTTTTTCAAATACTTTTATTCTCTAGAAATTTGGTTTTATGGTTATCTGTCAATTTATAATTGTAAATAGTTTACATAACGAATTCTATAAAAAAGGCTTCTCCTTATTATTATATTAATTTATGCAACTTATTCCATACAATATCATATACGTACTATTTTTTCATAATGAATTTTGTAGAACGACATTTGAAAATTATCCCGCATTTGTTTCTTTTAAACGAATCCCCATCCCTTGACACTCTTTTTTTTTTCGTTTACCATTACTCTTCACAATTCATCCTTTCATACTTCATCCCTAAGGTTAGAAATAATCGTTATTTCTCCTTAAAATAAATTTCAATTTTTAGTTCAAAAGAAACACATGCGGGATAATTTTCAAATGTCGTTCTACAATCATAAGCCGCATTATATTGTATTATAATGAAATTTATTTATGTGAAATATTTTCTTTAGTGTCGTAAATTTCAGGAACAGTTAGAAATATTGTGTATTTTTTTCTAGCAGGCTGATACTTAATATAAGCATATTAATTGAAAATATTTTATAAATTATAATTTTTTGATCTTGTATATTGTTTTTCATTTAAAATATAAATTAACGTTCTTCCCTGATTATAATATTATAAAATAAATAAAGCTTCCAGAGGTTTAAGTTTCTTGTACAACTTTTTATTTTCAAGCTTTCGGACTTCTCAGTCCTTCAACAGGATTATCACTTTAACAATTTAATAATAAATACATTTTTATATACACCTTATCAGTTTTCAAAAAGAAATAATGTAGTATATTTTTCTCTCATTATATAGTAGGTATTTAAAATATGTATATAATAACGTGTATATAAAAAAATGTATTTAATATTAAATTTTTAAAGTAATAATCCTGTTGAAGGACTGACACAAGTCCGAAAACTTGAAAATAAAAAGTTGTACAAGAAACTTAACCCTGGAAGCTTCATTTATTTTATCTTATATTAATAAAATGGAAATTTCATAAGTGGACATCACTAAAAACATTCGTTAGAATGCATCAATTTCAACCAAATTTTCAACATTTATGTAAACGAGATGGAGCAGGTTTTGCTTAACATCAAAATATATTTCCTAACATTAACATGCGTAACTTCGCTGTTATCGATTAAATACAAAAAAAAAATCAACAGAGTTAATTTTATTCATATATAAAATACAAAATTAAATTTCAACAGAGTTAATTTTTTTACATACTAGCTAATAATCTCAATCTAAAAAATATTCAAAACAAGCAATTTTAAGATAACACCATATGTAAAACAGTCGGCCAAGAAAACAACAACGATATTACATCTTTCTCACATATTCACACACAATCTTGATTAATAATTAAAACTAATTTTTAACATTGTTTATTATACTTCAACTTTTATTTCTACATTTGTTTTTAAATACCCAATTGTTTTATCATGTTTCTAATTTCGCCTAACAAATATACAAATTTATAGTGACCAACATATTTAAATTTTACCTTTGTTTTTATTTAACTTGATATCGTAAACATTACATCCATTGTAAGCATTTTTCTGTTCACCTTCCGTGGTTTCTCTTTTCTCTGATAGTTTTTAGGTGTAGTATATTTTCTTATTACTAGGCTACAAACATTCCCTCGAGAAAAACCTGGGCGAAGCCGGGTACATCCGCTAGTATAATATAAAATACAGCTTTAAAATTCAAATAGAGGCATCTGTGTTTGCTCTTCCACGATAGCACATATATGTAAAGTGTTTAATCTTTAGAATTTTGATGAAAGTTATTCTGAAAGCTGAATAAAAACGTTTTTTAAAGTTCTTCCAATATTTATAA
>CP092873.1:6492115-6565231 GCA_030710605.1 Cordylochernes scorpioides
ATATTGGATCAAAATATCATTTATTTTACCAATATTTCAGTTGGCTGAACGCCAACCTTTATCAAGGTGTTATAACATTTTATACTCCTGTGGAAGGACTGACAGGTCCAAAAGCTAGCGAATAAAATTTGAACAAGAAACTTAGCCCTGGAGACTTTATTTTCTTTATAATAACATTTTATAATACCTTGATAAAGGTTGGCGTTCAGCCAACTGAAATATTGGTAAAATAAATTATATTTTGATCAATATATGCCTTTTTACTTAAAGATTTATTTATGAATTGCTCTATTTTTTCAAAAATATATATCTATATATTAAAAATCTTAGTTGATTCTACAAGGCATAAGAGGCAAAAAAACCTTATTAAAACATTTCTCACTTTTTGTCATAAATTTGCAAAACAGATTGTGATGACTAAGTGTGATGACTTTTGTCCCTAGCAGAAAATAAGGTATATATATGTTCCTATATAAATTATTTATTGAAAATATCCCCCTTTTTATATCCATCTATATGTTCTCCAATCAGGGTATAAACAAAATGCATCTAATAATGCATTTTCAAAAGTAAAATTGTCTACTCTGATGTTTATGCATATGTAAATGAGGAAGAACAATGGAGTGATAGGTATGGAGTCTAATCAAATAAACCATCTACTCATAACCAAGCCAATATAAAATATAAATCTCTATTCATGATAAATTTGTGAAAAAGGTTTTAAAATTACAAAATATTTTCTTACAATGAGTTTGTTTTTATTAAAAAACGTTAGCTTTCAAGCGATAATCGCTCTTCAACGGGCTTAATAAAATATCGGCTATACCTATATCCTACCAGAAATATTTACTGTAAATATTTCTGGTAGGATATAGTCGATATTTTATTAAGCCCGTTGAAGAGCGATTATCGCTTGAAAGATAGCGTTTTTAATAAAAATAAACTCATTGCGAGCAAATATTTTGTAATTTTAAAAATATGAAATATACATAGCATTCATATAAAAATTTAGTACAGTAGAGTCTCGCTTGTGATTATGTCCTAAGAGGACATGGCCTTTTTAGGAAAATACTCTTTTATCAGAGTTAAAAAGTTCTCATGTCTTGGGGGAAATGACATTACAGTCTCTGGTTAGAATTTATCTTTAAGAGTGCTGAGTTTTAGAGGCAATGATAACTTATAAGATAATCTTATGAACATATATATTATTGATAATTGTGAAAAGTATATTTTCAATCAATTACCCATTTAGGAAAAATGTTATTTGTCGAATTATCATTTCAATCCCAACGCCTTTTAAATGATAATTTTTCTAATTGTACAGATATACAATAGCAATGTTTGAATTTGTATCTGTGCAATGATTCTTCAATCAGAAGATGTGTGAAATTGATTAAAAAATGCAAAGTTTTGTTTAATAATTTATTTGTCAATATGATTAAAAATTATTAGGGTTGGGGATATAGGGTAAGGCAGATTACTGGGAAGAAGGCATTTCGATCTCGCTGCAGAATTCTGGGTTTCTGATGAAGGTGAAGCGCTCGTGGGGCAGATCATTCTCCTCCAGCTGCTTCTGGATCTTCTGGATGGTTTCCTCGTTGCGCTCAGGCTCACGGAGGAAGATAGCGGCTTGCTCGACGTTGTAGAAGTAACGGCGGGTGCAGGACCAGAGAACGATGTGCTCCTTGGAATTGAAAACAACAACGTTGGTGGAGATTTTGTTGTTAATAGGGATCTGGACGATGAAATTGCCGATCTTGAGGGAGGCCTTGGGAGGTCCAACCATCAGACGGGGAGGCTGGCTGTCTTCAACAGACAGGTTGGTACGGAGGTAGATGGAGGTCTTGAACATGTGCGTGGCAAAGGTCACTGGGGCCTTGCCGGATTTTTCCTTCCCAACATGGACGGCCAGGCATCCAGGGGCTTGCATCGAACCAATACCAAAGTTGAGAAGGGCATGCAGGTGCCAGGTTCCCTCGAGTTCAGGCAGAGTGACCTTCACCTTATTCTTGGGTTCGGGGCATTGCTCCCTGGCAGCGATGGCCGAGATGGCACAGAGGGCAATGAGGAGCTGAGTGTACATCGTTGTGCTGTACTGTGAGCCTGCTTGGGCCAGGCTGTCCTTTTATACCGGCCGTCGTTTCTACGTCATGTTGTTTGTCTAACACGCCGTACGGACGTAAACAATAAAAATATAGAGATAATAGACAAGTTTTCCTGCAAAGGCCCAGGATTTTCATTTCTTACCAAGCGTTAATAGATTAAGAATCTTATTTTAAATATTTCTTCATATATAATATTTATTTATTTTTCTAATTTTCGAATATTTAGAAAAATCAGAATTCCAAATTCACTTTGAATTGCAATGAAAAGTGTTTCACAAAGTAGCCTAAAGATATTTATTGGATACATTCAATATATATTAACTGTATAAATATCTAATGCGTATTATGTAAAATTTTAAAATTGGTTGAATTGGTATATATTCTAATATTTTTAATAATTAAATCTTCCAGTCAATATACTCACAATTATTCATAGCTTCAGTTCATACTACAGATTTATATTTACATAATGTCAAACGCCTATTACACCACAAATGGCTGCACATATATTTTCTCTACTTTTACATATACAAATTTACATAAACAAATTATATTCTATAGTTCACACATTCCTAAACCTACACATCACGTTCATCTAAAAATTTGATATTTTCGACAAATCGTTGTTAGTTAGATTGAATTAGTGTACAAAATGTTACACCCTTTTCACATATTCTAGAATATATTATTTTTTGTTATCACAAAATTTGAAAATGAATATAGAAATTTGTCCACTCCCAAAAACCGAGATGACTTAAATTTTGTGGGTCTACATTGTTAGCTGGATTGAGTATGTGTAAAATGTGTATAAACCCTCAAAATCTATATGGTGTTTGTAATACTTTAAAATTTTATTACAATATCATTAGAAGGAAATAATATAAATTAGCCTAGTCTCATCCATTTGAACCCATCAGCTTATTGAATTAACGAAACTGCTGCACCTATTACTCTTCGTTTATGTGTGTGAAATGAAATACAAATCCATACAATATATACAAATTCTCTTATCTACCTCTTTTCTCGACCACAACACGACCACCAAAGAGTATAAAGTTTTATATATTTTTAAACGTTAATAAGAATGAGACAGTAAATAAATATCATAATTCACATCGTCAGTTAGTATATCAAAAAATGATCACAAAATATGAAAGAAAATATGGGAAAATATTACATTACAGACACCCTGATCATCTTGAAGTCTTAAATTTTTGTCAACTGGCCTTGTTAGCTGTAATAAACGATTTTACAAATTTTCAAACTTCTATCTAGTGTGGAAGTACACCAATACCTCGCTTTGCGTTTTTTTCGAAGTTGCGTCGCTGCTTAATTTTTACTGATTTTTCACTGTGCGTCGTTAGATTTTCGAAGTTGCGTTATTTTGAATTCGAGTCTTTAATTTTTTTCCTAAAATATGGCGACACCTTTGCTTTTGATTGCGCCATGCCATCAAAATTTTATTTTTACTTTGCGTCGTTTCAATTTGCGTCGTGTTTTTTTGGAACGTAACCCCGACGCAAAGCGAGGTATGGATGTACATCAAAATTGATCTTAAAAATTGAGAATAAATATAGAAATTAAAATTAGCAATTGCTGACAAAACAGAAATCTGAAAATTTGTCAACTTACATTGTCATCAGGTTCGAACAATGTACTAAATTTCAGATTTCTAGGTTCTCTGTGTAAGTATACTGTAGCAAAAAGTATTTATTATTTTACTAACAAATACTCAATTTTGATATTTTTATTTTGTTACTATGTAAACTTCTCACTTTACTTATCTTTTAATCATTTATAATTTGTATTTGCCTTAAAAATAAATTGCTTTGTCATTCCGAAGTTTGTCTTTCCAATTTTACCACGTGGCAATATTAAATTTCAATTGGATTATTTGTATAGGAACTGACAGATAGAACAACAGATAATCAGCCTAGGAAACAAGTCAAATAAAGGTATTTAAAAACAACCCAACTTTCCTGGATCTCGCTTCACCTTCGCTAGATAATCTTTTAGATATATGGACCCTTGTTTAATTTTATTGATGTCTATTTATAATATCTTTATATCACATTTATAAATTTAATTGCCATCTATCAATATAATATTTGTAACAATTTTACTTCATATATATGTTATATAAAAATTATATTTAATTTTAAAATTATATATCCTAGAACAAATATATATATATATTACTCTGCTTATAACAACCACCAGAAGTCATGACTTTCCCTATATAAATCTGTTGTTTCCCGTTAGCCGGCTCAAACCTTTTGTAATTATGTAAATAAGCTTTTGTTTTCTTTATTCTTAAGCCTTAAATCAGGCAATACTTTTCTCAAAATTATGTATTTAAAACCTCTTTAGCACAATTAATGCAAATTGTGATTATAATATGTTTTATTATTTTGGCACGACTGCAATTTAAATACTCATGTATCAAGAAAATGATCGAAACCTATCTATATCAATCAGCAGGTAATAATTCCTCTTTATAGAGGAAATAGTGAGCAGAACTCAAAGAATAAAAAAATTTCTATTCTCTCTTTGCAGCAAATCATGGGGTGTGAGCTCCCATAAAAGAATTACATTGTATAAATCTTTATTCAGATCAACTTTAACATATGGATCAGAAATATGGTTCTATTTTTAAAATATAAAATCGATACAAAAATTAAACTCAATGCAATATCAGATATTAATATGGAGCATACAAGCATACAAGACAACTTCGTACAACTGTGTTCACAGTTTGGCTAAAACTCCATTGATTGCAGATTACATTGAAGCAAAAAATATGAAATTTGACTTGAATAACTTATCGTTCGAGGACAAGCAAAAATACATCGATATTCCCTTTATAATTAAATCCTATATAGACGAAAGAATGTTGCTCTTACTGAATAATACAAACGAGACATTTACAAGTTTTTTCAACCGGGGTATTCCAAATTATTTTCGCCCTAATTTCCACAACACACAATTTGTAACCAACCATGGTAATTTCGGGAGTTTTCTGGAAAGAATCCAGGATCCGGGCTGTTTTTGTGGATGCCGCATTCAAGATTCTACTCATCTTTTACTTAAGTGCCCAGCATTTCAAGACTACAGACTCAGTAACGGTATTCTCTGTACCGATCCAAGAGAACTGATATCCAGCATGGACTCATACATTGAATTCAATAGATTTTGTAAGCTATAATTGTAACTGTATGTGCTGTATATATGATTTTTTCCTTTTTTCTTTATTTTGAGGTGTGTTTAAATTAAATTACCTATGTATATAGTATGCTTGTTTGAAACCAATTTAAAAAATATGGTAAATGCCTTTGTGCATATATTTTTGGATATATAAATAGATACTCCCTCTCTCTCTCTCTCTCTTGTATTGCTTTCCTTTGGGCGCCAGTGTCCTTGGCAGGACATCGCGCTTTGTATTTATAGTTGAATAAAGTTGAATAAAGCAGGTAAAATTTCTATATAAATAATATTCAAAAAGCAGCAGAAAATATTTTTTATATAATATCTATATCTATTCGAGTTTTATTTTATTCTTCACTTTAGAATTTCTATAAAACTTTAATTGTAGTTGAATTAAAAAGTGTATATATGTACGTTTATAATGATAATAAATATCTAAAATATTATTTCATGAAAAATAACATCATAGATAACGTTTTATCATTATTATGTATGCAAACATTTATATCAATATTAAATAGAGATAGAGAGAGATTTCAATGGAATTAATGGGTTCAAGACAGTTATATACAGATTGATGTACTGGTTATCCTAGGCCCTCTATCAATAACAGCTAAGATGACTATGATAGACCATGAAGATCATTGGACTTAATAGATCATACTTCGACGCCAAGAAGCCTAATTCAAGTCATTTGCAAGTCAAAAAATGTCTTCACGAACATTCAAGATTTCAGTAGCATGACCTGAAATCTCAGCTACCATGTCTTCGACCATCCTTGATGCTTTATCACAGTAAGGAGCATCTTTAATGTTTGATCGACACACTTGGGGGGGGGGGACGCAGGAATGGTGATAAGTCGTGTTTTCATTTGAATCATGGATCTATTTGTGCAGCATCTTGATGACCGCATGCGTATTCGGCGCTATCGTGGAGAAGACAAATTCCCAGCGTGCTTTCGATATCATACTTACTCATTACTAGAAATGTGGTATAGGTTTTCATTTGACACACGTTTCTGTCACTTTCTGTTCAAATATCCCGCACCCAGTCTAAATTCTCTATCCATTCTCTATCTGAGGCAGTGAAACTAACAAGTGTGGTGAGGGCTACCATCTACAAGTACCATCTTGGTCTTGAGTTGGGTAACACCAGCCATCACATCGACCTGCCCATTCTGTGGGAAAGAACTCTCGCAGTCCATCGGTGGCGGAGTCTTTCCCGCGGTGGACGCTACCAATGACGACTTGTATATATATTTATATATATGTATATTTTTATCAATTATTTTTATCTATATATATCTATTTATTCATACAATTATCATTATATATTCATATTTATATTTTATCTGTATTTAACCTTATATAATATTATATGGACATTGTAATAAATCAGTTTCAATCTCAATCTCTATCCATAGACGTCTTTACACGATTCCAATTTTTTTCCATAACCAAAGTATCTGAGGAAGGTCTATAGTAAGAACTCCGAAACAAAAAAGAAAAAAAAACAAAGATGGAAGCCCAATCTATTTCGTGGAAAGGCAAGTGTTTCAAGCTCTCAGTACTATCTTACGGGGTCAGGTTTGCAGGAAAATTGGAATAGGACCCCATTGTGAGACAAGCCAAGGTTTTAGAGGCGATCTAAATGATTTAGTAAATTGATAAAACGAAGGTGTATTTACCTTGAAGTGTGTAACAGCACTTATATGAATATATTCCTACATAATATATATATTTATTGTTTTAAGATTTAACCTGAGGTTTGTCCCGATTTTTCAATCGAAGCAAGTCGACCATGAATGTATTTTTAAAAAGTAGGACCCTAGATATGGGACATAAAAAATGTGAAGAATATATACTTATGGTAAGGTTTGATTGGTAGAAGCGCCGATAAACATAGAGAGAATGAGGTTAAACCATGGATCCTCAGTGTCATCGAATAATAGTGACTACCCGTCTTGTACAGATCCACCACAGGAAGGAAGCATAGATGGAGCTCCTTTACTCCAGACAGCACAGAACCCAACAACAGCCTCCAGGGTCTTATACAGATTCACCACAGGAAGGAAGCATAGATGGAGCTCCTATACTCCAGGCAGCACAGAACCCAACAACAGCCTCCAGGGTCTTATACAGATTCACCACAGGAAGGAAGCATAGATAGAGTTCCTATACTCCAGGCAGCACAGAACCCAACAACAGCCTGCAGGGTCTTATGCAGATTCACCACAGGAAGGAAGCATAGATAGAACTCCTATACTCCAGGTAGCACAGAACCCAACAACAGTCTCCAGGGTCTTATACAGATTCACCACAGGAAGGAAGCATAGATGGAGCTCCTATACTCCAGGCAGCACAGAACCCAACAACAGCCTGCAGGGTCTTATGCAGATTCACCACAGGAAGGAAGCATAGATAGAACTCCTATACTCCAGGTAGCACAGAACCCAACAACAGTCTCCAGGGTCTTATACAGATTCACCACAGGAAGGAAGCATAGATGGAGCTCCTATACTCCAGGCAGCACAGAACGCAACAACAGCCTCCAGGGTCTTATACAGATCCACCACACGAAGGAAACAAAGATGGAGATCCTATACTCCAGTTCTTCCGAAGGTTTCGCCAATTTGACAACCAGACCGTTTTTTTTTAGTTCAAATACTGTATTGTATTATTTTGATTATATATGCGACAATAAAGAATGTAATCATAGGTATGGTATTTCAGAAAACTTAGAACATGAGCTTCTACAACAGTAGAAAAATATACAGTTAAACCTGTCTATAGCGCCCCCTCTAAATAGCGCCTCCCTCTCTATAACGCCCGATTTCAAATAACTAGTACGATGCGATTTACATTAAAAGTGACCTGTCTATAGCACCCTAATTTGGTGAATCCCGAGAGGGTCGCTAAAGACAGATTTACCTGTACAAATATATAAAATATAATTTTCATATTATATATAATATAATCTTCATGATACAATATAGTGTTAGAGCTTTTAAAAGCGATATGGTGGATTAAATTGGTGTAACCGCTTAAAGGGTTCACAACTGACGAGCCAATACATTTTTAATCGTGATATGTACAGTACAGGATTATATTATTTGTGATGGACACTCTCGTGCTATGTAATTTATATCTTGTGTATAGACGGCGCGTTATTTATTTTTAATTAACTGTTCGAACTTGTCAATGATTCCTTAGTCTGAAGGTATGGAAGCCATTAAAAAAACATGATATATTTCAGCCAATAATTTATTTTTAAATATGCGTACATGTTAGAATAGTCGGATATAGAAGTTAGAAGTTTATTGGGAAGCAGGTAATTCAATATTGCTACATATCTCGGGACTCCTGATGAATGTGAAACGCTCGTGGGGCAGCTCGTTCTCTTTAAGCATATTTTGAATCCTCTCAATAGTATAATCGCTGCCCTCAGATTCGCGGAGGAAGATGGCGGCACTTTCGTCGTTGTAGAAATAACGGCGGACACAAGACCAAAGAACGATATGGTCCTTGGAATCAAACATGAACACATTGGTGGACAACTTGTTTAACACAGGGATCTGAACGAAGTAATTTCCAATCTGGAGAGAGGCCTTGGGAGCTCCAATCAACAGACGAGGATGCTGGCTGTCTTGAAGAGACAGGTTGGAACGAAAGTAGATGGGTGTCTTTAACATACGGGTGGCAAAGGTCACAGGAGCCTTGCCGGATTCTTCTTTCTCAACTCGGACCATCACGCATCCAGGGGCTTCTCTCGCCTTAAAGCCTTTGTTGAGAAAGGCACGGAGATGCCAGGTTCCCTCGAGTTCAGGCAGGGTAACCTTCACCTTATTTTCGGGCTTGGGGCATTGCTCCCAGGCAGCGATGGCCGAGATGGCACAGAGGGCGATGAGGAGCTGAGTGTACATCGTTGTGCGGTACTGGAAGTCTACTCGGGCCAGGCACTCTTTTTATACCAGCCGTTGTCTCTACGTCATGTTGTTTGTCTCGTGTGGGACGTAAACAATAAAAATATATTGATAATAGACAAATGAGTCGAGCAACGTACAGGTTTTCCTGAATGCATTTTACCGATAGACAAAAAGCTACTTTAATATAAATGTTATATCCAATATATTTTATATATATATATTGTTACATAAATTTTAATGCGCCTTACATTTATTCAAAATATTCTATGATATTTAATATTTATTTAAATAAGAAATTTTATATCATCATCATTCCTTTTTATAGTTTCATTCCTTTTGTAATATTTATTGTACATATATCTTGATTGGTTATTGGAGCGAGAGAGGACCTAGAGGGAGTCTGCGGATCACGGCCTACGAGGAAGACAACGAATAAATAAACGCAATAACTTTGAAAGGTAATTTATTTTTATTTACTTTTCTTTATTTGCTTTAATTATGGAAACCCGCTCGGGAAATGTGTATAACACCAAGAAGGAAGAAACCAAGGTCGACGACCCTACAAAGCTGCAACTTGGTGCAACAATATATGTAGTATATTTTGAGTAATATAGATCACAGTCTTCTTCTAATGTTTATTATAACCCCATATCTGTATATAAAAATATGTATCGACCTTGTATAATAATAGAAATGACAAATAAAACAAAAGGAGTAGAGGTAGTACAGAGGACAAAGGCCAGACGTGATAAACAACCCAGACTAACAGGTGTTTATGCTAATGAGTTCATTCCCCCGTCAGCAGGTGGCCGACACGTGGCCAGACATCATTAATAACCAGCGCTTGACAGGTGGCGTGATTAGGACAGCCAATCAGAACTCGTCAACAAGAGCCAGAGTCGAGTATATAAGCCCCCCAAGATTGGGACAAAAGAAGTAGTTGTTTCAGTTTTCAGAGCGACGCCGTCATACGGTCGGGTTTCTCACACCTATCCGCGATGTAGGGCATCCGTGGCGCCCGTGGTCCGACTGTCTTCGTCCGTGGTCTACCTCTACCTTCTTGGAGTTACCATCTAGACCTGCCTCTGTCTCTTGCTGTCCCAGTGCGGGAATCCCATCACGCACCCACTACCACGACTGCCCAGCACATTCCACAACGGGATTACTACAGAACCCGTTAAAGTCGACAGGATAACTGAGGACAGCAGCTGCAGAGGATGACGGAGGTCAGGGACGACTACTTCGCGGATGCCCTCACCAACATGCAGCCCCACTGCGAAGACCTAGTAAGCCGCCTAGCAGACGCCATGCGGGGACAAGCCATGCCTCGTGCGGAGGAGGCCATCATCTTACCTTCCACAGATCGCACGCAACAAGCAGCCTTCGTCAATACAGCCATCTCCAGAGATCAACTCCAGCCAGCATCAGCCATTTCAAGGTACTTTAAGCTTTGTTTCTGCCGTTTTCCCCCATAAATATTATTCTTATATTTTCACCTTAAGCATTTAAAATCAATTATAACCTTTTTTATAACATTTTTATTCAATTTTAAAACTTTCACACTCTCATTTATCACTTTATTTTAATCAAATTATAAATTTTAATTAATCATTTTCATTTTATTATTAAAAATATTCAATCACGCATTTTTACCAATTTATTAATCTTACATTCCTTTCTTAAATTCACCTAAAATGGCATTATCCAAATATGCAACTTTCAATTTCACATAAAAAATCATATTATATTTTAATTACTCAAATCATATTTTCTAAACTCATTTGTGTTATTTTTTTATACCTTATTTATGGCCATAGTATTAATAATTAAATTTATTACGCTCTTTATTTTACTTAACCTATTACTATTTCAATTGATATTTCTCAATATTTAAAAGTTTTAAAAAATAGTCCTAGATTTGTATTTTTATAAATATCAATTTTAAATTATCTCATCTCAAAATGTGCCTCCCATTTTCCCCCACAATTACAAATACAATTATAAATGTAATATGCGAAAACTAAATAACATACCATAAAATTTCCATACCCCATTGCATTTCATTCCTACCTGTGTTAAATTGTCATTTACGAAACTCTACCGAATTTTGTACCCATGCCATAACCTTTTCTCTTAAAAAAATTCGTAAATTCATTATTTTATCATTTTCTAAACCTAATCACCGCTTATAATCTCCAATCTAGCGATTTGTCTGTGCGTCTTAACGCGACAACAAATTCAAGGTCGCACTGATCTCCCCCTAATTGTTTTTTTTTCTTCTACTTCATCTCTCCCTCCCTTGTTACATCATTAGCATCCATCATTAGCAGAGACAGTCCTTCTTACTGCAACACTCTTACCTGTCAATCAATCAATTATAGGCCTTCCATACTTCTCTCGTCTCTTGATCATTTTCCATTGGCCTTCTATGCCTTCGTTCTAACCACCCCTCGTCCATCGCAGAGTTCCTGTTTGCCGAATTTTTTTATTTACACCCAGGTCACCGTCCCAGCATTCTTTATTTCATTCTTTTTTCCTCAAACTCAGGTTCAATCAATCAATGGCAACAGTCGAGCCCTGTTTTCACAATCTACCTCCACCCTCTAACCTCTTCAACGGTTCCTGAGACTCCTGCTCGTCAACCTTTTTTATTTTTTTTTAATGATTCATCGACCTGGTACACTCTTCCTCCCCATGTTAACTCCACACGGAGAGCTTGGGTAACCAGCAAGATTTTTTTTTCTCTAACGCTCGACCCAGGCCATCACAGCACGATGCGCCCACTCATTTTCGTTTAATTTTATTTTTCATCTTATCGAGCTCAATCACCGACAGCAGTGCAGCTTTTGAGACACCATCTCTTTTTAACCTCTCTCAGAAAAGATTTCTTCCCCATATTCTCCCATAACTACCTCTCCTTCGATCTTCACGCCTTTTGCCCATCTGATCTAATGCTACTTACAGAGCATCTTGAGATTGCTGAACCCTGAAAACAATACTTCGCTTCTAAGCTCGTATTGCAGGGCAGGACTCCTGAGATGTCCTTTGCAGAAACCAATTCAGACCTTCTTCCTTTATTTCTCACTGCGTCACTACCTATCGCAAACCTTTTGCTTAAGTCAATTTCTTTTATATTTTATTTTACTTTTAATATCTCTACTTCTCCTTCTTCCTGTATTACATCCCTGAAACTATGTTGTAAATATTCAAGGCACCTTAAGTAACAAAAAACTGTAACTAGTATACCAACTTTCCCAAATATTTATTTTCGCTATTGTGTGTGTTTACTTTAAATTTATCCTTCCTATGTACTCCTCTTATATATTTTTTTGTAGTTTTATAATATTATATCAGCGTGTCACCACTACTCCCCTTTATCTTTATTTTTATTCTAGTAACTAATTTTTGTGCCCCAAATTATTTCCCATTTAATAGGTTTGCTAACTTTTCTCTCATTATTTGTAAATAGACTTACAGTTTTACTAGTTTTGTGGTGTTGGACTTTGTTTTCTAACTTACAGATGTAGATAAAACATTTCAATATTAATCGATAATATCATTTTGTTTATTAATCATCAATATTAATGCCTTCAACTACCAACCAACCCTTTATATATTATTACCTTTAATATTTTTATTTTCTCTTTTTCTCATCATGTTTAGACTTAGCATTTTACAACTTCAACTATTTTAGGCACCATTTTAAAAAACCTACACCTAACAATATTTATAATATTTCTTGAACAGATAAAACATTTATCATTTTATTTTTCTTTGTAGATTTCAAAATGTTATTTTTGACGCTTCCCTTACAACTACTAACTCTATCCCATGAACCTTTCCTCCCAACTTTTTACAGCCATCAAGAGATTATTGTTCGTCAACCATTTTCTTTTTTTTTTTGTTGATTAACTAACTAGAAGACCCTTCCTCGCTGTACATTTCCCAACAGTGAGCTCAGGAGACTCGGTTAGTTTTTAATTTTTTCTCTCATCGTCCGGCTCATCATTTTTTTTCATTTTTCAACTTTTCTTTTCACCACACAAGCCGGACACAATCAAAAATGACAGCAATGAATCTCTTACTCCCACCTTCCCTTTTCCACATCCTTCAAACCTCCAACCTTCCAAGGGATACCAGTTCGCCGAACATTTTTGTTTTTTTTTCATTGATTAATCCGACTGGAACAATCCTTCCTCGCTATACCATTCCCGATAGTGAGTTCAGGATATCCAGCGAGATATTTTTATTTTTTTCTCATCGCCCGACGCATCATATCAATTCATCATTTTTTCAACTTTCACTTTTTTTGTCATCATTCAACCGGGCATAATCATTATGGACAACAGGGATCCCTCTTACCTCTACCTTCCCCTTTTACCTCCATCAATCTTCCCACCTCTTTCCGCTGTCTGAGCTAATGATGCAGACGGAATATCTTAGGCCTTCTGTTAATGAAAACAATGCCTCACTTAAACAAGTTCGCATTGCATTGCAGAATGTTTGGGATACTACTTTTGCAGAAACATGCTCAGATACCCCCTTTCCCTTTTTCAACCTTAGCGTCACATTATAAGTTCAATTAATAAACTAATTTCATTCTTTTTTTCTCTCATCTTTTATGCAATAAGATATTATTTTCCTTGTACGATTCATTTTAACATATTTACCATTTTGTATTATATACTTTCTCTTAATCTTTTATCATTCATTTTGTACGTTTTTATTTTTATAACCTTGATTTTAATTTTATTGATACACCACCATTACAACATCTTTCTCCTTTTAACTTGTAACTTCATAATAATTTTAACTAATTTGTATACAAATTATTTCTTTTATTTTTTATAATAGGTTTGTTAGGTTATCATTCATTACATGTCATTCCCCAACCAAACCTTCATCACCGGGGACACATTCTGTAGTATATTTTGAGTAATATAGATCACAGTCTTCTTCTAATGTTTATTATAACCCCATATCTGTATATAAAAATATGTATCGACCTTGTATAATAATAGAAATGACAAATAAAACAAAAGGAGTAGAGGTAGTACAGAGGACAAAGGCCAGACGTGATAAACAACCCAGACTAACAGGTGTTTATGCTAATGAGTTCATTCCCCCGTCAGCAGGTGGCCGACACGTGGCCAGACATCATTAATAACCAGCGCTTGACAGGTGGCGTGATTAGGACAGCCAATCAGAACTCGTCAACAAGAGCCAGAGTCGAGTATATAAGCCCCCCAAGATTGGGACAAAAGAAGTAGTTGTTTCAGTTTTCAGAGCGACGCCGTCATACGGTCGGGTTTCTCACACCTATCCGCGATGTAGGGCATCCGTGGCGCCCGTGGTCCGACTGTCTTCGTCCGTGGTCTACCTCTACCTTCTTGGAGTTACCATCTAGACCTGCCTCTGTCTCTTGCTGTCCCAGTGCGGGAATCCCATCACGCACCCACTACCACGACTGCCCAGCACATTCCACAACGGGATTACTACATATATATATTAATTAAAAGACATATTTTGGATCTAAAATAAAACAAAACATTTTATTTAATACAAATTGTTGATATTTCAATAGGTTGTACGCCTAACTCCGTCAGGGCTTATATGGTATTCATATCAATTTTAAAAAATCAGAATGCGAAAATTTACTTTGAATAGCAAAGTGTTTCCTTAAATTAGACTAAAGCTGTTCAAGATGCTAATAAGAGTGAATGGAAATTTTTGTTATATTTTTTACAATTTAGAATTTTATCAATAAACAGACAGCTATACAGAAAAAATAATTTTATATTCAAAATAAGAGATTACCAATTTTTTTATAAAAAAAATAAATATAAAGAAAAAGGTAATATAATAAAAAATATTAATATATTGTAAATTTAATTTTGTTTTATTCATTATTATGTAATTCATTATCATAGTATTTTTGAAGTAATATCAACTATAGATATCAGATTTTAGATATTAAATTCGTGAAAGTTTTGAAACTTTTTACCCATATTTGTAAAATATCTTTACTATTGATATTTTCCGAAAATATATATAGATTGATAAAAGAATTGAAATATATTTAATGATATCTAAATAATTGTTCTACTTACTCTTTTTTTTTTTTTTTTTTTTTTACAGTACGGTATGGGAATAAGGCAAGAGGGTTGAAACTCCTGCCGGGTTTACCTTTGATAAGACCCGGCCCGGTACCAATCTCTTTCCATACAACACCGGAATTACAAAGTTGGTTGACACGATGAAAAATGTGATTGAGCATCAAGGCGACTATGTAGAAAAATAGCAAAGTGTCCAACCTTTCCAATGATGTATAAAAAGTTGTGATTAAATGTGTTTTTCTATGAAAAAAAAAAATAGGAGACCTTACTTTTCAACTCACCCTCGTAAAATGGGTCCATCAAAATTAATTTAATCGCCAAAATGTGATTATATACATCAATAGAACACAAAGATAACTGAGCATGGTATTTATTTACCCCAGAAAAAGCACCTTTCCCTTAAATATTGCATTAAAAAAAAACAATGACTTTTAATTAACCCAGTTCCAAACGCTAAGTGATGATAATAAATGTGTATGGGTTTTAATTTATATAAATTTGATAAACTAGTGTTTAGACCCATTCTTCATTATAGCTTTTGTGTTCTGCACTGTGGTCATAAACAAAAGCACTATTCAATGTATTTTTAAAGGAAAGGTGTCTCTTTAATATGTTTATGTATGTAGTTGAGGAAGCACAATAGAGTAAAGGCATTGAAGCTAATTCCATCAGTGAGGTCGAGAGAATAAACTCATAGCCAAACCAATAATTGAACATATTTGGCGATTTCTTCTTATAATACAGTACAGTAGTGGTTTCTATGAAAGGTTATGTCCTTAAAAAATCTCTAAATATGGTCTATCTTGGAGGTAGTCTCTTAATAAAGACTATGTTGCGATTAAAAAGTCATTATGACGTGGCTTGACATAAAGGAGCCACTGATGAGGAGTCATCTTTAAGAATTGACCAGAATAATTCATGTTTTAGTCAATGGTCTCTAGTACTTTCTATATGAATTTTTTTTTCCATTGTAAAAAGTTTATTTTTACTCAATTTTTATAATGAGGTATATGAGTCCTCATTAATATTTAATCACATTTTAAAAGATCATTTATTCCTAGTTTACCGATCACAAATCTACTAATTGTTTCCCCCCTATTTTGTAGCCAAATCATTTACTGACAAATAAGTACTGTTTAAAACTGTATCTGTACAATGATTCTTCATTTTGAAGGTATGAAAATAATGGAAACGTCAAATATTTATATCCAATAATTTATTTCAAAATATGCTTACATATTAAGGTTGGTGGATAGGGTATAGCAGATTACTGGGAAGAAGGCATGTCAATCTCGTCGCAGAGCTGGGGGTTTCTGATGTAAGTGAAACGCTCGTGGGGCAGCTCGTTCTCCTCCAGTTGCTTCTGGATCTTCTTGATGGTTTCCTCGTTGCGCTCAGGCTTGCGAAGGAAGATGGCGGCTTGCTCGGCATTGTAGAAGTAACGGCGGACGCAGGACCAGAGGACGATGTGCTCCTTGGAATTGAACAAAACAACGTTGGTAGAGATTTTGTTGTTAATAGGGATCTGGACGTAGAAATTGCCGATCTTGAGGGAGGCCTTGGGAGCTCCAACCATCAGACGGGGAGGCTGGCTGTCTTCAACAGACAGGTTGGAACGGAGGTAGATGGAGGTGTTGAACATGTGCGTGGCGAAGGTCACAGGGGCCTTGCCAGATTCTTCCTTCTCAACGTGGACGGTCAGGCATCCAGGAGCTTCCATCCAGGTGACTCCGAAGTTGAGGATGGCATGCAGGTGCCAGGTTCCCTTGAGTTCAGGCAGAGTGACCTTCACCTTATTCTTGGGCTCGGGGCACTGCTCCCGGGCAGCGATGGCCGAGATGGCACAGAGGGCGATGAGGAGCTGAGCGTACATCGTTGTGCTGTAATGTGAGCTTGCTTGGGCCAGGCTTTCCTTTTATACCGGCCGTCGTCTCTACGTCATGTTGTTTGTCTCGCTCCGTGCGGGACTTAAACAATAAATATATAGAGATAATAGACAAATGACCCAGGAATTTTCTAAATGCATTTCACTGTAGTGTAATTAGATATAAAGCTACTTTCAAATGAATTATATATATATATATTAAAATATAAATATTATATTTTATTCAAATTGTAATATTTGGAAATTCTGAATTCAAAAAACCGCTCAGAATTGCTAAGTGTTTTCTAAATATAGTCAATAAAAAGCTATATACATTTGAAAAGGGTTTAAATGAATGCTTTGTATCAACTTCTATGGCTGTTTATGAATACCAAAGGCAGACATTCATACAATTTTTTTCAAAATGAGAAATTTATATAATCTTGAAATTATAGAAATATAATTAATAAAAAATGCTATAAAAATAATTAACTCTGATTATATTTTGATTTATTATTAACTATATATTAAGAGGTCTCAAATTTCGTGAAGGTGTCAAAGAATATTACACATATGTAAAATATTATGTATATATATAAATTATAATTGATGTTCGAAAAATATTTGTTTTTTATATATATTTTAAATATTGGAACTCTTTCCGAGAAATTATTGGGAATACATCATGTATATACCTTTAATAATAAATATTTCTCTTCATTATTTAGTATAATCCATAATTTTAGCACCCGAAAAAAATACCTATTCAGTTCAAATTGGAACATGGCTGCTGCTTCCATCCTATGACTGTTAGCATAATATAGAATCACTGATAGTTTTATTTACAATAAAATCATTGAACACAATTTCAAAAATAATTATCTCAAATCAATTATATATCAATTTACCTCTCAAACCGACCAATCATTTACTTTTTTGATCCTATATGTATTTATAATAACATCATATCAATTTATTAAAGATTATTTTGAGACTTTTGTCTTTCCCTTGTGACTAAAATAGTATTAAGAGATGTTAGGTTCAGACATGACGTAGCCACGCAATAATATTAGAAACGAAGTCGATATAAACTTATATCGACTTCGTTTCTAATATTAAGAGATGTATTAATCTAGTTCCTCAATACCAATCTGTCAAATAACAGTCTACTGATTATAAATACCTTTGCCATGACATAAAATCCAAATTAAAAAATACCATTTGGCTTTTATCTCTCGTGACTTAAATATCATTAGTATTCAAATGTATTTGATCTCGTCGTTTCAATATTAATCTAAAGAATATCAACTCTTTACCTTTCCTGGATCACTCTTCATATTCTTCAGTTATTCTTTCATAGCTATAGCGTACTGTTCAATTTTAGATAACACTGGTATTTTTCAAATCTAGTTCATATATTCATTATATTTTATCTTTTTGAATTTTGAAATTTTTATAAAGACTTCATTGAGGTTTCATTAAATGAAAAAATAGATATGCCTATATATAAATATATTTTGTTATAATGTATATATTTATTCGTTTTTAACCACCAGTAATGACAGCCTTCAGTGTCGATCATATCTCTTGTTAACAATTGACCAGACTTTTTTATTCCTGACCTATCAGGAGAAAGTGCTGGTCTGGATAGCAGCTGAGAATTTTCTGTTTGAAGAAAGTTCGGTACAATACTGGTAATACGCGGTCGTATATTACTATGTTCAAATGTAGATTTTCCAAACATCAAATAAAGAGTATTTCCATGAGCCTTTGCAAATTCTAAGTATAATGTGGACTATAAAGTCCGCCCTAGACTGACGAGGGCCATTAGCCCGAAACCATGGTCTCTAGGTGGACGCTTATCAGTTTGCCAAAGTTGGTGTTTGTGGCTTTGTCATCGACCCGATGCCGCTAGGTGCGGCGACGGTCATTAGATGGCGTCAGATTCTGACGTTTATTTTGACGGGAGAAGCGCCCATTGCTTCTATGGATAATGTGGACTGTTCAAAGTGCCGGGAATGAGAATAAATGATGATCAGGATGTATATTCAATGACACCCTATACTATCAATCCAGGTGAAGAGTCATTAAGATGATGTCGAATGCCCACTGGCATTGGGCTTTCTCAATGCTGGTGACAAATACGGATGCGACCATTATGGTGATGTAATCAAAACCTAGATCGTCTAAATACACGACGTCACGCCAATTTTGCTTCCAGGTTCATCATTGATCACAACATCGAAGGCATTCCTGTCTTTGAAGAAAGACAAAAGTATCCGAAGCCATGATTGTCAAGCAGAAGGTCTAGATTGCTGCAATTTTGTCGAACTGTTCATTGTAGACATTTTTTGACTTAAGATGATTCCTTTATTTTACCTATGTTTTTTGATTTGGCTGTACGATTCTTTGAGTCCATGCTGGTAACATGTCAGGCTTCTCGGCTGTTAGTGATAGCGGGCAGCTGAAATCTATTATATTGTCTATATGACCATCCTGAATTCAATTCCATATTCTTCTGAAATCCTATAATTCCAACCGATGCGAGCAACAATACTGAGGTACGTTAAACCGCTATTCCCAAAAGTCAACAATTAGGAAACTCAGAAAAACATGTTAGCTATGGGTTGTAACGAGTTGTAACATTTCCACTCCATGTCAAACCATATGATAGGCACTACCTTTAATAATGAAGAGGACCTCAAAACCTGGTTCAACAACTTTGACACCAGACCGGGCGATATTTGGCGGAACGGCATCAACAAACTAGTCGAACGTTGAGAGGAGGTCATAAATAATAATGGAGAATACATAATTGATTAATTAATTGTTATAATTAATGTATTTTTGTCTAAATAAAATTGTCGAATAAAACAGAACAAACTTTCTTTACAACCCTATAAATGCTCCTTAATACAGGAGGCACAAAGAACAAATCTTACAACAAAGCAACGTTTTAATTGCAATTTAGGTATGAGAGAAACGTGCTGTATGATCTCTTCTTTCGACACCTTTTTGGCATCGCTGCCAGCATCTATTTAGCACAAATAAATTAAACCTGATCTATTTCATATCACTGCATATTTTTCCTATCAAAAAATACACTTCTGCAGCCTATTGACTTCTCGATATAGCGATTTTAAAAACCCGTATAGTATATATTGGTTTTGAATAAAAATTGAATTTATAGTGGTATATTGATTTATAAGTAACTTGAAGTTCAGCACCTTTTAAATATGAGCGAAAATGTTGAAAATTCACCTCAGAATTTGAGTCAATATTTCGCAAACGAGCAACTCGTGTTGGTTACACCTCTCATCCCCATTTCCATATTTCATTCTCACTGTTCGCAGCTTGGAACTTATCTGAATTTTCCAAACTAATGTGGAAAATCATCATCAACACCCTTGAGTTACTTATTGGTATAATAAACAAATTTATTTGTTTTATGCACTTTTAAGTAGTGGAAGTACATTATACTGCGGTAGTTTAAATATTTCGTCACCTCAACAGTCTCAAGAAGATGACTCACTAACGAAATCAATCGGGTCTGTGAAACGGTGTTCTAAACCATTGGTTTCTACCGCTATGACCAGGAATCAAATCCCGCATTGGGCACTATTTTATAATTTTAAAAAATACACCAATAAACCCCCATTTTTTGGCAAAGGTTCAGCCCCACCAGCGAGTGCAAGTAACTAAACGGGCTCTGGCACATTTGTAAGTGCAAAAGTCAAACCTCTTTTCACATGTGCAGACATGGAATGTACTTATAATAAAAACAGTTCGCCAACTTCTACCCACCATTATTATCATGGCCTGTACCACGTGTACTAGGGATAATAATAAAAAATAATACTAATAAAGCCTAATAAGCATATTCATTAAAAATACAGTGTAGTCTGGTCACCCACGAGCGACTATCTAAAACATGAGTATACCTGGTCTATTCATGGAGGTTGTCTTATCAGAATTCACATGACAAAGAAGAATCTGAATAGACACCTTTTCCTGTAGAGACATGGTTAAATCATGTTTTACTTGATTTATCTTCGAAAAAACATATGTACTCAGGAATTTTTATTCAAATGTAAAATTTACACACATATACAAAACTTAAGGAAATTAAATCCTTCTATGTCGTCGTTTGTCTTTTTTTGAAAAAGAGAAAAAGGCGCTTTTGTTTAAACTTGGTTTTCTCAGCTGTCTTCAATAAATATCGCTATATATCAAATATCTTTTAGGGTTATTGTTTGAATCTCAATATACATGCTTAAAAATAAAACTTCCTTAAATTTTGCCAATGTGTTTATCTTCTTTTCACTCATTTTTTAAATCCTCAGCGGACTAATTATTATTAAAATCCAAACATATTAAATATGAGTAGTAGGCATTTGTATTGCTCATAAATCTTCCAGATATCTCTTTCCATCGCAGCCAAAAATATTTATGACACCAATATCATAAAATTATGTAATTTAATGAATTCTCTATAAAAAAAATGAAAATAAAAAACTTAAACTTCTAGTAACAATAATTTTTATATGCATAGTTATATATTATAATAAAAGTATATATATAGGATATGGCAGGTTACTTGGTAGGGAGCATTTCGATCTCTTTACAGAGTTCGGGGCTTCCGATATTGGTGAAGCCCTTGTGGGGCAGATCATTCTCCTCCAGCTGCTTCTGGATCTTCTGTATCGTTTCCTCGTTGCGCTCAGCCGTACGGAGGAAGATGGCTGCTTGCTCGGCGTAGTATAAAGACTGGCGGACGCAGGACCAGAGAACGATGTGCTCCTTTGGCTCAAACATGACAACATTGGTGGCCACTTGGCCATTCGCAGGGACCTGGATGAAGAAATCACGGATCTGTAGGGAAGCCACGGGACCTCCAACCATCAGACGGGGAGGTTGACTTTCATCAATGGATAGGTTGGAACGGAGGTATATGAAGGAGTCTAAAATGCGGGTAGCAAAGGTCACAGGCGCCCGGTCTGATTTGGCTTTCTCAACGTGGACAGCCAGACAGCCAGGGTCTTCCATTGATTTGATGTCGGAATAGAGAATGGCATGGAGGTGCCAGGTTCCCTGGAGATCAGACAGAGTGACCTTCAAATTCGTCTTAGGCTCAGGGCACTGCTTCCGGGCAGTAATGTCCGAGATGGCGCAGCACTGCTCCCGGGCAGCGATGGCCGAGATGGCACAGAGGACGATGAGGAGCTGAGTGTACATCGTTGAGCTGTACTGTGAGCCTGCTTGGGACAGGCTTTCCTTTTATACCGGCCGTTGTCCTTACGTCATGTTATTTGTCTCGCGCTGTGTGGGAGAAAATATTATGAATATTTTCTAACCTAAAAATATAAAATTTAGGCTGTTTTCAGACAGATTTTGTGTGTATTCAAATTTTGAACCTATCAAACTAATATCTTCTAGATCAGCATACTGTATATACCTTCAAAGTTTCACTCAGAATAATCATGTATAAATGTATTACCTATGCCTAATAAATAATTATTGAAATTATCTCGCAACTAAGTTAATTAAGATTGTGCAGCAGAAAAACTATTCTTTTATACCAGCTGCAAGAGAGTTTTGAGTGCTCTTAAATCCTAATTACCTTTTTATTATGTTAAACACCTTTTACCTGCTTGTTTGCATATTCAAATCGGAAAAGTAAATAATGAATAAATTTCCATTTTTAAATTTGTTTATTTTTTTGTAAGTTTCTTCGTAGGTGATGATACAAAATTTTCTTGTCCGTGGCTCGTGGCAAATTTGGTCTCTTTTCATTCCAACCTTCAAAATGAGTGTAGCTCCAGTAGTGATAAAATACATGATATTAATACAATCTATATTTGTCATAACATAATACATGATCAGTGAAAGTTAAATTAGGATAATATTTAAAATAAATTTTAAGATTAACACAATCATAAATGCTAAATGATGATTAAAAATGTATCTAAAAAACAGGTTGGCATCTGTCTAAATTTTCCAAATCTGGAATTGTGGGAAATTTTTATCACATTTTTAGTTCTGCACTGGGGTGATAAGAAAGATGCATTGTTTCAATGCAATTTAAATATCCTTCTTTTGATATAAAGATATACATATTCAATAGAATATTTCTGTAAAAAGACTTAGTTATAGTAGCAAAATGTCCTTTATGTTATAGGTGTCCTCTCACCGAAGAATTACTAATTTGTGAAAAGGGATATTTTGACGCTTGTAATTTTCTTTGTAGATAGAGGTGTCCTCTCAGTTTCCATTTTTAATTTTTATGGCTATACACAAATAAAAATTCCCCAGTAAAAATTAAAGATGTAGCCATGTTCAATCTAAAATGAGTGTATTTAATATTTATTTATATTAAATATTTATCCTCTAAAAACAAACAATTATTATAAGTTTGGCTGATTTTGACAAACAGCATTCAGTGTGTGCATTGGAAGACTTAGAATATGCCATCTTTGCTCTATGTTGGTAACACCATACTACAATTAGAGGCAAAGTAAACTTGAAACAGATTTTTGAATTAGAATTAAACATATGATCAAGAGAGAGGCAAAAATTAGAACTACAGATAAAATGAATAGCTTTAAAATCTCTCAATCTTCATATATTTGTTAACTTTATAATCATAGGATCCAGCATTGATAAAATGGGAGGTTGCTCAGAGGAAGCAAAAAATAATGCAAATAGGGTGGAATAAATGATGAAATTGAACAAGATTGTGAAAAATGAAATTTCTCTAAATACAAAACAGAGAATTATATAGAAAGGTACTAATATACCACTAATACTACTAATAGTAGTACTAATATAGATGTGAGGGTTGAACCCTCATGAAGTAGTAAAAGAAAAAAAATTGAAGATTTTTAACTGTGGACATGAGTAAAACTACTCAGAATGGTAGAAACAGATATGAGAATAAATATTTCAATGTGTTGTGGGTTGGTGTTTTAAAAAGAACACCGAAATAAGCTATTATATAAATATATGATTATTATTATTGGATATAAGAATATATTTTGAGGCTATAATAACAACCGCACACAGCAGTAAAAACAAAGGCAGTCTAAAAGTATAAACATGCAAGAAGACTGACGATTGAGGTAGGCTATTCCCATTGGTCAGTTCATTTTTATGCAGCGCCTCCAAGTGGCGCCCGCGTCTACGCTTCTCTCTATCACAATCTCAAATTAAATTAATCTTGGTAGATACCTTGAACGCCAAATATGAGAAAGCACTATCCTACTTTAGACATTTAATAAAACATTTGTAATAGAAATATTAAGTTTAGGAAAAATTGAAAGAATAACAAAGAAAGGCCTCCAATGATATGGCTATACGTGGTCAAGGGATTTATTTGAATGTCATTAGATGAACTGCGAGTAATGGCAACACACATATCAGTGTTGTAAGCAAAATTAAACTTAATGGACGCTTACAACAAAAATATATATTTTAGAATGAGAGATGCCTATTTTGATATATGTATATATGTGTGTGTGAGTATAGTAAAGGATGTATAATATACTGTGATAGGCATTGAATTTCATCATATCAATATATATATATGGTGCATTGAGTCGCTTAATCTTAATATAGAGAGAAGCATAGAATCTTAACATAATAACCAAACCAAAAATGAAACATAATCATTGATATGCGTTTTAAAATACCGTACACTAGAGATTTCCAAGAGAGATATATGAACATGACTAAGTCTTGTTTCTCCTAGAGAAGACTCCTATGAAAATTATGCTCGAATGTAAAAAATAAAAAATTATTAAGAAAAACATACCCTAATTCATATTAATAATATATAAAAAATTCACTGATTAACCAATAATTGATTTAAATATATCATCAAAATCCAATTATTTTTCTGGATATCATTTGTTCCATTTATATCAATCACAAAACCATCAATTGTTTTCCTATCTCTTGTGGTTAAAACAATTTATGTTATAACAGCTATAAAATTAATATCTGTTAAACGATTCCTTAAATTTGGAAGTGTAAAAAAACTGAAGAAAAAACTTCACAAATTTTAGTCAATAATTTATTTTTAAATATGCTTACATTTTAGGGAAGGGGGTTTAAGGTAGGGCAGATTACTGGGAAGAAGGCATTTCGATCTCGCTGCAGAACTCGGGGTTTCTGATGAAGGTGAAGCGCTCGTGGGGCAGATCATTCTCCTCCAGCTGCTTCTGGATCTTCTGGATGGTTTCCTCGTTGCGCTCAGGCTCACGGAGGAAGATGGCGGCTTGTTCGGCGTAGTAGAAGGACCGGCGGACGCAGGACCAGAGGACGATGTGCTCCTTGGAATTGAACATCACAACATTGGTGGAAAGGTGGCTGGACAAGGGGACCTGGACAAGGAAGTCGCGGATTTGGAGAGAGACCTTGGGGGCTCCAACCATCAGACGGGGAGGCTGGCTATCTTCAACAGACAGGTTGGAACGGAGGTAGATGGAGGTCTTCAAGATGCGGGTGGCGAAGGTCACAGGGGCCTTGCCGGATTCTTCCTTCTCAACGTGGACGGCCAGGCATCCAGGGGCTTGCATCGAGCCGATACCGAAGTTGAGGATGGCATGGAGGTGCCAGGTTCCCTTGAGTTCAGGCAGGGTGACCTTCACCTTCGTCTTGAGATCGGGGCATTGCTCCCGGGCAGCGACGGCCGAGATGGCACAGAGGGCGATGAGGAGCTGAGTGTACATCGTTGGGCTGTAATGTGAGTCTGATTGGGCCAGGCATTTCTTATATACCGGCCGTCGCACCTACGTCATGTGTTTTGTCTCGAACCTGTGGGACAAAACACATTGTTGTTTGGAAACTGTTTTCCTCCTTTCTCTGAACTTCCCATAGTTGTTCGTCAATAGATGCTCTTAGAATAGGTTCACCTTTCCAATTTGGAAATTATTTTTGACATATAAAAAGTAATGAAAAGTTCTTAACATTTTTAAAAAATGGATCGCGTTTTATTGTACTGCAGTTCTGCTGCTCGCCTTAGTCGAGATCCCACGATTGTTAGCAGAATATGAATAGTGTCAGGAGGATCATATGAAACGACATATTGAATGTTTCTTCAAATAAACGATACTTCGGCCAGTAAAACTATTTATTGTCTCGACGTTTCGACAAAAATCTTTTGTCCTCGTCAGGAGCGAACAAAAATTAAAACATTAGGCAAAGCGTTAGAAATAATTCTAAGGCTGCAAGGGCGTTCTCACGCGATATTCGAAATTTTGTACAACATCTAAAGCCGAGTCAAAAAACAAATATTTAACTCATAAAAGAATATGATCTTTTAAATAAATTATATGAATATTTATAATGAGAAATTATAAAACAAAAATAAAAAATCTAATAATATTTACAATGATTTTACAATAGTATAAATAAATCTATTTCTACTATGTACAACCTATACCTACCATTTTAACCACTCTTTAAATTTAAAAGCGAATTGTACTGTTGAGGAATATCTTCGAATATATTTATAGATCTTTTCCCCATTTCCCGTGATACCCATCTCTCTAAAAATAACCTTTTTTTTATTTCATATTCCTATGAAATATCTCAATATCATTCCAATCTGGCCTATGTCCTGAATATAATGCATGTTCCCCAATTTTGCTTAACGCCCTTCTCCCCATCAAACCCTATTGGTGTTCTTTAATCCGGGTCTCTGAATTACGGTCGGTTTCTCTTACATATATTTTGTCACATTCTGTGCATTTAATCCCATAAATCACATTATCTGGTTTTGTTATGTTAATTCTATCTTTCATTATGTTATTTCTAGTTAAAAATTCCCCTTTTTTCCCCCGTGATATACTAAATATTATATTTATATTTTCTCAAAATTCTAGATATTTCGTTGTCGACATATCTGATATATGGAATAATTATATTATTGTAATCGTCTTTATTCCTATTTAAATTTGGCCTATCTATTTCACATCTTCTAATCCATTTGTTTGTGAAACTAACTGGATAATCAGATTGTTCTAGTTCTGCCCTAATTTTCATTATCTCTTTTTTTATGAATATATCGGTCTGTGCATACCTGATTGGCTCTTTGTACAAGAGATTTTATCACCCGTCTTTTATGTATCATAGGATTATTGGAATTAAAATTTAGATGTATCCCACAGTCTGTTGGCTTTCTGAAAACGCTGGTTATAATAGAACCATCTACTTTGCGAGTTATTCCTACATCTAAGAATGATAAAAATCCTTCTCTTTCTATCTCGACCGTGAATTCTATTCCTCTTTCTAAATTATTCAACATGACCATGATTTCATTAAGATTTTCTTTGCCGATCACTGCGAAATTATCATCTAAATAGCGTCCCCAGACTTTTATTCCCTCAATTAAGATTGCCTTTTTATCTATTTTTATGAAATAATGGTATCCTTTGATGTCAAATCAATTTTCACCAATAGCAATAGAAATCTAGCTATAAAAGAGCTAAAAGAATATTTCGAGGTGAAAAGACAAGATTGTGTAAACAAGGGATTAGATATTAACGAAATTATAGTAGGCTTTAGGTTATGCTTAGCTAATATTTACTTTAGATACGGGGATAAATTTTACAGTCAAAAAGACGGCACTGCTATGGGTTGTCCTACAAGCATGATCAGTGCTGACATCGTAATGGCATCGGTAGATAAAAAGGCAATGTCAATCACATGGCCATAATGGTTCGTACAGCTACGTAATGAGCCCTGAGTCGAGAAATGGGGTCTATTGCAAGTCAAAAAGTGTCCGAGCGAACAGTTCGACGACGTTTTTTAGCAGAATGGACTGTAGACACGGCCACTACCGAGTATAAATATAACCTAATATTTTTGAATAAACAAAAATTTAGAGGCTAAATGTATTTATCAAACAGTTGCTCAATATGTACACTATTCCCATGTGCTGTCAAATTATCAGTTAGATTAAATTCTCTCTTTAAACTTTCCTTTTATTCTAAAAAAGCCAAAGTCTTCAAATGACTTCACTTCACACTTCAATTTGTTGGCGTGTGCTTGGTTTATGGGCATATTTATCTGCAAAATAAGCGCTTCCTCTCAATAAATACATCACCATATAAAATGATATGTCCAATATACTAATTTTGACAAATTCAGACAAAAGCCAACAATCTTCATATCAGGGTGTTGGAATATAATTTAATCACTAAGGGAAGGGCTTCAATTTCCTAACGTCCTAAAGGAGGAGATATAAAATCGATTAAATCTGTCAAAAAGTTATTTTAATAGTAATATAAAAGGTTTTTGTCTAAATTTGTGTCCCAAAACTGGTGTTTTAGCATATATTTTGCCTCTATATCTCAGATATATGTGCATAAATAATGAAGAGATTATACTATTACTAATAATTTAAATGAATTCTCTGTTTAATGCATTTATTAAAAAGGAATGGTGTGTTTTTTTAGAAGAAAATATCATATTTCGTTCATTTAAAAATTTATATATTTGTAGAGTTCGTTATATACTATGATTGATAATTTTAAATGCGCTGAAATGGAGAGTAGAAAGTGCGACCATTGAAAGAATGTTGTTTGAGAGAGAGCATGTGTTCCGGATGTTGTTTGCCGTCCTCATATGTATAGAGAGCTGCTCTTCAGCTCATCATGGCCGCCATACCATTTTTGAAGGATTCTCAAATATCCTATATATTCATAGAAGACAATTATTTACAGCTTTATTTTATTATTATCTAACAGTTGGGAGAGACACACCATATCCACAATTTGGATAATTGCGTGTATATTTTAAATTACATACAATTTATACAATTAAACATTGGGAATCATCAAAATTAAAAGTTCGATGTCAAATTTTGCATATAGTAATTATAAATAGTAGCTTGAAATATGTACATTCAATACTTTCGCCTCAAAATATACATCCTGCAGAATCTATTAAACTTTATGTATTGGTCTTTATTGCAAGCAGCTTGTTTTGTATTAGTCAGGTAAAGTTGGTTTTCTTCCCTTAGATCAGAAGTTAATGGACAGTCTATCAGAAGATGTTCAGGGGTTTGTTGTTCGTTTCCACAAGTGCATGCAGGTGAATCAATTTTGCCAATTCTAAACAAATATGTGTTAAAGTCACCATGTCCAGTAAAAAATTGAACATTTTAAAAGTTGGGTTGAACATAGTTAGAAATTCTTGAAGTATCAAAGAATCCCTTGATATTATCATTGGCACCCCCATAGTATTCCTCAAATTTCTGGTTTATAAAATTAGATATAATTTTTCTTTTAGTTGGATCTGATTTTTTGTATCCAATATTTATTTTTAGTATATTTGTGTCAATAAATTCCGTGAGCTTTGGTGTTCTAGCAACAATATGAGTACAGTTTGAAGATGTTGAATTATAAACCTGTGTACTGTGCTTCAAAATTTTGTACTGCAGAGAGTTTAATTTATCTTTGACTTTTTTGGGTATAAAGTTGTACCAGATCGTGGAACCATAAGTTAGTGAACTTCGAAACAGTGTCTTATAGAGTTCTATTCTTCTTTTACTGTCCAGTCCCCATGCTTTCCCGGTTAATCCAATCAGGTATCCACTAACTCTATTTGTTTTAGTAATAATCTCATCAATATGGGGCACAAAATCCAATTTATTTTTATTTCTATGATTTTTAAAAGTTATTCCCATAATCTTCAGTTTTTCTACCCGATTGGCAGTGATAGTGTTCGGAAATTTTGCAGCTATTTTGCTATTAAACAAGTATAAGATATTTATAGCTTTATAATATCCTCATATTAGATTAGGTTGATCAAGTCGCGGATGCTAGTTGAAGTCCTAGGCCAGCCCTGGCCAACCTAAATGACACCACGGGCCAAACGGAATCGTAAACAAGGTCTAAAAACTTTATCAAAATTTTAACTTTAAAATGTATTTAAAAAAATACTTAATACTCCCTTGATTCTTATTGTTTTTATTAATTATTTTTCGGAGGCTTTTTTAAAAAAAATAATAATAACAATTTAAAATAAACAAATATTTCTCTATTAATTACCATTATTCCCAACTTTTTTCTTCCTTTTATGGAATCAAATATGTATTTAAAAATTGTAGGACATAAAAAAAGGTATTATAATTATTTCAATCTATATTTCTGTTTTTGAATATATACAGACGAGAAATGAAAGTTACAAAAGAAATATAAAGTTAAATGGGGAGCCGCAAATATTTTACGGCGGGCCGCGGGTTGGCCAGGCCCGTCCTAGGCCTTTCTTACTGACATCCAAACGTAATAGATTGTGAATTTCTTGATGATTTATTATGATACAATATGATCCTCAGTAATACACTTAATTGTTGTGTGAGTACTGTTTAATCTATTGATGGAAGAGAGATGGTATTTTTTATTTCAATGAGAGATAATTTCAGTTGGTATGAGTTAGGAAACATCAAGGGAAAAGAGTATTTGATGTTGATTGGTGTAATGCATCTTGGGAAATCTATAAACGAGAGGAACTCACAGATTAAGATAGATATTTTAAAACCATTGAAGATTATTATCTGTTTCGGCGGCCTACTGTCGACCAATTCAAGTACGAAAGCTCAATAAAAACTCTTCAATATGTAGTGTTCTAAAATTATTTTAAACCGAAGAATTATATGCATCACCCTATCATACCATGGAAATTTATGGGGAAAGTTTCCAAGCCACCAAGGAAGTACTTGCCCAACGCATTAGCCATTCTTTATAGTGCCTCTTCGCTTCTTCTCGGAACCCTATTCCATACTTCTGGCTGGATAATCGAATTTTCATAAATAAAACCAAACTACATTTTTGCTAGCAGTGACTCAACAGAACTATATGGTCCAAATTCGGCCAGGGATTGGTTTTCTGGTGCAATGGAATTTATCTCAGTCAGGTGAGGGATAGGCAAAGTTCTCAATATCTAAAATATTCAGATAGCATCTTACAGCAAACCTGTCTTCCCCATACCATCCCCATCTGATTGACTTATTGTTGGGCTGTTGGAAACAATATTTTTTTAGTTGGTCTCAATAATTTGGAAATATTAATACAAAAAGAGATCTAAAATATAGTGTTAAATTACATTTTTATAATATTATTTTTAAAAATTATTTTGCAAATAATCATCAAGATAAAAATAACTAAAACCATTTTATGATATATAGGAGCTTCATCTATGCTTCATTTCTTCAGTGGTGATCCTGTATGAGACCGGTTGTTTTAAAAAAAACTTTATGTGTGTATTATAATCAAGCAAAAATTACTTTCATAACATCTAAATCAATAAATGAATTAAACGGTATATTTTAGATCCACATTATTTAATGAAAAATGTTTTTTGAAATAAACTAAAATATTAATTTTTATAAAATACATATATATTCTTTATAGGAATATATAAATATCGAAATTTATTAAATTAAAAATGTTTGCTCATATTTATAATTATATAGTAAAAAATCCCATTAAGTCTTATGAATAACTGAATATAAAATAGGCAATTAGGACTTGATATATGACCATCATTTGCAGATATATTCACTCTTTATAAATATCCTCTTTAAAGTATTCTAAATCATTTTTCCAAGATTATTTCTTTATGAACGACATTTGAAATTATTCCGCATGTGTTTCTTTTGAATAAAAAAACGAATTTTATTTTTAAGGAGAAATAACGATTATTTATAACCTTAGGGATAAAGTATGAAAGGATGAATTGTGAAGAGTAATGATAAACGGAAAAATAAAAGTATCCAGGAATGAGAATCGAACTCACATTCCCATCCCTGGATACTTTTATTTTTCCGTTTATCATTACCCTTCACAATTCATCCTTTCTTACTTCATCCCTTAAGTTAGAAATAATCGTTTTTTTCTCCTTAAAAATAAAATTTCTAATTTTCATTCAATAGAAACACATGCGGGGTAATTTCAAATGTCGTTCTACAATCATAAGCCACATTATATTGTATTATTTCTTTATCTTGCCCGAAATTTCTTGGTATAAGTCCTTTATTTCGAAAGGTGTTGATCAACATAATCATTAGGTGCCATTGCTATTTCGAAGGTACACCATCAGTTTCTGAACATTTTTACCATCTTATGGCAATCTTTCCGATGCCAAAATGGTATGATTTTGACTGATATAAATATATTTTGAAAATAGAGCAATCCATATTCAAATAATTAGATAATAAAAAGGCATATATTGGATTTAATAAAAGATTTATTTTCCAATATTTCGGTTGACTGAACGCCAAACCTTTATCAAGGCATTACATTTTTGTAATGTATACAAAAATGTAATGCCTTAATAAGGGTTTGGCGCTAAGCCAGCCGAAATATTGGAAAATAAATCTTTTATTAAATCTAATATATGCCTTTTTATTATCTAATATATATATATTTCTTATCAATATAATCCATTCTAGTTCATATATTTATTTATATTAAAATCAAAAAAGGCATATTCTGACTACGAGCACATGAGCTTTTTAGATGACGTTCTGCCAACTATTTAATCACATCTAGAGCAAAATGTTAATAATAAAGGTTAATTGACTTTATATTAGCCTTTATATTTATTTTATATTTTGCCTTTTTATTAAGATCTAAAAAACATTTAGAAAATTAGTTTAAATATAATCAATGTATGCGATGAGTTTTTTCATTGAGATTGAAACTGATTTATTACAATTGTTAAAACCAACAAAAAATGTAAAAACTAATAAGTCTGTTTAAGAAATCGAAATTATGGAGGTAGCGATAGGCAGGTGTTACTCTGGAGGAAATGATCAGCCTTATTGATGATTCTAAAAATCGTGAGGCTTTATTGCACAATGATCAAATACAAAATTAAATGAACTATTTCCAGTAAAAGTAATTCCTGCAGCTTTCTGGGTAAGCTTGACTCAGCTTCTCTTCAAACTTTAACCTCTTCTTCTTTTATACTTCAACTTCCCTAAACTTTAGGCTTTGTCTTCTGCCTTTTACCTTGAGCTCTAGGCCTTATATTCTGCCTTTTAACTTGAGTTCTAGGCCTTATCTTCTGCCTTTTAACTTGATACTTCAGGCCTTATCCTCTAGGGTGCCTTTTAACCTAATACTTCAGGCCTTATACTCTAGGGTTACTTTTAACTTAATACTTCAGGCCTTATCCTCTTGGGTGCCTTTTAACTTAATACTCCAGGCCTTATGGGTTTCTAAACCTTGCCTTTCTTCTTGAGCTTCAGGCCTTATGGGTTTCTAAACCTTGCCTTTCTTCTTGAGCTTCAGGCCTTATGGGTTTCTAAACCTTGCCTTTCTTCTTGAGCTCGAGCTCCTTGCTCCGCTCTCCCAATCTGCAGACTCCTACTGCGCGCGCCCGTCTTCTCTTCTCCTACTCGGCAGACTCTACTCTCACTACTCAGACTCTACTACTTCCTCTGGCTGCGCCTCTCTTTTTATAGGGTCTCAAGCACGTGACCAAACCACATAAAAACTACAAAAATCAAACTTAAACAAACGAATCTCTTCATCAAAAGAAAAATATGCAAAAAACCCATGCAAAAGACTTATGCAAAAACTATTCAAAAACCATGCAAAGAACTTATACAAAAAACTATGCTAACTAGTTTCAAAAACCTCCCTCCAAATTTTGACAAGTATTATTGTCAAAATTAACCCTATACAATGGCCACATCATCCAGAGATATATCTTTCAGATCTCTTAATCTCCCCACCATATCTGTTTTTATAAACCTCGGGGACTATCCCCGGCCACCTGTTACTTGGGAGATAGCTACTCGGGAGATAGCTCTGCCAGGTCTTCCCGCGACACTCTGGAGACAGCTCGGGAGACAGCTACTCTCTGTAGACACCTTTGTCTTTTCTTCCGGATTTTGAGGTACGGGGCACTTAACCAAAATCGTCACTACAACCATTTCCCGCCCAAAAACCATCAGTTGTCCATTTTCTTCTTCCACAGAAATCTGAGGTATTCCCAATCACTCTCCTTGATGGCCATCACCCAGAATTATCTCCTCATGTCGGCCAAAACTCCGAACTTATTCTCCCGAAGTTTTATCCTTAATTCAGGAATTCTCCTCCGTAGATTGGGTCTCCTCCTTAAATATCGCCTCAAGGAAAGTCCGTTGCGTCCTCGCCAGGAAGTGTCGTCAAACACTGGCCGTATAGGCGTCGTTTCAGACTCACTCTTAAACAAAAGGTGACGGGGCAAATAGTGTCCTTTTACTTCCGGTGGATTTTCATTAACTCCTTCGATGAACCCTTCCTTCAACCAATCCTTTGTATCAATAATCCTTTCTTCCATCTTTGATTCAGTACCTTGTTCTGCATCTAGGTTTTCTTCCACCCTTGAATCAGTACCTTGTTCTACATCTAGCTTTTCTTCTTCCACCTTTGAATCAGTACCCTGTTCTGCATCCAGCTTTTCTTCTTCCACCTTTGAATCAGTACCCTGTTCTGCATCTAGCTTTTCTCCCACCGTTGAATCAGTACCTTGTTCTTCATCTAGCTTTTCTTCTTCCACCTTTGAATCAGTACCCTGTTCTGCATCTAGCTTTTCCTCTTCCACCTTTGAATCAGTACCCTGTTCTGCATCTAGCCTTTCCTCTTCCACCTTTGAATCAGTACTTTGTTCTACATCTAGCTTTTCTCCCACCGTTGAATCAGTACCTTGTTCTTCATCTAGCTTTTCTTCTTCCACCTTTGAATCAGTACCCTGTTCTACATCTAGCTTTTCTTCCACCTTTGAATCAGTACCCTGTTCTATATCTAGCTTTTCTTCTACCTTTGAATCAGTACCCTGTTCTACATCTAGCTTTTCTTCCACCTTTGAATCAGTACCTTGTTCTGCATCTAACTTTTCTTCTGCCACCTTTGAATCAGTACCCTGTTCTACATCTAGCTTTTCTTCCACCTTTGAATCAGTACCCTGTTCTGCATCTAGCTTTTCCTCTTCCACCTTTGAATCAGTACTTTGTTCTACATCTAGCTTTTCTCCCACCGTTGAATCAGTACCTTGTTCTGCATCTAACTTTTCTTCTGCCACCTTTGAATCAGTACCCTGTTCTACATCTAGCTTTTCTTCCACCTTTGAATCAGTACCCTGTTCTGCATCTAGCTTTTCCTCTTCCACCTTTGAATCAGTACTTTGTTCTACATCTAGCTTTTCTCCCACCGTTGAATCAGTACCTTGTTCTTTATCTAGCTTTTCTTCTTCCACCTTTGAATCTCAGTACCCTCGTTGTATTTATCGTACTTATTCTCTGCATAATCAGATTTATTTATGATTTTCAAATCTTGGGATTCTGTTTCCTTATAATTATCCTTTATTTTAAATTCCGCATCTCTCGTTGGTCCTGCTTCCACCAATTTCCTCGATGCTTGAATTTTGACAATTCTTTCCTCAGTATCATCAATCGATTCAGTTTTATCATCTGAAATCTTCACTTGATCAGCGCCTTCAGCTGCTGCTCTAGAATTGTTCACCGGTTCATAACCTTTAATTGCCGTTCCAGAATCCTTTACTCCATTACCCTTGGTTTCAGCTTCCGAATCCCATATTCTATCGCCTTTGGACTCAGCTTCAGAATCTTCCTTATTCTTTAAATTTGCATCTTCACATTTTTCATTAGCAGTTTCTTCTTGCTCCAACTCTTCCTTATCAAAGTCCATTTCTAATAGATATTCATCACTTGAGACTTTGTCTCCCTTTATATTTGCTTCTTTAAATTCAACTCCATTTTTACCATCAGTAGAAAGAGCATCCTTTTCGCGCTCACGCATTACGCGAATTCTAGCCTTTAAATAAAATCTTTCCATTATATAGATTTCACAATCTTCAAACTCCTTATCTATCTCATCATCGGTAATAGCCTCTTGGGCCAATAAAATTCCCTGGCATTGTTCATTTAATGCCATCAGCTCCAAATGGAGAGATTCCAACCTATCATATTTTGCATATATCCTATTTTTCTCAATGGAAGGATCCTTTAACTCCGCATTTAAACTATTGACCTGCTCAGCAAATCTACCTCTGGCAGCCTCTCTTATTTTGCTCAATTCCTCCATTTCACCACCAAGCCTATCGCGTCCGGCTCACCAATTGTTAAAACTAACAAAAAATGTAAAAAATAATAAATCTTTTCAAGAAATCAAAATTATGGAGGTAGCGATAGGCAGGTGTTACTCTGGAGGAAATGATCAGCCTTATTGATGATTCTAAAAATCGTGAGGCTTTATTACACAATGATCAAATACAAAATGAAATGAACTATTTCCAGTAAAAGTAATTCCTGCAGCTTTCTGGGTAAGCTTGACTCAGCTTCTCTTCAAACTTTAACCTCTTCTTCTTTTATACTTCAACTTCCCTAAACTTTAGGCTTTGTTTTCTGCCTTTTACCTTGAGCTCTAGGCCTTATCTTCTGCCTTTTAACTTGATACTTCAGGCCTTATCCTCTAGGGTGCCTTTTAACCTAATACTTCAGGCCTTATCCTCTAGGGTTCCTTTTAACTTAATACTTCAGGCCTTATCCTCTTGGGTGCCTTTTAACTTAATACTCCAGGCCTTATGGGTTTCTAAACCTTGCCTTTCTTCTTGAGCTTCAGGCCTTATGGATTTCTAAACCTTGCCTTTCTTCTTGAGCTTCAGGCCTTATGGGTTTCTAAACCTAGCCTTTCTTCTTGGTCTTCAGGCCTTATGGGTTTCTAAACCTAGCCTTTCTTCTTGGTCTTCAGGCCTTATGGGTTTCTAAACCTTGCCTTTCTTCTTGAGCTTCAGGCCTTATGGGTTTCTAAACCTTGCCTTTCTTCTTGAGCTTCAGGCCTTATGGGTTTCTAAACCTTGCCTTTCTTCTTGAGCTTCAGGCCTTATGGGTTTCTAAACCTAGCCTTTCTTCTTGGTCTTCAGGCCTTATGGGTTTCTAAACCTTGCCTTTCTTCTTAAGCTCGAGCTCCTTGCTCCGCTCTCCCAATCTGCAGACTCCTACTGCGCGCGCCCGTCTTCTCTTCTCTTCTCCTACTCGGCAGACTCTACTCTCACTACTCAGACTCTACTACTTCCTCTGGCTGCGCCTCTCTTTTTATAGGGTCTCAAGCACGTGACCAAACCACATAAAAACTACAAAAATCAAACTTAAACAAATGAATCTCTTCATCAAAAGAAAAATATGCAAAAAACCCATGCAAAAGACTTATGCAAAAACTATTCAAAAAAAACCACGCAAAGAACTTATACAAAAAACTATGCTAACTAGTTTCAACAACAATATTCATATAAAATTATATAAGGTTAAATACACAAATACCTCGCTTTGCGTCGTTTCGTTTTGCGTTTTTTCGAAGTTGCGTCGATGCTTATTTTTTACTGATTTTCATTGTGCGTCGTTAGATTTTCGAAGTTGCGTTGTTTTGGATTCGAGTCTTTAATTTTTTTTAATTTTTTTTTTTCCTAAAATATGGCAACACCTTTGTTTTGATTGTCCCATGCAATCAAAATTTGGGGATTCCCTTTCTAACTAAAAATCAACGCAAATTTAATACAATTTTATTTTCACTTTGTTTTGCTTATTTTAGAGTTCAGTTTAATTACGTAGTGTGAGGTAATGTAGCGTGTTGTGCTTTTTTAAAAAGATAATAATAAATTTACATATATATAGTTTTACGTGGTGTTTTTGGTTACAAAAAGATACAAATATTTATATAAGATGTAAATATTTCTCCAATTTATTTATTGGCAGAGATATTCTTTTTTACATATATTTGTAATTATTTTTACCCAAATATGAAGGAAAAGGGCGCAGCTGGTAAATTTGCCAAAAATACTAAAAAAACTATCAGCTTGGAGACAAAATTAGATATTCTGCGACTATTTGATAAGGGAAAAAAGGCTGTGGAGATAGCAAAGGCTGTTGGTTTGGCTGCAACAACTATCAGAACTATTAGAGATCGAGATGGGGATAAAATAAGAGAGGCTGCAAAATTTGCAACATCACTAGATGCTAAAATGATGGCGCGTACAAGGAGTTCTTTGATGATCAAAATGGAGTCCTTGCTTTCTATTTGGATTGAAAATCAAGTTGCGGAATAAATTAAATGAATATGTAGTTTAATTTGTTTAATTTAATACGTTTTTTGTATATTATTTTTGTTTGAAAAATTTTACTTTGTAAAATTTTATTTTTAAAAGGTAGTATTTTCGTAAGCCTAGAACCTATCTTCGATCATTAAATGGTTTACTATAGAAAATTTATTTTCACTTTGCGTCGTTTCAATTTGCGTCGGGTTTTTTTTTTTTTTGGAACGTAACCCCGACGCAAAGCGAGGTATGGGTGTATAGAATAAATATGTGAGAGGTAAATTAAAAGAAATACTAAAGAGTGTGAAGTAGACTGCCCAAACTATTTTAGTTTAGAACAATAAACAACTAAAAACTACACTATAATCTCTATATCTATCTTATTCTCTCTGACTACATAATCCAAATTACCCTATCAATACTAGACAGTTTTTCGAATCCCTATGTGGATGCCTCATCTCTTTATGCAAATCATCATCGTTTTTTGCACGGTAATCAATGCATTTATCATAATCAATCTGAATCAAAAGACGAACCCTAGGTTTTTTAGTTAGATTTAAGATATCTCTTCCATTCATATAAAATATTCGAAGAAAACCATATATTGTTGAAACTAGTTTGTATAGTTTGGGCATAGTTTTGTGCAGAGTTTTTGCATAAGTTTTTCTTGCATGTTTTTTTTGCATATTTTTTTCTTTTAATGAAAGGTTTCATTTGTTTAAGTTTGATTTTGTAGTTCTAGGTGGTTTGGTCACGTGCAGCAGACCCTATAAAAAGAAGGCGCGCGGAGAGATTGGAGGCAGGCAGTCAGTCTGAGTGTGTAGAGGAGTCTCTGCCGAATAGAAGTCTCTGTTGAATAGAAGTCTCAGCGAATAGAACTCCCTGCCCATTAGAGGTCTCTGCTGACTAGAAGTCTCTGTTGAATAGAAGTCTCAGCGAATAGAAGTCCCTGCCCATTAGAGGTCTCTGCTGACTAGAAGTCTCTGTTGAATAGAAGTCTCAGTGATTAGAAGGCTCAGCGAATAGAAGTCACAGTGATTAGAAGGCTCAGTGAATAGAAGGCTCAGCGAATAGAAGTCTCAGTGATTAGAAGGCTCAGCGAATAGAAGGCTCAGCGAATAGAAGTCTCAGTGATTAGAAGGCTCAGCGAATAGAAGTCTCAGTGATTAGAAGGCTCAGCGAATAGAAGGCTCAGCGAATAGAAGGCTCAGCGAATAGAAGCCTCAGCGAATAGAAGTCCCTGCCCACTAGAGGTCTCTGCTGACTAGAGGTCTCTGTTGAATAGAGATAAGGCCTGAACTAAGGAGGAGATAAAGTGCGTAGAAAGAGGGGAGCTGAGTCGGGCTTGCCCAGAGGGCTGCAAAAATTACTCTCTCCATTTTACTGGAAAAGGTTCATTTCATTTTGTATTTACTCATCGTGTAATAAAGCCTCATAATTATTTAAATCAGCAATAAGGGTGATCATTTCCTCCAAAGAAACACCTGCCTATCGCTACCTCCATAGTTTGGATTTCTCAAATAGATTTATTATTATTATTATTATTTTATTGTTATTATCTTTTTTGTTAGTTATAACATTTTTGGTGAGCCGGACGCGATAGGCTTGGTGGTGAAATGGAGGAGGTGAACAAGAGACGTCGTAGGGCGGTGAGAAGTAACTTTACACGATTAATTAATGATTTAAATATCGAACTGAAAGAGACTTCAATTGATAGTAGCAGGGTGGATGTCAATTTCAATAGGATAGAGGTTCTCTATGTAGAACTTGTGAATCTAAACGTGCTATGCCAGTCAGTCCTATTAGCCAAAGATGAGGCTAGTGACGAAGAAGTCGATAGGGAATTTCAGGAATGTGAAAAATACATCTGGGAGAGATTTATTATGGAGCGAAGAGTTAGGGCTTGGCGTGAGCAGGGGAAAGATGTTCTTTCTATTGGTGGTGCATATAGAGAGGCAGATTTAAAGAATAAGGGAGATCTACAAAACTTTAAGGGCAACCCAAGGGATTGGATCTCAAGGTGGGGGCAATTTGATAAAATTAATGCTAATGGAAAATATGAAGATGTAGATTTAAAGAATAAGGAAGATTCTGAAGCTGAGTCCAAAGGCGATAGAATAAGGGAATCGGAAGCAGAGCCTAAGGGCGAAGGCGTAAAGGATTCTGAAGCGAAGCCTAAGGACGAAGGAATGAAAGATTCTGAAGATCAGCCTAAGGGCGACGGAAGAAAGGATTCTGATAAAGTGAATTCTAAAGACGGAGATGAAGTAAAAGAATCTGAAGGTCAAAAAGCAGGAGATGAAGGCGACGGAAAAAAGGATTCTGAAGCTGAGCTCAAAGGCGGAGTAAAGGATTCAGAAGCGGCAGTTAAATGCAATGAAGTGAAGGATTCTGAAACTGCAGTTGATAGCTTTATAGGTGTGAAGGAAGCTGAGGCTGAAGTTCAAGCGTCGAGGAAATTGGTGGATGCAAGACCAACTGGAGATACGGAATCTAAAATAAAGGGTAATTATAGGGAAACAGAAGCCCAAGATTTGAAAACCATAAATAGATCTGATTATGCAGAGAATAAGGACGATAAATACAACAAGGGAAAAGATCATGATGGAAATGAAGCGAAAAATATAAATGAAGAACATTGTACAGAGTCAAAGAACTTGGAAGAAGTAAAGCAGCTAGATGTAGAACAGGGTACTGATTCAAAGGTGGAAGAAAAGTTAGATGCAGAACAGGGTACTGATTCAACGGTGGGAGAAAAGCTAGATGTAGAACAAGGTACTGATTTAAAGGAGGAAGAAAAGATAGATGTAGAACAAGGTATTGATTCAAAGGTGGCGGAAAAGGATATAGATGTAGAAAAAGGTACTGATGCAAAGGTGAGAGAAAAAATAATTGATCCAAAAGATTGGTTGAAGGAAGGGCTCGTCGATAGAGTTAATGAAAATCCACCTGAACTAAAAGGACACTATTTGCCCCGTCACATTTTGTTAAAGAGTGAGTCCAAAACGACGCCTATACGGCCAGTATTTGACGACGCTTCCAGTCGAAGACACAACGGACTCTCCTTGAGACGATATTTAAAAAAGATACCCAGTCTACTGAGGAGAATCCCGGAAATAGGGATAAAACTTCGGGAGAATAAGTTCGGAGTTTTGGCCGATATGAGGAGATATTTCCAGGTGATGGCCATCAAGGAAAATGATTGGGACTACCTCCGATTTCTTTGGAAGAAGAAAATGGACAACTGATGGTTTTTGGGAGGGAAATGGTTGTAGTGACGATTTTAGTTAAGTGCCCCGTACCTCAAAATCCGGAAGAAAAGTCAAAAGGTGTCTACAGAGGTAAGACGACGCCACTTCGTCCTGTTTTCGATGCTTCCAACGCTGATTCCAAGAAGGCCTCTGCCACTTCCTCCCAAAACAAGAAGTCAAGGATGAAATCCATGGACCTGGATGTTGAGGCCATGGTGTACAGTCTTTCAGTAACAGAGCTGGACAGCCTCTTTTGAGAGAGAGGGCAAGATGGTGGCTCAGGACAAACTGGATAGAGAGATGAATTGAATGGCGGGTTTTCGTGAGAAACCGAGTCAAGGGAATTAAAGTTAGAGCAGATGGCAGTGTCGAGAATCTCAAATGGAAAGCTACTTGGTGAAATTCTTTCAAAATCTGAGAGCAGAAGCATAATGAGATTTGATGAGCTCTTCTGGGGTAGAAAGTTGGTTCCTGTTGGAAAAGGCACATGGCCAAAATGTTTTTTGAGGGATGTTACTGATAATGGCGGATGTCCTGTTTATAGAATTGAACAAAGATTTCAGAATATAGGAACCCTAATATTGATCATAGAAAAAATTGGTCTTATATTTCTCCTAGAACGATTAAAAAGGAAATACATATTTTTGATGTTTTAAGAACCTTACAGGGTAGTGCTCAAGCCAATCTTTGTTATCCTAAAGATTTTTGGATTGTTCGTGATTTGGAATCTAAATATTTTTCAAATATTATGTAAGATAGCGAAAAGGATAATAATTTGGATTTTAATTATATGAATTTATCTTATTTTGTAGTTTTTCGTTCTGAATATGGAAAGAAATCTCTAAGGAAAATATTGGAAAATGGAAAACTTTTGCCAGAACAATTAATGAGCATTCTTTGTCAGATTTGTATTACGGTGGGTCATGCTGAGCAAAACATCGGGTTGGTTCACAGTGATATAAGTCCCAGAGATATCTTGATACGGCCAACTTTTCAAAAGATTTTGAACTACGACATTGAGGGAGAGAATTATGAAATCCCAACCAACAACTGCATTGCCAAGTTGAAAGATTTTGAGATATCTCGACTCGTAAGGAATGATAATCCAATTCCGAATGTTTTTTACGAGAATGGTTCTCAGCTAATTTGGACCCATAATGAAATGCGAGAATTTAACTCTGCTTATAAAATACGTACTGAATTCATTGATGAGATATTTGGGGAAAATTTTGATTGAAAGAATCAATTCAAAGAACCAAGGCTAAAATGGCGAACAATATTTTTAGACAGGGGCTTCATAAAAGAAAATATATATATATATCTCTGGATACTGGGGCCATTGTATAAAGTTAATTTTGACAATAATACTTGTCAAAATTAGGTGGGAGAATGTTGAAACTAGTTTGTATAGTTTGGGCATAGTTTTGTGCCGAGTTTTTGCATAAGTTTTTCTTGCATGTTTTTTTGCATATTTTTTTCTTTTAATGAAAAGTTTCATTTGTTTAAGTTTGATTTTGTAGTTCTAGGTGGTTTGGTCACGTGCAGCAGACCCTATAAAAAGAAGGCGCGTGGAGAGATTGGAGGCAGGCAGTCAGTCTGAGTGTGTAGAGGAGTCTCTGCCGAATAGAAGTCTCTGTTGAATAGAAGTCTCAGCGAATAGAAGTCCCTGCCCATTAGAGGTCTCTGCTGACTAGAAGTCTCTGTTGAATAGAAGTCTCAGCGAATAGAAGTCCCTGCCCATTAGAGGTCTCTGCTGACTAGAAGTCTCTGTTGAATAGAAGTATCAGTGATTAGAAGGCTCAGCGAATAGAAGGCTCAGCGAATAGAAGTCACAGTGATTAGAAGGCTCAGTGAATAGAAGGCTCAGCGAATAGAAGTCTCAGTGATTAGAAGGCTCAGCGAATAGAAGGCTCAGCGAATAGAAGTCTCAGTGATTAGAAGGCTCAGCGAATAGAAGTCTCAGTGATTAGAAGGCTCAGCGAATAGAAGTCTCAGTGATTAGAAGGCTCAGCGAATAGAAGGCTCAGCGAATAGAAGGCTCAGCGAATAGAAGGCTCAGCGAATAGAAGCCTCAGCGAATAGAAGTCCCTGCCCACTAGAGGTCTCTGCTGACTAGAGGTCTCTGTTGAATAGAGATAAGGCCTGAACTAAGGAGGAGATAAAGTGCGTAGAAAGAGGGGAGCTGAGTCGGGCTTGCCCAGAGGGCTGCAAAAATTACTCTCTCCCTTTTACTGGAAAAGGTTCATTTCATTTTGTATTTACTCATCGTGTAATAAAGCCTCATAATTATTTAAATCAGCAATAAGGGTGATCATTTCCTCCAAAGAAACACCTGCCTATCGCTACCTCCATAGTTTGGATTTCTTAAATAGATTTATTATTATTATTATTATTTTATTTTTACAATCTTTTTTGTTAGTTTTAACAATATATAGTTAAAACAATAGACTCCTTCTACCGAATATATTACCACTCCTTTAGACAATACAATATCATCAGCTTTTATACTGGACTGTAGAACTGGAAGTAAAGAACAATAAAGTTGAATTACCTTAATATGATACCTTAAAATTTATATTTTTCTAATTTGTTTTTAATTATCATTATATTCCTTCTCTAATAATCTTTCATATAAATTATATTCAATTCTATATATAAAGGACAAACGAAAAACCCATATTTACATATTTGAGTTTGAATAAATATAAAAATCGAGACTGCAAACAGATTTCCATATTTTTAAAGTCCATTTCGTCCCCCTTAGATATTTTATGTCATAGATTTTTCCGACAAAAATCTTGTCATATTTGGGATATAACATGGGAATAACACGAAGCGAAGTTTTGAAAATGTGTCATCTTTATTTTTCATTTTATCCAGACGAGTCCAAATGATTTTTGACTGAATATCGATTAAATAAAAACTATTGAAATATCTTTTCCAAATGCTTTTATTCTCTAGAAATTTGGTTTTATGGTTATCTGTCAATTTATAATTGTATATAGTTTACATAACGAATTCTATAAAAAAGGCTTCTCCTTATTATTATATTAATTTATGCAACTTATTCCATTACAATATCATATGCGTACTAATTTTTCATAATGAATTTTGTAGAACGACATTTGAAAATTATCCCGCATGTGTTTCTTTTAAACGAATCCCCATCCCTTGACACTCTTTTTTTTTTTTCGTTTATCATTACTCTTCACAACTCATCCTTTCATACTTCATTCCTAAGGTTAGAAATAATCGTTATTTCTACTTAAAATTAATTTCGATTTTTCGTTCAAAAGAAACACATGCGGGATAATTTTCAAATGTCGTTCTACAATCATAAGCCGCACATTATATTGTATTATAATGAATTATGTTTATGTGAAATAATTTCTTTATTGTTATAATTTTAGGAATAGTTAGAAATATTTGTATTATTTTTTTCTGGAAGTCTGATACTTAATATAAACATTTTAATTGAAAATATTTTATAAATTATAATTTTTGTCCTTGTATATTGTTTTTCTCTTAAAATATAAATAAACGTTCTTCCCTGAATTATAATATTATAAAATAAATGGAGCTTCCAGGGTTAAGTTTCTTGTACAACTTTTTATTTTCAAGCTTTCGGACTTGTGTCAGTCCTTCAACAGGATTATCACTTTAACAATTTAATAATAAATACATTTTTATATACACCTTATCAGTTTTCAAACTGAAATAATGTAGTATATTGTTTCTCTCATTATATAGTATGTATTTAAAATATGTATATAATAACGTGTATATAAAAAATGTATTTAATATTAAATTGTTAAAGTGATAATCCTGTTGAAGAACTGACACACACACACACACACAAGTCCGAAAACTTAAAAATAAAAAGTTGTACAAGAAACTTAACCCTGGAAGCTTAATTTATTTTATAATAATTTAAAATATATCTTTAAATTCAAATAGAGGCATCTGTGTTTGCTCTTTTACGGTAGTACATATATGTAAAGTGTTCATTCTTTAGAATTTTGCTGAAGGTTATTCTGAAAGCTGAATAAAAAGTTTTTTAAAGTTCTTCCAATATTTATAAGATTTATTTTTAATTATAAAAATATTATTGATACTATATATATGCTACAATTAATTTCTATAATGTTGTTTCTTATCCCCTTGTGTAAATATTACACGAATTCCACGAATCCATGCTCCACGAGCTTTCCTACTTTCTTAAGTTTAGTCCATGAATGTAGTGTCATAGCCATTTCTAACCTGTCACTATAGACCATCTGACCATCTCATGGAATGGGGTGAAGGGGTGCAACTTTCATTGATCATGGTACCATGATCCAGGCACACTTTGGTGATAGTCTGACTTTGCCTGTAGTTTGAGGCCGTTCCTAACATGGAAGCAGACATCTTTGCTGCCGACTTTAACATGAGTACAGACACAGCTCCTCTGTATCCCTGGAGAGGGACCCTTGTTGAGGTCTATCAACCGGGTCAGTTGAACTCAAGATTTTTAAAGAGGTCTACTGCTCTTTCTAACAATGCTGCTGTTGATACACGTCTGCTTATTCGTAAGAGTTATTCTGCTGGTCTTCATATCTGTAGGTTGATCCCCTATACGATACCTGAGGACGCTAATACTTTATATAACAACAATTTTGATTAATAAAACATCTACTCGGAAAAAACACTTTGACAAAACTTGATCATTGCACTATCATCATTCTAACAAGTATAGGTTAGATAGACACTAACCTATACTTAAACCCTAACCGTTATAGTATTATCTTGAAGATAGAGGCTGCCTGGCCGGCATTCATATTTCTTGAAAAAAGATACTTCAGCCAGTATAAATCTTTTTATTAACTCGACGTTTCAAAAAAAGCTTTTGTCCTCGTCAGGAGCGAACAAAAATTAAAACATTTAGCAAGGCGTTAAAAATTATTATAATATTGTTTGCTCCTGACAAGGACAAAAGCTTTTTGTCGAAACGTCGAGGTAATAAAAAGATTTATACTGGCCGAAGTATATTTTTTTCAAGTTATAGTATTAGTTATGTCATGAAAATTACTTCATAGAATACCCTGAGGCTTTCTGAGAAAATAAGAAATAAGTATTTTGGCCAGATTTGTGTAAATACGCTATTCATGTGAAAAAAATAAGAAAAAAAGAAAAAAATTGGTCAGGTTTTAATATTAAAAAAGAAAATAGAATACGCTGACCGTTCACCTTAATATTTTATAATATATTAATACATTGCATTCATATTTCTAGTATCTATTTTTCTCTATCTCTTAGTGTGTGTGTGTTTTACCATTGGTGAATGTTTATATAACATTTAAAATATCTTAATATAATTGCGTATAAACTAAAATTTGAAGAAGGAAAATATATTTAATTCTTTATGCATGTCTTTCAAGCTTGTCATTTGAACATATTGTTGTCAAAACCAGCGTGTGACAACTTGACACATGGTTTGTCACTTGTTGAAGACAGGCGCCGTACAATGGAACCCTGGGGGGAATGGATCAATTTATACGCGCATGCTCCATTCTGAGTGAGGCGAAGGGGATCTTAGAGGTAGGTAGTTAAAACTGTAGCTCCTGGGTTACAAACTCGAGGTGTTCTATCAATAGAACATAGTATAATTCACCTATATACATGAAATACATCTATAAAACATGTGAACTTAATATACATATAAGAAATACTATGATGAATATTTCTAAGAGTTACCTGAATCATAACAACTTGTTGCGCACAGTCGGCTTTCTCTACATATAAGAATATTCCATCGCGTTTTAAATTGCAGAAGATACATGTATATAAGGCAATAAACGCTATCTATCTATAAAAAATGAAAACATTAAGACGTAAATGTTTCTTTTATACATAAATCAAATTTCTACTGTCCTAACTGCGATGAAAAACTATTGAAAGGGCTTGGTTTATCACTTTAATATCCAAACATTTTTCCGCCTAAATATTTTTCCATATTCATAATATAAGAATATTCATAATATACTATGGTATATAATTTTGGAAAATATTTATCATCAATTATAGCGACAGAGGACTCTAGTTGGTTTTGCGATAAAGAAATGTAATATGCAATATTGTGTTGGAATGCCCAATTTTCAGTTATTACAAAATTTTTGTATTTAAAAATATCAAAGTATTGTATAATGTTTTGGATAATAAATAAAAAAGAAAACTATAATCATTTTAATAAAATAATTTTGACATTTTTTTCTAAGGATATAAAATCATATACACTATTTCCTTTTAAGTTGATTGTTTGTTCTCATTTTTTACTCATTATAAGTAAACGTGGTACAGACAATAATAATCATCGTAGGTAATTAGCGATTGTTTTTTATTGTAAGTGCATCACATGCCCATACATGTAGGAATCAGTTCGACTTTTGCACTTGTATATGAGGTAAAGAGATACGTTTGGTTACTTGCACTTGCTGGTAGAGTTGACTTTTGCAAGAATCGGGATCCAATGAAGTAATTTACCCGATTTACACGGTAGATACGTTCCTGAGAAAAACGTGTAAATCGAGGGATAGGTGTATATTAAACTGTCAAATCTGAATAGGTGTTCGCACCCTCATGAATCAGAGCCTCCCAATATTCTTTTCAACATAGGTAGTATAGAGTAGAATATCGCATTTTATTATAGTGCGATAAAAAAAAACTTATTTGGAAAACCGTGTAAAAGCGAAAACGTGTAAAACAAGTACCGTGTAAATCGGGGTATAGGTGTATTTAAATTTTCGAATAAAAGTATAAAAGAGTATGAAACGCCGCAACTTTTGTATAAAAGAGTTTCGAAGCGTCTTATGCTTTTTAAAAGTATTTTTCTCTAAGAAAGGATTGTCCAAAACGGGATTCCATACCGTGTCTTGGCTGTCGAATTAATCGACGGTTTATTCCAATACTTCAATTACCTCTTTTGTTATGTAAATTAATTCAATTTGCATATAATTACACTGAATAATTGCTTATTGTGTGTAGCGCAAATATCTGGGCAGCTGGAATATCTTATTTGGAGAGTTGAATAAATAAGATAACCCGATATGTAAACATTGTCTTGAGATTCTCTGCTCAGGCTGTGAGGTCCCTCCTTATTGGTTCAAGTATAGAATTATTCTATATATGTTATATTAAAATATTTTATTTAAAATTATGTTATATTGAAGTATTATTTTATTTAAAATTATATTTCATCGATTCAAATACTTTGTTAAATCGACCGCCAGAGGTCACGCTTCCCCTATAAATACTCATTGTTGTAGTTTCCCGCTGGCCGGCTCAAACCTTTTGTACATTATGTAAATAAGTTATTCATTTTTTTTATTCTTACGCCTTAAGCCAGGCAGTACTTTTACCAAATTATGTTTTTTTATATATCTCATAAGCTCAATTAAAGCAATTTCTAATCTTTAGTATTTCTATTATTTTACTTTCAAGATTTTTGCCACGACTGCATTACCAATACCATTTAGTCCTAAAAAGAACCAGCAAATATTTCCATAACATAATCTTCAAGATAATTCCAAAATACAACAGAAATCTCATCTTTATTTATAATATATATATGTATATTGTTACATCATGATTAATGGCGTATTTCTTATATTAGTTTTAATATATTTGAAATTTAAATTATATATTTATTTATTTTTATATAAAATATTCTATGATATTTATTTAAAACAGATTATTAATTTATCATCATTTGTATTTAGGTACACTGTGACTTCACTGCTCTCTTTGATGTGAGAAAATAAAGAAAGGATTCTGGTGGCTACTTAAAGAAGACTTATCTCGTTATTCCCTTTTATAAATTTGTAGGATGGTTGAAACACGCTCTGGTAAGATGCAAGACCCAGCACAGGAGAGAATCCAGGCTGAAGAGTCTGCCAAGCCGCAACCTGGTGCAACAATTGGTAGAGATGCTAGTTCCGACCCAGTTGTCCTGAATCCCAACATCGACATCCCCAAGTATGATGGAACGGAAGACCCTCGCCCATGGATTGAATCTCTTGAAGAAATTGGCTTCTTGTACCATTGGGCAGACTACATTATCTCTCGTTATGCCGCCATGAACATGACGGGAAGCGCTAAAACCTGGTTGAATTTACACAAAGCTAGTTTCACGAGCTGGGAAAATATTAAAATCCGCCTCATTCAGGATTTTTCTTTGGACGCGAATAAAGAAGAACTTAGAATGAAGCTCAACAGAATGCAACACTGGAATGAACCAGCAATCAGGTTCGCGGAAGACATTCTAGTGTTGTGCAACAAGGTTGACCCCGCAATGGAAGAAGAAACAAAAATTGAACATGTTATTGGAGGACTGAAAAAAGAGTACTCATTCGCGCTCTACCTGAACCCTCCTAAAACGACCGATGACCTTCTTGTCGTGTGCAAGAAAATGGATTATTTTGAAAAGAAGTATCGGGAACGTGTGGAGAAATCCATAAACCTATATAACGGTCCACGCTATTCTAGACCCCAACAACAATCGAGATACGTGCCGCCGACTGCCGCACGAAACTACCAGACCACTTCCAGGCCCCAAGCCCCTGTTTCCAATAATTACAAGAACGACTCCCCTCCTACTCCCAGACAGTATCGAAACAACTTTCCCCAGCCCTCTACCCCTAGACGTCCTTATAATCCTAACTTTGTGCCGAAACCAAACCTTCAGAGAAACACTTACAATAAAAGCCAAGAAGTGAGCAAAAATAGGACGGAAGATGGAAGACCAATCTACTTTAAATGTAACAAGCCAGGGCACGTGGCCCGTTATTGTAGGGTCAAGTTTATAAGAATCCTAGAAGAGGATCCAGCAGATACCCAAGAGAAGGTCGAAGAAAAATGCCAAATGAATGAAATATCAGAGAAATCAGGACCTCGGCTTTATGCTGATGTATGTCATAGCACACAGACAAATATTCCTACCCGGAATAGATATTCCGTGTTGGAAGATTTAAACTAAGCGTCGCGCCTGAATCTGTCAATCAAAGCAAGTCGACCATAAACGGAATCAAGAAGTTGGACCCTAAATGCAAATTAAAAATTAATGTGGACAAGATAGGGACTTTTGAAGCTTTGGTTGATACAGGTGCTGACCTCTCAGTGGTCGACCTCAGAACGGCCCTCGATACAGGCCATGGTATAAGTAAACTCGCAAAAATTTGTGCAGGACCCGATGGAAAAAAATTGGACATGGTAGGAAGTATATTTTTAAATATAAAAATTGATGACGAAACATTATCACACAACTTTGTGATATTGAAAACGCATTTACGGACATTAATTCTTGGGAGAGATTTCCTTAAGAAAATGAACGCAAAAATAGATTGTAAGAAAGAAACTATAAAATATGATTTGACGAATAATCATGACGAAATCAATTTTGAAATTTTGAAAATAAAGAGTGCCAAGGATTCCATTGTACCGGAATGTTCCATGAAATTGATCAAGGCATCGGTAGAAACAGAGGATGGAGAATATATTATCGAGGAGAGCAGCAAAATGTTTCAAACAAATGGACTTCGTCTAGCAAGAAGCTTGATCAATGTTATAAATAGGGAAACACACATCTGGATAACTAATCCGTATCCTCGACCGTTAAAAATATTTAAAAACCAAACATTGGCTTTTGGAAGTAGTCCAGCGAAAATAAATGTGAGTCGAGAAAGAGAGGTAGAAAAGAACGATGAACCTAGATTCCAAATAAACGAAAATCTTTCACCAAAGGAACAGAAGGAGTTAAAACAAGTTTTAGAAAGGTATGGAGATCTTTTTTCATCGAGATTAGGGAGAACCAATTTGGCAAAACATCGGATAGACACAGAAGACGCGAAGCCAATTAAACACAAGCCTTACCGGGTAAGTGCTAAAGAACGAGATATTATAAAAGAGCAAATTGACGAGATGCTTACAGAAGGCATAATTAGGCCATCTTCTAGCCCCTGGTTTTTTCCAGTAATATTGGTCAAGAAGCGAGATGGTAAATACAGATTTTGTGTGGACTACAGAAAACTGAATAATGTGACAGTAAAATATGTCTATCCGATCCCTAGAATAGACGAAGTTATGGATACTCTCCAAGGATCTACACACTTCTCAGCAATAGACCTCAGATCTGGATATTGGCAAGTTGAAGTCGAAGAAAGAGACAAAGAGAAAACAGCTTTCACTACAGCGCATGGATTATATGAATTCAACGTGATGCCTTTTGGACTTTGTAACGCGCCTGCTACCTTTGAGAGAAATATGGAGAATATGCTTGGAAATCTGAGATGGCAAATTTGTTTGTGTTATCTGGATGATGTTATCATATATAGCCCGGATTTTCCAACGCACCTCAAAAGACTTGAAGCTGTTTTTAGATGTTTTCGTGAATCTAATTTAAGGTTAAACGACAAAAAATGCCGATTTGCTTTTGAAGAATTGGAGATTCTCGGCTATATAACGAGCAAACATGGTATAAAACCCGCGGAACATAACATCAAAGCTGTCAGAAATTTTCCTCGGCCCAAAAAGGTCAAAGAAGTACAATCCTTTTTGGGAATGTGTTCATATTATAGAAAATTTATCAAAGACTTTTCAAAAATTGCTGACCCTTTGACCAACCTTATAAAAAAAAGTGTATCATTTACCTGGACAGAAAGACAAGAGGAAGCGTTTCAAACCCTAAAAACAGCACTATTAAGTCCACCAATTTTAGGTCACTTCAATCCAAATGCACCTACTTATGTTCATACTGATGCGTCCAACATCGGCATAGGTGCAACACTTGTCCAAGACATCGGTGGTGAAGAGAAGGTGATCTCATATTTGAGTCGTACCCTAAGTAAAGCGGAGCAAAATTATTCAACCACTGAAAAAGAATGTCTGGCCGTTGTCTGGTCAATGTCAAAATTACGACCCTACCTTTATGGAAGACACTTTAAAATAGTAACAGACCATCACGCCTTATGCTGGCTCAAAAACTTGAAGGATCCAACAGGTCGATTGGCAAGATGGGCATTGAAAATTCAAGAATATGACTTCGATATAATACATAAATCGGGAAAGAAGCATCTGGACGCCGATGGCTTATCTAGGGGACCCTTACCAGAAACTGATTGGGATGAGGATTTTGAAAGGCTATTTTTAAATCAAATAACAGACGAAGAGGATAAATTTATCGAAAGTGTTAAGAAAAACCTTAATGGAAGCAGGCGATCAATTGCGCAAAACTTTAAAGAAGAAGATGGATGCCTCTTTAAGAAAAATCCGAACCCTGAAGGCAGGGCGTGGTTGCTTGTGGTTCCAGAGAATAAAAAGAGAGAAAGTATGAAAGAATATCACAATCGTATGTCGAATGGCCATCTGGGCGTCGCCAGAACCATGTACCGAATAAAGAGTAAATACTTTTGGCCATCCATGCTAAAGGATGTCTCAGAATTCGTTAAGACGTGTCACCTTTGCCAAAGTAGGAAAGGCTCAAACCAATTACCTTCTGGACTACTACAGCCCATCCCCCCAGCCAACTTTCCTTTCGAAAGAATTGGAATTGACTTTGTTGGTCCACTACCATCTACGAAAAACAGGAAAAAATGGATAATCGTGCTGACGGACTACTACACTAGATATGCAGAAACAAGAGCAGTCTCGGAAGCAACAGTGAAAGAAGTTTCTAAATTTCTAGTAGAGGATATTTTTCTTCGGCACGGAGCCCCACAATATCTTATTAGTGACAGAGGCTCTCAATTTACCAGTAATTTAATGAAAGAGGTGATGAAAACGTGCAAGATTAAACATTGCTTCACAACGAGCTATCATCCCCAGACTAATGGATTGACAGAGCGGTTAAATAGAACATTGATCAATATGCTCAGTATGTATGTGAACACTGATCATAAAAATTGGGACGAAATACTCCCATTCATCACTCACGCTTACAATACTACAATTCAGGAAACCACAGGATATTCTCCCTTTTTCCTGATGTTTGGAAGAGAACCCACGTCTCTTTTGGACGACAGGAATATCTCGGTGGACATTGACAAAGATGATTATGATGAATACATAAAACATCACTTAGACAAAATAAACAGAACAAGAAAATTAGTTATTAACAACACAATAAAGACTCAAGAAAGAATGAAAAAGAACTATGACAAGAAACACATGGAAAGAAGCTACGAACCAGGAGAATTAGTAGCAGTTTGGACACCAATTAGGAAAATAGGAAAGTGTGAGAAACTACTGAGAAAATATTTTGGCCCATATAGAATATTAAAGAAGCTGTCCAACGTAAATTACTTAATTGAACCAAAAGATAATCCTGGCCAAGACCCATTGATTGTCCATGTCTCAAGAATCAAACCCTATTTTGAAAGAATCGATGAGGTCAATCACGAGGACGTGACGACCTCTGGAGAGGGGGAAGTGTTACATCATGATTAATGGCGTATTTCTTATATTAGTTTTAATATATTTGAAATTTAAATTATATATTTATTTATTTTTATATAAAATATTCTATGATATTTATTTAAAACAGATTATTAATTATCATCATTTGTATTTAGGTACACTGTGACTTCACTGCTCTCTTTGATGTGAGAAAATAAAGAAAGGATTCTGGTGGCTACTTAAAGAAGACTTATCTCGTTATTCCCTTTTATAAATTTGTAGGATGGTTGAAACACGCTCTGGTAAGATGCAAGACCCAGCACAGGAGAGAATCCAGGCTGAAGAGTCTGCCAAACCGCAACCTGGTGCAACAATATATATATATATATATATATATATATTAAAAATAAAGAAGGCATCTCCTGACCACAAGCACATGTGCTTTTTAGATGGCAGAGCGCCATCTAGTGGAGTAAAAATAAACTAAACGTTTATTTAGCTTACTCCGAGATATTTGGCCAACCCAATTTCTTGATAAATCAAGAAAAGCCATCCACGAACGCGTTTCGCGCTGTTGGCGCTCGTCAGCGTGGAGAAGGCTGTAACCATTGCGACCAAAAATATTTTTTGGACCCAATGGCTTCCCGAGAAATCAAGAAATGGGTATTTAAGGCCAAATTTGCGTAAAGACGCTTAACACATGAAAAAACAATAGAAAAAAAATAAAAGATAAGTGGGTCAGGTGTTGATATTAAAAATAAAGAAGGCATCTCCTGACCACAAGCACATGTGCTTTTTACGAGCTGACGAGCGCCAACAGCGCGAAACGCGTTCGTGGATGGCTTTTCTTGATTTATCAAGAAATTGGGTTGGCCAAATATCTCGGAGTAAGCTAAATAAACGTTTAGTTTATTTTTACTCCACTAGATGGCGCTCTGCCATCTAAAAAGCACATGTGCTTGTGGTCAGGAGATGCCTTCTTTATTTTTAATATCAACACCTGACCCACTTATCTTTTATTTTTTTCTATTGTTTTTTCATATATAGTGTTTGAATAAAAAGACCGTTTTGCGTTTATATATATATATATATATCATAATATATTCTTCCAGGAATAATAAAGCCAACCTACAGACAACCCAGAGAGAGACCTGAGAGTAAGGTCCGGTCACTTGAGAGACCAGCGACATTCCAAGGGGCGACCACAGGGCCCGTTAATTAACACCTTGGGACTTTTTAGACAGTTGGGGATTGTGTGCGACACGAACGGTCGCCCGGCTGTGCCGGTTCCGTCTCTCTCTCCCTGGTTGCCTGGGTTCCTCTTCCAACTTGTGGTGTGTTTATATCCTCACCTTTTATACCACATATATATATATAGTTGTATTTTGTTGGCTAGAAGTGCGGATCAATGGAGTAGTGGTATAAACGGTTAATTTCCTACAGATCTGACACGGGTTCGAATCCCGCATTTGACATTTTTTAAAAAATTCGAAATTATTATAGACGCTTATGATTCTTTTAAAAATTAAACTATTTCTACTGTCCTTACTGCATTGAAAAAATTAATGAGAGGGCCTGGCTCATCAGTGATAAACCCTCCCAGCGGTTTCGCCAGTTTAATCTACCATACCACTGTAATATTGCATTTTTTCGATCTTCCTTTTATAATGATACTGATACTAGACTCTTAGAATGGGTATTTTAGATGAACTATGGACATAAGCTTTTAGGACAGCAGAATTACATACAATTTGAAATATTTATAATTTTTTATGGAAATAATTCTTCAATAATCCCGATTTTTTCCAAAATTTCAACACCACCAGTAAATCCAAATAACCGAATGGAACTCTTTCATACTTGAAAACGTAAAATTCGGACTGTTCTCTACATGTGTAAACATTCGGTTCCAAAATCACTTTATTAGGTACCGCTCAACAAGAGCAACCCAGTTTATGATAATTGAAACAATGAATAATATGCGAGTTATTCACATATTAAACAAATGGTTAACGCGGATTTAAAACCCGGTTCATGGCTGTCGGGAATCGAGGGTTTAGCAGTCGCTAACTACCATCTATGATTATCACAGGATTCTACCACGTGTTTTACTGAAGGTAATATACACTGGTCCGCAAAATTGAAGGAACAACATTTTTTTTTCATTGATCTCAAATTTTATTGAACATTTATCAATGAAATTTTATACACAAATTTATTATTCCATTATTGATTAGAATACCCGAAATCAAAGAATTCTAACACGTATTTTATGCAAATTAGCCGGTCAAGCAATGATCTTCTTGCAGTCAGTGCATAAATATCTTGGATATTGTTGTTAATATGGGGTGTGATCGCCTTTAACTGTTAGACAGGCTCTACATCGGTGACCCATACTAAGTATTAGGGAGTTTATCAGCTCCTGTGAAATCAACCCCCACTCTTGTGTTAAGGCTGTTTCTAGCTCATGAGTGTTTCTAGGAGGGGGTTGGAGGGATGAGATCCGCCGTCCTAGGTTGTCCCATACATGCTCAATGGGATTTAGGTCTGGGGATCGAGCTGGCCAATTCACCCGAGCAATTGCATGGTTTTGGAGAAAAGTGTCGACCACACCAGCCCTATGTGGACGGGCATTATCATCCATTAGAAGAAAGTTTTCTCCCATTTCCAATGCTTGAGGCATCACATATGCTGCCAAGATCTCGTCCCGATACCTCTGTCCAGTCAGGGTTCCTTGCCGAAAAATATGGAGTGCTGTGCGACCTCCCAAGAAGATTCCAGCCCAGAACATAAAACATTGGCTTCTGTAGGGATCCCTTTCAACCATATTTCGGGGATTATTTCTAGTTCCTACCTCTCTCCAGACAAAGACACGACGATAATAGCTGTTTAGAGAGAATCTGAACTCATCAGTGAACATTACACATCTCCATTCATCTGGATTCCAGGCGACATGTTGTCTGCGCCAAAGTTTCCTTGCTCTCTTTTGAGGTGGTGTCAACGGCACACAAATTATGGGTCGTCGAGCATAGAGGCCCTTCATGTGAAGCCTTCTGCGTATTGTATCAGTTGAAATGGGAGAAAACTTTCTTCTAATGGATGATAATGCCCGTCCACATAGGGCTGATGTGGTCGACAATTTTCTCCAAAACCATGCAATTGCTCGGATGAATTGGCCAGCTCGATCTCCAGACCTAAATCCCATTGAGCATGTATAGAACAATCTAGGACGAAGGATCTCATCCCTCCAACCCCCTCCTAGAAACACTCATGAGCTAGAAACACACTTTTAAAAAAGAGTGGGCGTTGATTCCACAGGAGCTGATAAACTCCCTAATTCTTAGTATGGGTCACCGTTGTAGAGCCTGTCTATCAGTTAAAGGCGATCACACCCCATATTAACAACAATTTCCAAGATATTTATGCACTGACTGCAAGAAGATCATTGCTTGACCGGCTAATTTGCATAAAATACGTGTTAGAATTCTTTAATTTCGGGTATTCTAATCAAAAATGGAGTAATAAATTTGTGTATAAAATTTCATTGATAAATATTCAATAAAATTTGAGGTAAATGAAAAAAATATGTTGTTCCTTTAATTTTGCGGACCAGTGTATTTTATAACGGTTTAGATGTGTTAAAAGCCTGTTATAGGCTCTTGATTAGAGACTCAATCAAATTCAAGCGTGTGATCGGCAGAAGAAGGTTTAATATTTAAAAAATAATAATAATATATATTTTTTAAATAGTATAAAAGTTAATGATAAGGCACAATTTGGATTTTACCATCAAATTGATAGATAGACTAATAGAAGACATGAGCCAAAAATATGAGAATAATACTTTAATACAAAATCTATAGTGCAAAAACAAAGAAGCTGAATTCATCACATTTCCATTTATAAACCAAAGGTGTGCAAGAAATTTTACTAATATATTCAAAAAGTGTGAAAAAATAAAAATTACATGGAAACCATGTAACCCTATCTCTCAATATATCAACAACCATAAGAATACTCAATTACCAATAAGAGCAGGTTTAATTTATGAAGCGAAATGTGAAAAATGTGACAAATGTTATGTAGGACAAACATCCAGAAATTTAACAGAAAGAATGAAAAAACCATGAATATGCTCTAAAATGGGATAAAATTGAGAATTCTGCACTTGTAGAACATAGAAAAATTACAGGGCATAATAATTTTAACCTAAAAGAAACAAAGATACTAGATTATGAGAAAAACTATTTTAAGAGACAATTTAAAGAAGCCTTTTTCATTCAAAAGAAATATGCTACAATTAATAGAATGGAAGAAAGAGGAAATATAAATGATATTAATAGATATGCTTTTAATTATATGTAAGAAAAGTGGGGTTTTTAACTTTTAATTCTAAGAATAATTATCTATGTTTCTCAGAAAACTATCTTCTTCTTATCTGTTATCTTGTTTACACACTTGATAACAGTAACTATTTGAAAGATTCTGTGGTAAAATTTCTCATTCAGTACTTTTGTCTGAAGATGGTAACAATGCAGTTACCGAAACGTCACACATTATTTATTTATTTGGATTTGGTCTTATTACCTTGTGAGTATAAAAGTTAAATTGTAGTTGAGATTGATACTTCTTCATTGCATCGTTTATATATGATTATATATGATTGAATACAAAATTGAATAAATATACAAGGTATTCATTGGTGGCGCCCACCGCGGGAAAAACTCCGCCACCGATGGACTACGAGAGTTATTTCCCACAGAGTTGGCAGGTCTATGTAATCTATGTAATAGCTGGTGTTACTCAACTCAAGACCAAGATGGAGACTTGTAGATGGTAGCCTTTGCCACACTTGTCAGTTACATTGTCCCGGGATGGAGACTGACGCCGAAGAGCGAAGCCTGCAAATCCAGGGGCACATCACAGGGGGCGAACACCTCCCGGAGCAGGGGTCGCACGGCTCGGCAACTCCAATATCTGTGATTAAGCGACCCATCGCTGGACCCACAGGCAGCACAGTTGGCACGACTCGAGGCAGGATGGTCAGGATGTGGTAGTGCGTGTGGCGAGCCAGCGACCCGCTGTTTCTCTTTTAATGGATAACTATTTATATAAAATTCACATGTAGTCATATGATTTGGTGTTTAAAACGTTAAAAGCACATTTATAATTTTAAAATACAGTGAAAATAAACAAAATCATAGCTATATAAATAGATTTCCATCAAAAGGACAACATAGCCTAATTAGTAACAGAATTAAATAGAAATAAATAGGAATATTTGGTATAAGGTGATAAAATTAAGAAAGGAACAGCATCTTATTATCGTATGGAGAGTTACTGATTTCTGCGAACCACTAATTGCAATAAGCCACCGAGTGTACTCATGGACAAAGCTTAAGGAAGTGGAAAGTCTTTGATGGTTGTCTGTTTTTTTTTTTAAGGAGACAGAGGCTGTTCACACTTGGTTATCTCGCGTGTCTTCAATAAAGGTCACTGTAATATCTTTCAGAGTTATTGTCTGAATCCCGATATACATTCTAAAAGGTATAGCTTTCTTAAGTTTTGCCCATGAGTATATACACACTTGGTTATCTCGTGTGTCTTCAATAAAGGTCACTGTAATATCTTTCAGAGATATTGTCTGAATACCGATATACATGCTAAAAGGTACAACTACCTAAAGTTTTGTCCTTGAGTGTATATTGGTTATCTCGTGTGTCTTCAATAAATATCACTGTAATATCTTTCAGATTTATTGTTTGAATCCCGATATATATACTGAAAGGTAAAACTTCCTTAAGTTTTGTCCATAAGTATATATCGAAATTCTAGCTTAGTTCAGCTTAGGTTAGAATAGGTTTAAATTAATTTTTTAAGTTATATATTAATTCAGAAATGGAAATATTCTGTTAACTGAGAGTATGCCTTTAGCGTGGAATAAATCAATCGTCGATGGTCATCTGAAAAAGGTATTTCGTTCACCATATCGTAAAAGAAAATTGCGCAGGCTATCTGCAATATCCAGTGGCGCCATTAAGAGATGCCTTTCTTTCTCAAATATTACTCTTCCTCTATTCATCTCTTTGATGGAAAAAGTTCTCTGTACATATACACAGCCTCCACTTAATGAAAGGAACAAGCAGATACAGCACGCAATGTAGAACCAATACAGATATAAATTTGAAAATTTGTAAATATTTAATTCCAAGTTTTACTTTTTTTGAAAAAGTAAAAATAAATTTCAGATAAAAATTTTCTTTTAAGATTATTTAGAGATTATACATAGAGTATCAGCCGTTGAAGAACAGTATATTTGCTCGAAATCTTGTAAATTTAAAATTAAAAGAAACTTTTTAACCTGATTTTTATTTTTACTTTTTCAAATAAATTTTGGGTAACTATTGCTCACTTATATATATAAATTAATATATATATATAATGATAATATTACAAAAATGTAATACCTCGATAAAGGTTGGCGTTCAGCCAGCCGAAATATTGGCAAATAGATATTTTATTCAATCCAATATATGCCTTTTTACTATCTAATGATTTAAGTATGGATTGCTCTATTTTCAATATATATATATATATATAAATATCTTATATTCCGAGTGGATTTGGAGAGAATAAAGGGGCAGCCCTCTCTCTACAACCGCAGCTGAGATCGTAATGTCATATTTGGACCGATGGTTAGTTTCCCAGATCCACCTAGGAGTAGTAATGTGGGCGAGATATGTTGATGACATTTTTTGTCTGCATCAGAACACTGACCACTCCCCTATCCTGACTGTTTTAAACTCCTATCATTCCGATTTACGTTTTGCCCACAATTCTTCCCGTTTTAATTGTATCCCGTTCTTAGACGTTTTAGTGGTTAACCTCCAGGGCCGTTTCCATACAACCGTTTTTCGTAAAGCTGGTTTTACCCCTTCTTACTTGCATTTTTCATCACATGCTCCCGTCTCCCATAAAATTACCACCGTAAAAACTCTTTCTAAGCGCGTTTTTACTCATTGCTCCCCTTCCTCTATTCAGTAGAATCGAAAAACGGATCGTTTACCTACACCTTTTATCCGCGGGTTACCCACGTAACTTTATCGATCGACATTTTTATTCACCAAACTACGACAGTTCTATTCCTCCCCCGTTTAAAGATGTTTGCGTTCTTCCGTTTTCTACTACGAATTCCGACATCGGTTTTTATCTGCGTAAATTTGGCATCCGCACGTTTTTTAAAAAATCACCTTCCCTAGGCACATCGTTACGCCATCCCCTCACAAAAAGCTCCGTCAGGCCCAGCCCCCAATCTTCCTCCAATGCCATCTACAGAATACCGTGCAACGACTGTCCACAATCATACGTCGGAGAAACTGGCCGCACCATTGCCACTCGTGTCCTAGAACACGAACGTAACATCCGTTCCCATGATCGTAAGTCACTACTATATCAACACAGCCACGAATTTAACCACTCTTTTAACCTACGCAACACGATTCCGGTATACAGTGAAGTTAAGAATAAATATCAACGTTTGGTCCTGGAGGCTCTCGTGTCCAACTCCATCCCTAGTTTCAATAGAAAAATAGATCTCCCCCCTCAATATACTGCTTTTTCTAAACTTGGCCACTGACACCTTATTTCGCTTCCTTCCTTCATTGTGCCTAGATGCCTACGCTTTTCTTGTCTTCCCATCCTTTTTTCTCGTGTTTTACCTTTTATCCGTCATATACAGATTTTTAGTCTATTTTTTTTAGAAATTTCGTATTTTTTTTAGAAATTTCGTACTTTTATCTTTAGTTCCTATGTAAATTTCTTAATTATTTTAAATAGATGTTAGTTAGCTTTCTCTTATGCTAATTTACTGCATATATATATTGGTTCACTTTTTCCAACCACCCATTGTACCTGATGAAGGGCAGCTGATGTCCGAAAGCTCGTAGCTCCCAATAAAGAAACTTACCACGCTGTTTACCTACTTGCTGTTTTAATTTATTGAGCGTGGCTATATTATGTCTGATCCCAATATTGGTTATTAAGTGAATGTTTAGTTTGTCGAATGCAAATTTTACTTACTAAAAAAAAGGAAGAATGATTTTGAATTATTAGCAAATATTCTTACTTTATTTAAACAAATTTAACTATATAATATTTTTGGCAAATGAGTTTATTAGAAAAAAACACATTTAACCCTACCAAAAGAAAAAAAAAAACAAATCTATATATACAACAGCACAAAAAAAAAGTTTTTCTTTTTTTGGTCAAATTAGAAAAAATATTTATATATCATAAAAATTAAATTGAATATAACATATATATATTAGGTCAATGGTCAAAAATAATGTTTTAATTATTTATTTTATCTATTGATTTCCCTCACTGAGAAAGAAAATATTTAAGACTATTGTTTCTAGTGTAAATATATATATTCTACAAATCGCATTTACCTTATTACTTTGTCAATTAAATATATAGAGATAAGATTAATTCTTCTAGAAACAAAGGAAATAATGTAATTACTTTCGTTTCTTCAGGTTAGATGAGAATTTAATCGAATTTTCAGGTTTATTCTTGTGTAAAATAGAGGGAGGTTTAGAGAGAATAGTCTGTTCTTTGGTTCTTTCAAAGGTAAGGTAATTTAAATCACCTTATTGTATGCATAATAGGTGATGTAAAATTTATAACTGTTCTAGTTTTACTAACAGACATTCTCCAATTCCTAAACATGTAGCTTATTAAATGCAATCTAAAGGCGAGAGATAAAATTCTAAATATTAAAAATATAAGTTAACGTAAAATTTACCTTATATTTTACAAGATAAAACACCTGTACAAATTTTTGAATTGATATTCGAAAATGGTGTTGTATATGTATTTTCAAGCAAAATAATATCTTTCTTTCCTATATAAATAGAATCAATTGTACTTAGGGATTGGTGGTGATGAGACATATATTATTGATTTTCGACTTATACGGCTGAGAATAGAAGTCGCATTTAGTATTTTGCTGCATCAATGTGTTATATATACAACAACAAAAAGCTTTATTAAGACCTTTTAGTCTTATACAGATTCTCCAGGCAGAAATATAGGATACATGAAGGAAAAACAGTAATAGAACTTAATGGTAACATGATATTTATATACAGGGGAAATTATATAAAGACAATCAAGCTGATAGATTAAACTGGGCAAATTGGAGGCAAAGAAAGTTATTATACATGGATTTACCATGGATTCTCTGCAAATGAAGATAAAAAGTAAAAGCTGATTACAATCAATTATGAGAAAATGAAATTCATATTCCAGGAAACCTAATTAAGACAATTGGGCTAATAAACAGATTCGAAAGGGTATGTCCGAGGGAGTGTGTTATACATATATTAGTTCGTTAGTTTAATATTTGTTTTTGTTTAATTATTTTGTACAGCGTTTATGATGTTAATTGTGTATATATATGGCGTTTGTGTTTATACACTGGTCGTTTATTCTAGTCGTGAAATTGCGTTAACTATTGATTTTGTTAGAAATACAAATATTCTTTTCAAGTCTTCTTGCTAAGAATATATTGCATGAAAGACCCTGAATTTTACATAAGTACAGTCTCACTAATGAATACAAATAACCAAACGGTACTCTGGTCTGTGTAATTACAGATATCAAACTGCATTTCTTCTTTTTTTGGTCTAACGAGGGGGACTGGAGACCCACCGTTATCCAGTTGGAGCCTCTAGAACGCGCTGTGTCCATTCTATAAATATTAATATATTTGATAATACAATATAATGCGGCTTATGATTGTAGAACGACATTTGAAAATTATCCCGCATGTGTTTCTTTTGAACGGAAAATCGAAATTTATTTTAAGGATAAATAACGATTATTTCTTACCTTAAGGATGAAGTATGAAAGGATGAATTGTGAAGAGTAATGATAAACTGAATGTTTCTACAATTATAAGCCGCATTATATTGTATTATAAATTACTTTATATAATATTTACGAACGTAAAATATGTCCAGTGTAGCCTAGTGGACATGGCATCTGCCCGGTAAGCGGAACACTGTGGGTTCGATTCCCATCCCTGGACACTTTATTTTTCCGTTTATCATTACTCTTCACAATTCATCTTCAATACTTCATCTCTAAGGTTATTAATAATCGTTATTTCTCCTTGAAATAAATTGCGATATTTCGTTCAAAGGAAACACATGCGGTATAATTTTCAAATGTCGTTCATTAATATATTTTATAAATTAATTTATAGCAATCATTTCATAATTAATATACCCATTGTATATATCATTTAATTTATAACTTTCTAATACAAATATCTTCAAAGAAATATCTTTTGTTAGACTTCAATATTTAGTGTAATTATGTAGAATGTAACTAGGAACTTTCATACATTAGAAAGGTTACCAATGCAATTACAAATATACATTTTATTGAAGAATATTTCAAAATATATCTAATAAAAAAAATAATATCATTAGTTATTATACTTTTTTTAAGTAAAAATTAATATCAGGTAAAAGGTTTCTTTTTAATTTAAATTTGCAAGCTTTCGAGCGAATATACTGCTCTTCAACGGGCTGATATTCTATGTACAATCTCTAAATAATATTTATACAGAATAATTGAAAACTTTTGTTATTAGCATGTGTGGACATGCATCAGACTTTTACCAGCTAAAGTAATAGATATTATACTGAGATTGAAGAACAGTATATTTGCTCGAAAGCTTGAAATTTAAATTTAAAAGAAACTTCGTACCTGATATTTATTTTTACTTTTTCAAATAATTTCTGGGTTACTATTGCTCACATATTATACTTTTGTAGGTTATGATGCATTAGCGCGCCATCTGTTGTGAAAATTCGAAACTATTATAGACGTGTGTGATTCTTTTGAAATTCAAACAATTTCTACTGTCCTTACTGCATTGCAAAATTATTATTAGAAATTATTATATATTTATAAATGTTTTGAAAATCAAGCAATCCATAAATAAATCTTTAATTAAAAAGGCATATATTGGATCAAATTATCATTTATTTTACCAATATTTCAGTTGGCTGAACGCCATTATTTTGTCCATAATATAAATATATATACACTGCGTGACATTGAAAATGGAACACCAAGAAATAGTGGCCAGAAAATTATGCAAATTTCAGGGTAGACGCGCCTAACCGAGTTATGCAAATGATGTAAAATGCGCAGCTCTCGTGCGCACATGGAGTAAGATATAAGGGAAGGAACTTGCAGAAAGGACAGTATTCGTGTCGTTATTTCTTCAAGGAAAATCATTGTAGAAATTTTGTTCTTGTGTCAGAATACACGTGTAATAACAGAGAATGCCAGGTCATCGTAAACGGAGGCAGTTCAAGCAGACAGACGCTTTTACGAGGGGCATGGTGATCGGACTGAAAAGGGCAGGTTGGTCCATACGTCAAATCGCAGCTGATACACACCTTGGTGCGTCCACGGTGCACCGACTGTGGAGAAGATGGTTGGAACAAGGAAATGTGGCAATTTATAGGAATGTCGGTGCAACCAGAGTGACGTCATCACGTGTGGATCGGCGTATCCTTCGACAAGCAGTGGCGGCCCACAAGCCACTTGTACCGCCATCCTGCAACATGTGCAAGACACCCTAGATCATTGCATCTCGACCAGAACCATTTCCCGTCGATTGGTTGCTAATGGCTTGCACTCATGCCGACCGCTAAGAAGACTGCCATTGACCCCACCGAATAGGCGCCAACGTTTGGAATGGTGCCGGGCTAGATCGACGTGGATGACGGAATGGCACAGGTTCGTGTTCTCAGATGAGTCGCGTTTCTGCTTGTCCAGTGATAGTCGCCGTGTACGCGTGTGGCGTCGACGTGGAGAAAGGTCCAATCCGGCAGCAATTGTGGAACGCCCCACCGTGCGACAACGTGGAATCATGGTTTGGGGCGCAATCGCGTATGATTCCAGGTCACCTTTACTTCGTATTCAGGGCACTATGACGGCCCAACGATACGTTGATGATGTGCTGCGACCGGTGACACTCCCCTACCTTCAGGGGGTACCCAATGCCCTTTATCAGCAGGATAACGACCGACCGCACACTGCTCGCATTAGCCAACAAGCTCTGCAAGATGTACAGATGCTTCCCTGGCCACCGTACTCTCCTGATCTCTCACCAATCGAGCACGTCTGGAACATCATTGGACGCCGTTTGCTTGCCTTGCCACAGCCGCGTTCAGAAGACGAACTGTGGCAAATGGTTGAGAGGGAATGGAGAGCCATCCCTCAGGACGCCATCCATACTCTGATTGACTCTCTACCTAGACGTGTTGCTGCGTGCATCGCCGTCCGCGGTGGTCCTACTTGCTACTAAGCCGACGCCGTTCTCGCTCTGTATTATGACTATCGTTTTGAAATAAAGATCACTTATTGTTCGTCCCTGTCTCTCTCTGTCTGCCGAGTATAATCACTTTCTGGCCACTATTTCTTGGTGTTCCATTTTCAATGTCACGCAGTGTATATATATATTTCTCTCCATTGAATATAACAAAATATTTTAAAAACAATGCTGTTGACGTTATGTGGCGCTGAGTTTGTTGTTGACATACTTTAAAATGTTATAACACCTTGATAAAGGTTGGCGTTCAGCCAACTGATATATTGGTAAAATAAATTATATTTTGATCCAATATATGCCTTTTTAATTAAAGATTTATAAATGTATGTAAATTTGCTTTCCTCAAAGCCTATGTTTATAGTTCATCTAAAATGTCCATTCCAAGAATCTAGCAACAGTATCACTTTAAAAGAAAGATTGAAAAAGCAATATAACAGCGGTATAGTAGATTAAACTGGTGAAATCGTTGGGTGGGTTCACCACTGATGAGACAGGCTCTCCCATAATTTTTTCCAATGCAGTAAGGGAAGTTGAAATTGTTCAATTTTCAAAAGAATCATACGCGTCTATAATAGTTTCGAATTTTCACTTTTGTATATATTTAAAACTAAAATTCTATTTATAACATTTCCAAGTATTTTAATACATATTGATAAACGCTATTGTGTAAAAATATTATATTAATAATTCCCTTTACACACTTCAAGCAAATTTATTATTTAAAATATATTTATTTCCATATTTACACAAAATATAAATAAATATTTAGAAAATATGCATACATTGGATTTTGAAGTAATAATTCCTTCACCAAACTTTTAGAACGAAATACTTGACGAGGAAAGAGTTTCTTTATTACACAAAATTAGTTCACAAGCTTTCGGGCTCAATCACCCTTCTACTGGTGTAAAACGAGACAAAATTATTAGTGGCATTCAGCTATATACATATATACAAAAAGTAAGAAAATAAGACAGATATGTAAAATTGTGCCAGAAAAAATTAACATAATATTGGAGGATCATTCATAAAAATTAAGCAAAGCAAGTAAATAAACGTATAATACATTCAATACTTGGCTATTACAGAAACTAAGTATGAACAACGACTGTTAAACGAAATAAAACAAAATAAAATAGAAATAAAATAAAATAAAATAAACCAAAATTGCCATTGACGTGTAAAAGTGTAAGTAGGTTAATGAAAACTAGATCTTTCAGGTAGGAGGTTCCAGTACTAAATTATCATATATTTCAGGAACTGACAGAAATACAGACCGATGCATCCACCATACAAACAATAGTATGCCTGGCAGATATTTGTCTAAATATGAGTGTATTTAAATTTGAGTCGCAAACATACAGACAGATACGGGGTTCCCCAATGGGGAGTTCGTTTTCAACAGTTGCAGCAGAATTGGTGATGATCATGGTTGACAAATCAATCAATGAAAAACATAAAACAGATATTGTGTTATGGCGCAGATATGTAGATGATATCTTTTGTGTCTGTGATCAGGGTTCATACGAAACTATATTAGCATCCCTTAACAGTTACAATGAGGATATGTCGTTTACCATAGAAATAGCTCAAGGGGGTGTAATACCATTCCTTGATGTTCTAATAATTCAAACTCCAAACTCTTACCACACTACCGTATATTACAAAAAAGATTTCCTCCCCAACTACACGCATTACACTTCCTGTTGTCCCAATTCCCAAAAAATCAGTATTATAAAAACTTTATCTAAGCGTATACACACCCATTGTTCCCTTCCATCTTTCCAGGCAATAGAGAAACAGAACATAATCAAGAATCTCAACTCTGCAGGCTATCCGACATCCTTTGTTTGCAAACATTTTTATGTTTTCTCAGGAATAAGAAATACTGCTCAATACCGGTCCACCTGTTTTATTCCATACTCTTACAAATCGGCGGCCATAGCACGAATTCTGAATAGATATGGGGTAAACTCATATTTCTCCAACACACTCAGTCTGGCAACCAAACTAAAACAGACAATAGCAAGAAGTAGTGTAACCATTGATTCCCTTAATTATCACAATGCCATTTACTCCATATCATGTGAGCAGTGTGATGCCAAGTATGTCGGAGAGACTGGGAGAATGGTGAAGACCAGAATGGTGGAGCATGATAGATCGGTAAAAAGGAAAGATCCCCGCTCTCTAGTTTACCAACACATACGGGACACAGGCCACACATTCAATATCTATAACCCCTTGGCCCATTATCATGAGATTAAGAACAAACACCAGCGATTGGTCCTGGAAGCTATACTCACCAAAAAATTTAAAAGCATCAATAGAGCAATAGACCTTCCTGAAATATATGATAATTTAGTACTGGAACCTCCTACCTGAAAGATCTAGTTTTCATTAACCTACTTACACTTTTACACGTCAATGGCAATTTTGGTTTATTTTATTTTATTTTATTTCTATTTTATTTTGTTTTATTTCGTTTAACAGTCGTTGTTCATACTTAGTTTCTGTAATAGCCAAGTATTGAATGTATTATACGTTTATTTACTTGCTTTGCTTAATTTTTATGAATGATCCTCCAATATTATGTTAATTTTTTCTGGCACAATTTTACATATCTGTCTTATTTTCTTACTTTTTGTATATATGTATATAGCTGAATGCCACTAATAATTTTGTCTCGTTTTACACCAGTAGAAGGGTGATTGAGCCCGAAAGCTTGTGAACTAATTTTGTGTAATAAAGAAACTCTTTCCTCGTCAAGTATTTCGTTCTAAAAATACATTGGATTTATAAATATTTTTATTATTCCGATATTTCGAGGGGCAACTCGCCTCTCTTTATCGTTTGTGTTTCTCACTAAAACACGTGAGAACGCAGGTCTCACTCTCATTCTACAAGACCAATTAAATATTACATTTCTTTATAATGTTGCATCAATTTTAATGCACCTTACATTTATTCAAAATATTCTATGATATTTAATATTTATTTAAAACAGAATATTTAGATTATCGTCCTTCCTTTTTATAGTTTCATTCTTTTTGTAATATTTATTGTACATATATCTTGATTGGTTATTGGAGCGAGAGAGGACCTAGACGAAGACTGCGGATCACCACCTACGAGGAAGACCACGAATAAATAAACACAATAACGTTGAAAGGAAATTTATTTTTATTTACTTTTATTTTTATTTATTTACTTCTACTTTTATTTATTTGAATATGGAAACCCGCTCGGGAAACGTGTATAACACCAAGAAGGAAGAAACCAAGGTCGACGACCCTGCAAAGCTGCAACTTGGTGCAACAATATATAATATTTAACTGTAATATTTCATTGGTCTTGTAGAACGAGACACCCGTTCTCACGTGTTTTAGTGAGAAACATCCTCGATAAAGAGAGGCGAGTTGCCCCTCGAAATATCGGAATAATAAAAATATTTTAATATCCAATATATGCATATTTTTAAAATTTTACACGAATAAATTTACTGGCAATGCGTTTCTTTTAAATATCATCAAATATTATCTCTACAGACCTTACTGCAATGATAATTATCATTGCAGTAAGGTCTGTAGAGATAATTATGATGATATTTAAAAGAAACGCATTGCCAGTAAATTTATTTGTGTAAAATTTTAACGATAGATGGCAATAAAATTTAATTTACTAATATGCATATTTTCTAAATATAATTCTAATTATTGTTTGCTCAATCTTCAAAATAAACGAATATATTAAATAGAAAAAAACCTAATTTAATTTTCTAATGGTATTTTAAATATTCCATTTCATTAAGAAACTTGAGTTCTCAAGACACCAATTTTAAGACTGAGGTTAAGATGAGACGTGAGAATAAATATTGAGCTATGGAAATTAGCAAACAGCCACTCTTGGGTGCCATCGATTTAGTTCCAAATATTGTCTGTAGGCGGCGCTATTGTAATCATCTCTATGCATTTATTCTGTCAGCATGGGAATATCTGCCGCTCGATTGACTTTGAATAGAAGAACTGACAAAGATCACATCACAGGAGAAGGATTTCCACAAAATAATTAACACAAAGTAATAACGCGTCATCTATACATATAAAATGAAAGGATTTAAAAGCACTAATGTTTCTCTTATACATAATACAAACCCTACTGCTCTTACTGCGATGGAAAAATATATTGGGAGGGCTTGACTCATCAGTGGTGAACCCTCCCAGCGGTTTCGTAAATTTAATCCACCAGACCGCTTCTCAGAGCTCTAATACTGTATTGGATGATTCTGCTCGTATATATGCAGCACTGAAGGGTGGAATCTCAGAAATGGTTTTCAAGAAAACTATGGACATAAGCTTATAGGACAGTAGAATAACATTCAAATATTAGTTGAATGACTTTGACAAATTTACCACAATTGTTTCTTTTGAACGAAAAATCGAAATTTATTTTAAGGAGGAATAACGATTATTTCTATCCTTAGGGATGAAGTATGGAAGGATGAATTGTGAAGAGTAATGATAAACGGAAAAATAAAGTGTCGAAAGATAGAAATAGTCGTTAGTTCTCCTTAAAATAAATTTCAATTTTTCGTTTAAAAGAAATAATTGTGGTAAAATTGTCAAAGTCATTCTACAATCATAAGCCGAATTATATTGTATTATTAATGATAAAATTGTGAAAAACGTTTTAAAATTACAAAATATATTCTCACAATGAGTTTATTTACATTACAAAACGCTAGCTTTCAAGTAATAATCGCTCTTCAACGGTCTTAATAAAACATCGACTATATCTTACAAGAAATATTTACAAAAACATACAGCGTTGATATTTACAACTGAATGTTTTTGTAAATATTTCTTGTAAGATATAGTCGATGTTTTATTAAGACCGTTGAAAAGCGATTATTACTTGAAAGCTAGCGTTTTGTAATAAAAAGAAACTCCTTGTGAGAAAATATATTTTGTAATTTTAGACAAGTTTTGTTAGTGATGAAAAAATACCTTAATAGAATTTGCAAGCATATATGTATAATAAAATGTTTTATTTATATATTGCCGTGTATAATAAAATATATTACCTGACAAGAAATCATACTTCAATCAAATACTATTTATAATTAGTTAATTGTCTTAACTTATTTTATAAATAGACTCCATCTACAAAACATGGATTATTTACAACTCATATTTTAAATTGATATGTAATATAACAATGTTATGGAATATGTCTATTTACATTTTTAGGGCATCCAGAACCTATAAAATTGTTCTATTGATTTCTTCTAAGATATCTAAGGTATTGTGATGGTATCTTCCTGTATTATTGTATTAAAAAAGAATTGGTCTCATCATGATTTTTAGAAAGATGATTGTCAAACCAGGCAATATTTTTGTTGTAAAAATCATCAACTAATTGGAGTTTGTTTTCAAATAATGAATATACACTCATAGAGACAAAACTAAAGTAAGTGTAAAGTATTTTATAATTAAACGTTCTTCCCTGATTTATCTTCTTCTTCTTTCTTATCTCCACTCAATCATATTAGGGTATCAAGTTATGACCCTGATGGTGTCTGTTTGACAATCATCATGACTGGGTGAAGTAGAATGCGTCTGCCTTTGTCATTAAGACTGGAAGCACTACTCAGTGGCAGGCCGACTTAGCTCCAAAAGAAATGGCCGCCTCTGACACGAGGAACAGACGCCATGTGCAGCCGCTCCTAACATGGAGTACAAACGCTGCTCATCCTGTATCCCTGGATTAGGAGTCCTTACAGGGTACTATCAGCCGGGCCAGCTGAGCCCAGGTTTTTTTAGTGAGCTTGTTACTGCTCCCCCTCCACGCCTACGGAAGCCAACAGTACATAGACAGATAAAGCACATAGGCTATAGTTATTAACTAATATATTCATTTATTTAAGGCGCCAATTTATAATTGTAACAAATAGTATTTGAATCAAAACATTCAATCGGGTAAAACACGGGCGTTGCCCGGGTCATTCGGCAAGTAATATTATAAAATAAATAAAGCTTCCAGGGTTAAGTTTCTTGTGGAACTTTTTATTTTCAAGTTTTCGGCTTGTCAGTCCTTAAACAGAAGTATCACGTTAATAACTTAATAATAAATACAATTTTTATATACACAATATTATATACATATTTTAAATACTTATTATATATTGAGAGAAAATATAATACATTATGAAGAAGGTACAAAATTTAACGGTGACAAGTTTATTTTATTAATTCTGTAAATTCGGCGAGCTTTCGGACTTTGACGTCCTTCGACAGGCAACGTTGAAGGACGCCAAAGTCTGAAAACTTGCCGAATTGACAGATTTAATAAAATAAACACGTCGTCGTTAACTTTTGTTCTTTTTCAAGATGATGTCTGGTGATTTCTTCTCTTGTAGTATATTACATTATTTCTGTTTATTTATATAAAATGAAAGGATTTAAAACACGAATGTTTCTTTTATACAACATACAAACTTCTACTGTCCTTACTGCGATGAAAAAATATATTGGGGGGGGCTTGGTTCATCAGTGGTGAACCCTCCCAGCGGTTTCACCAATTTAATCCACCAGACCGCTTCTAAGAGCTCTAATACTGTAATGGACGATTCTGCTTATATACGTAGCACTGAAGGATGGAATCTCAGAAATGGGTTTCAAGAAAATTATGGATATAAGCTTATAGGAC
>CP092873.1:6565331-6654033 GCA_030710605.1 Cordylochernes scorpioides
GATTCATTTTTAATTATAAAAAACTACTGATGCCATATACGCTACAATTATTTTCTATAATGTTGTTTCTTTTTCCTTTGTGTGAATATTACATGAATTCCATGAGTTCATGCTTCTCGAGATGTTTGATCTTATGATCATGGTATCATGATCCAGGCATACTTTGGTAAAAGTCTGATTTTGCCTGTAGTTTGAGGTCGTTCCTAACATGGAAGCCTTTGCTGCCGACTCTAACATGAGTATAGACACAGCTCCTCCATATCCCTGAGTGGGACCTTTGCTGAGGTCTATCAACCAGGTCAGTTGAACTTAAGATTTTTAAAGAGGTCTTTCTACTCTTCTAACAATGCTGCTGTTGATACACGTCTGCTTATTCGTAAGAGTTATTCTGCTGGTCTTCATATCTGTAGGTTGATCCCCTATTCGATACCTGAGGACGCTAATACTTATAAAACAACAATTTTGGTTAATAAAACATCTACTCGGAATAAAAAACTTTGACAAAACTTGATCATAGCACTATCATCATTCTAACAAGTATAGGTCAGATAGACACTAACCTATACTTAAACCCTAACCGTTATAGTATTATCATGAAGATAGAGGCTGCCTGGCCGGCATTCATATTTCTTGAAAAAAGATACTTCGGCCAGTATAAATCTTTTTATTACCTCGACGTTTCGACAAAAAGCTTTTGTCCTCGTCAGGAGCTAACAAAAATTAAAACATTTAGCAAGGCGTTAAAAATTATTCTAATATTGTTTGCTCCTGACAAGGACAAAAGCTCTTTGTCGAAACGTCGAGGTAACAAAAAGATTTATACTGGCCTAATTATCTTTTTTCAAGTTATAGTATTAGTTATGTCATGAAAATTCTTCATAGAATACCCTGAGGCTTTTTGAGAAAATAAGAAATGGGTATTTTGGCCAGATTTGTGTAAATACGCTATTCATGTGAAAAAAATAAGAAAAAAAGATAAAAATTGGTCAGGTTTTAATATTAAAAAAGAAAATAGAATACGCTGACCGTTCACCTTAATATTTTATAATATATTAATACATTGCATTCATATTTCTAGTATCTATTTTTCTCTATCTCTTAGTGTGTGTGTGTTTTACCATTGGTGAATGTTTATATAACATTTAAAATATCTTAATATAATTGCGTATAAACTAAAATTTGAAGAAGGAAAATATATTTAATTCTTTATGCATGTCTTTCAAGCTTGTCATTTGAACATATTGTTGTCAAAACCAGCGTGTGACAACTTGACACATGGTTTGTCACTTGTTGAAGACAGGCGCCGTACAATGGAACCCTGGGGGGAATGGATCAATTTATACGCGCATGCTCCATTCTGAGTGAGGCGAAGGGGATCTTAGAGGTAGGTAGTTAAAACTGTAGCTCCTGGGTTACAAACTCGAGGTGTTCTATCAATAGAACATAGTATAATTCACCTATATACATGAAATACATCTATAAAACATGTGAACTTAATATACATATAAGAAATACTATGATGAATATTTCTAAGAGTTACTTGAATCATAACAACTTGTTGCGCACAGTCGGCTTTCTCTACATATAAGAATATTCAATCGCGTTTTAAATTGCAGAAGATACATGTATATAAGGCAATAAACGCTATCTATCTATAAAAAATGAAAACATTAAGACGTAAATGTTTCTTTTATACATAAATCAAATTTCTACTGTCGTAACTGCGATGAAAAACTATTGAAAGGGCTTGGTTTATCACTTTAATATCCAACCATTTTCCGCCTAAATATTTTTCCATATTCATAATATAAGAATATTCATAATATACTATGGTATATAATTTGGGAAAATATTTATCATCAATTATAGCGACAGAGGACTCTATCTGTTTCTGCGATAAAGAAATGAAATTGGCAATATTGTGTTGGAGTGCCCAATTTTCAGTAATTACAATATTTTTGTATTCAAAAATATCGAAGAATTGTATAATGTTGTTGATAATAAAGAAAACAGAAAAATATAATCATTTTAATAAAATACTTTGGACATTTTTCTAAGGATATCAAGTTATATATATGCTATTTCCTTTTAAGTTGATTGTTTGTTCTCATTTTTTACTCATTATAAGTAAACGTGGTACAGACAATAATAATCATCGTAGGTAATTAGCGATTGTTTTTTATTGTAAGTGCATCACATGCCCATACATGTAGGAATCAGTTCGACTTTTGCACTTGTATATGAGGTAAAGAGATACGTTTGGTTACTTGCACTTGCTGGTAGAGTTGACTTTTGCAAGAATCGGGATCCAATGAAGTAATTTACCCGATTTACACGGTAGATACGTTCCTGAGAAAAACGTGTAAATCGATGGATAGGTGTATATTAAACTGTCAAATCGGAATAGGTGTTCGCACCCTCATGAATCAGAGCCTCCCAATATTCTTTTCAACATAGGTAGTATAGAGTAGAATATCGCATTTTAGTATGGGGCGATAAAAAAAAACTTATTAGGAAAACCGTGTAAAAGCGAAAACGTGTAAAACAAGTACCGTGTAAATCGAAGTATAGGTGTATTTCAATTTTCGAATAAAAGTATAAAAGAGTATAAAACTCCGCAACTTTTGTATAAAAAGAATTTCGAAGCGTTTTATGCTTTTTAAAGTAATTTTCTCTAAGAAAAGATTGTCCAATACGGGATTCCATACCGTGTCTTGGCAGTCGAATTAATCGACGGTTTATTCCAATACTTCAATTACCTCTTTTGTTATGTAAATTAATTTAATTTACATATAATTGCACTGAATAATTGCTTATTGTGTGTGGCGCAAATATCTGGGCAGCTGGAATATCTTATTTGGAGAGTTAAATAAATAAGATAACCCGATATGTAAACAATGTCTTGAGGTCTCTACTAAGGCTGTGAGGTTCCTCCTTACTGATTCAAGTATAGAATTATTCTATATATATAGTTGTCTGTTGTAGGTTAGAAGTGTGGTTCAATGGAGTAGTGGTGTAAACGGTTGATTTCCTACAACTTCGACTCTGGTTCGAATCCCGAATTGGACCCTTTTTTTTAATACAAAACTATTATAGATGTGTATGATTCTTTTAAAAATTAAACAATTTCTACTGCTCTTACTGCAATGGAAAAAATAATGGGAGGGCCTGGCTCATCAGTGGTGAACCCTCCCAGCGGTTTCACCAGTTTAATCTACCATACCGCTGTTATATTACATTTTTTCGATCTTCCTTTTATAGTGATACTGATTCTAGACTCTTAGAATAGGTATTTTAGATTAACTTTGGACATAAGCTTTGAGGACATCAGAATTACATACAATTATAAATATATATAACTTTTTATGGAAATAATTCTTCAATAATCCCGATTTTCTCAAAATTTCAACACCACCAGTGAATCCAAATAACCGAATGGAACTCTTTCAAACTTGAAAGCGTAAAAAAGTCGGACTGTTCTCTACATGTGTAAACATTCGGTTCCAAAATCACTTTATTAGGTACCGCTCATTAAGAGCAACCTAGTTTATGATAATTGAAACAGTGAATAATATGCGAGTTATTCACATATATTAAACAAAAGGTTAACGCGGGATTCAATCCCGGTTCATGGCTGTCGGGAATCGAGGGTGTTACCTACTTGTCCACCGACTCTTTTTATATTGTGTAGACATGTTGTGCACTTACAGTAAAAGCAGTCGCTAACTACCATCTATGATTATCAAAGGATTCTACCACGTGTTTTACTGAAGGTAATATATTTTATAACGGTTCAGATTTGGTAAAGTCCTATTATAGACTCTTGAGTAGATATTCAATCAACTGAAAACGTGTGATCGGCAGTGGAAGGTTAAATATTAAATAAAACTCAATAATATTTTTAAAATAGTATAAAAGGTAAATTGTACTTGTATAAAAGAGACAGTGAGATTAAAACTTCTTTATTGCATCGTTCATATAAGATTATATATGGTTAAATACAAATTTAAAGAAATAAGATAAAATAATGATAGAAATATGTGAATAAATTGATGTAAAATATATATTTTATATATGTATTTATATACAAGGTATTCTTTAGAAGCACCCACCGCGGGAAAGACTCCGCCACCGATTGAAACAATGAATCATAAGTGAGTTATTCACAAATTAAACAAAAGTGGGCAGGTCGATGTGATGGCTGGTGTTACCCACCTCAAGACCAAGATGGTACATGTAGAGGTAGCCTTCGCCACACTTGTCAGTTACATTGTCCCGGAATGGAGACTGACGCCGAACAGCCAGGCCTGCAGATCCAGGGGCAAGTCACAGGAGGCGAACACCTCCCGGAGCAGGGGGTCGCACGGCTCGGCAACTCCAATATCTGTGGGTCAGCGACCCATCGCTGGACCCACAGGCGGCACAGGTGGCACGCATCGAGGCAGGATGGTCAGGATGGGGTAGGGCGTGGAGGGCCAGCGTCCCGATATTTCTCTTTATTGGATAACTATTTATATAAAATTAACTTGTAGTCAAATGCTTTGTGTTTAAAACACGTTTATATCACATTTATATTTTAAAAATACAGTGAAAATAAACAAATTTATAGCTATATAAATAGATTTCCATCAAAAAGACAACATAGCCTAATTAGTAACAGAATTAAATAGAAATAAATAGGAATATTTGGTATAAGGTGATAAAATTAAGAAAGGAACAGCATCTCTTTATCGTGTGGAGAGTTACTGATTTCTGCGAACCACTAATTGCAATAAGCCACCGAGTGTACTCATGGACAAAGCTTAAGGAAGTGGAAAGTCTTTGATGGTTGTCTGTTTTTTTTTAAGGAGACAGAGGCTGTTCACACTTGGTTATCTCGCGTGTCTTCAATAAAGGTCACTGTAATATATTTCAGAGTTATTGTCTGAATCCCGATATACATACTAAAAGGTACAACTTTCTTAAGTTCTGTCCATGAGTGTATATTGGTTATCTCGTGTGTCATTAATAAAGGTCACTGTAATATCTTTCAGAATTATTGTCTGAATCCCGATATACATTCTAAAAGGTACAACCTCCTTAAGTTCGTCCATGAGTGTATATTGGTTATCTCGTATGTTTTCAATAAAGGTCACTGTAATTTCTTTCAGAGTTATTGTCTGAATCCCGATATACATACTAAAAGGTACAACTTTCTTAAGTTTTGTTCATAAGTGTATATCAAAATGCTAGCTTAGTTCAGCTTAAGTTAGGATAGGTTAAATTTATTTTTCAGGTTAGATATTAATTCAGAAATGGAATTACTCTTTTAACTGAGAGTATGCCTTTAGCGTGGAATAATACAATCGTCGAAGGTCATCTGAAAAAGGTATTTCGTTCACCATATCGTAAAAGAAAATTGCGCAGGCTATCTGCAATATCCAGTGGCGCCATTAAGAGATGCCTTTCTTTCTCAAATATTACTCTTCCTCTATTCATCTCTTTGATGGAAAAAGTTCTCTGTACATATACATAGCCTCCACTTAATGAAAGGAACAAGCAGATACAGCACGCAATGTAGAACCAATACAGATATAAATTTGAAAATTTGTAAATATTTAATTCCAAGTTTTACTTTTTTTGAAAAAGTAAAAATAAATATCAGATAAAAAGTTTCTTTTAAGATTATTTAGAGATTATACATAGAGTATCAGCCCGTTGAAGAACAGTATATTTGCTCGAAATCTTGTAAATTTAAAATTAGAAGAAACTTTTTAACCTGATTTTTATTTTTACTTTTTCAAATAAATTTTGGGTAACTATTGCTCACTTATATATATATATTAATATATTATATTAATACATATATATATTCAGTTATATTTTTCAATTTATCAAACAATTTGGCCGCTGAATCACTGATTCTGGTAGAACGCCATCTAGCGAATAAAGTTGTAACTAAAATCAATTTGAAATTTCATTATGTGCCATAAAAATCATATTACATCCTGAACACAATGGTGTTTACCGCATTGCTCTAGCGCAAATATTCGCAGAGTTATTAATTTTTAAAGTTGTGCGGGACTTTTGGATCACCCTGTATATAATAATAATATTACAACAATGTAATGCCTCGATAAAGGTTGGCGTTCAGCCAGCCGAAATATTGGCAAATAAATCTTTTGTTCAATCCAATATATGCCTTTTTACTATCTAATAATTTAAGTATGGATTGCTCTATTCTCATATATATATATATGTTTTTATGTATTGTATATATATGTTTATAGGTATTGTATTTTTGACCATTTACACACCTAATATATATTCATATAAATATATATTAGGTCAATGGTCAAAAATAATGTTTTAATTATTTATTTTATCTATTGATTTCCCTCACAGAGAGAGAAAATAATTAAGACTATTGTTTCTAGTGTAAATATATGTATTCTACAAATCTCATTTATCTTATTACTCTGTCAATTAAATATATAAGGAAAAGATTAATTCTTCTAGAAACAAAGGAAATAATGTAATTACTTTCGTTTCTTCAGGTTAGATGAGAATTTAATCGAATTTTCAGGTTTATTCTTGTGTAAAATAGAGGGAGGTTTAGAGAATTGTCTGTTCTTTGGTTAATTCAAAGGTAAGGTAATTTAAATCACCTTATTGTATGCATAATAGGTGATATATGTAAAATTTAGAACTGTTCAAGTTTTACTAACAGACATTCTCCAATTCCTAAACATGTAGCTCATTAAATGCAATCTGAAGGCGAGAGATAATATTCTAAATATTTAAAATATAAATTTACATAAACGACATTTGAAGTTACACCGCATGAGTTTCTTTTCAACGAAAAATCTAAATTTTATTTCAAGGTGAAATAACGACTATTTCCAACCAATTTGGATGAGGTATGAAAGGATGAATTATGAAGAGTAATGATGACCGAAAAAATAAACCTCTTCATATATAATATTACTCTTCATAATTCATCCTTTCATACCTCATCCAAAAAGGTTAGAAATAGTCGATATTTCACCTTGAAATAAAATTTAGATTTTTCGTGGAAAAGAAACTCATGCGGTGTAACTTCAAGTGTCGTTTTACAATCACTGGCCGCAGTGTATTATATAAATTTACATAAAATTTAACATATATTTTTTACAAGGCAAAACACCTGTACAAATATTTAAATTAATTTGAAAATTATCCCGCATGTGTTTCTTTTGAACGAAAAATCGAAACCCTTTATCATTACTCTTCACAATTCATCCTTTCATGCCTCATCCCTAAGGTTGGAAATAGTCGTTATACCTCCTTTAAATAAATTTCTATTTTTCGTTTAAAAGAAACACATGCGGTATAATTTTCAAATGTCGTTTTACAATCATTTAACATATATTTTACAAGGTAAAACACCTGTACAAATATTTAAATTAATTTGAAAATTATCCCGCATGTGTTTTTTAACGAAAAATCGGAACCATTTATCATTACTTTTCACAATTCATCCTTTCATACTTCATCCCTAAGGTTAGAAATAGTCTTATACCTCCGTAAAATAAATTTATATTTTTCGTTTAAAAGAAACACATGCGGTATAATTTTCAAATGTCGTTTTGCAATCATAGGTCGAATTATATATTGTATTCAAATTAATATTTGGAAAAAATGTGTGTGTATTTTTAAGCAAAATCATTTATTTAGATAAATTCAATTGTACTTAGGGATTGGTGGAGATGAGACATGTATTGTGCATTTTCAGATAGTACGGCTGGGAATAGAAGTCGCATTTAATATTTTGCTGCATCAATGTGTTATATATTAGCTCGTTTATTTAATATATTTATTATTTATTTAATTATTTTGTACAGATTTATGGTCGTAAAGATAGAGCTTGCCTGGCCGGCATTTATATTACTTTTAATTAAAGATACAATTCAGCCAGTAAATCTTTTTATTATCTCGACTTTTTGACAAAAATCTTTTGTCCTCGTCAGGAGCGAACAAAAATTAAAACATTTGGCAAGGCGTTAAAAAAAATGTATTGTTAAAGACATAATAATAAACGCTATTTATAATATTACACTAATAATTCCCTCTACACTCTTCAAACAAATTTATTATTTAAAATATATTTATTTCCATATTTACACAAAATATAAATGTATATTAGATAATAAAAGGCATATATTAGATTTAATAAAAGATTTATTTTGCCAATATTTCGGTTGGCTGAACGCCAAACCTTTATCAAGGCATTACATATGTGTACGTGTATACAGAAAAATGTAATGCCTTGATAAAGGTTTGGCATTCAGCCAACCGAAATATTGGCAAAATAAATATTTTATTAAATCCAATATATGCCTTTTAATATCTAATGAATTAAATATGGATTGCTCTATTTTCAAAACAAATAAATGAATATATCAAATAGAAAAAAAATATATCTAATTTAATTATCTAATGAGAATTTAAAAAATTATCCATTTCATTAAGAAACTTGAGTCTCTAAGACACCAATTTTAAGACTGAGGTTAAGATGAGACGTGAGAATAAATATTGAGCTATGGAAATTAGCAAACAGCCACTCTTGGGTGCCATCGATTTAGTTCAAAATATTGCCTGTAGACGGCGCTATTGTAATCATCTCTATGCATTTATTCTATCATCATGGGAATACCTTCCGCTCGATAGACGTTGAATAGAAGAACTGAAAAAGATCATATCACGGGAGAAGATTTCCATAAAAGAATTAGTTGAACGACTTTAACAATTTTTAAAAATTACAAAATATTTTCTCCAAACGAGTTTTTTTTATTACAAAATGCTAGATTTCAAGCGATAATCGCTCTTTAACGGGCTTAATAAAAGACATCGACTATATCTTATGAATATTTTTTAAATACATACACGCGCAGCGTGGATATTTACTAAATATATTGTATGTATTTTTGAATATTTATTGTAAGATATAGCCCGTTGAAGAGCGATTATCGCTTGAAAGCTAGCGTTTTGTAATAAATAAAAAAAACTCGTTTGGAGAAAATATTTTGTAATTTTAATTTTTTTTACAATTTTATCATGAATAGAGATTTATTTGGCAATTTCACCGCAAATGTTTCTTTTGAACGAAAAATCGAAATTTATTTTAAGGAGGAATAACGATTATTTCTATCCTTAGGAATGAAGTATGGAAGGATGAATTGTGAAGAGTAATGATAAACGGAAAAATAAAGTGTCCAGGAATAGTAATAATCTTTATTTCACCTTAAAATAAATTTCAACTTTTCGTTCAAAAGAAACAATTGCGGTAAAATTATCAAAGTCGTTCTACAATCATAAGCCGCATTATATTGTATTATTCATGATGAATTGTGAAAAACGTTTTAAAATTACAAAATATTTTCTCACAATGAGTTTATTCACATTACAAAACGCTAGCTTTCAAGTAATAATCACTCTTCAACGGTCTTAATAAAACATCGACTATATCTTACAAGAAATATTTACAAAAACATACAGCGTGGATATTTATAACTGTATGTTTTTGTAAATATTTCTTGTAAGATATAGTCGATGTTTTATTAATCCCGTTGAAGAGCGATTATTACTTGAAAACTAGCGTTTAGTAATAAAAAGAAACTCATTGTGAGAAAATATTTTGTAATTTTAGACAAGTTTTGTTAGTGATGAAAAAAATACCTTAATAGCATCTGCAAGCATATATGTATAATAAAATGTATTATTTATATATATTGCGGTGTATAATAAAATATATTACCTGACAAGAAATCATACTTCAATCAAATACCATTTATAATTAGTTAATTGTCTTAACTTATTTTATAAATAGACTCCATCTAAAAAACATGGATTATTTACAACTCATATTTTAAATTGATATGTAATATAACAATGTTATGGAATATGTCTATTTACATTTTTAGGGCATCCAGAACCTATAAAATTGTTCTATTGATTTCTTCTAAGATATCTAAGGTATTGTGATGGTATCTTCCTGTATTATTGTATTAAAAAAGAATTGGTCTCATCATGATTTTTAGAAAGATGATTGTCAAACCAGGCAATATTTTTGTTGTAAAAATCATCAACTAATTGGAGTTTGTTTTCAAATAATGAATATACACTCATAGAGACAAAACTAAAGTAAGTGGAAAGTATTTTATAATTAAACGTTCTTCCCTGATTTATCTTCTTCTTCTTTCTTATCTCCACTCAATCATATTAGGGTATCAAGTTATGACCCTTGATGGTGTCTGTTTGACAATCATCATGACTGGGTGAAGTAGAATGCGTCTGCCTTTGTCATTAAGACTGGAAGCACTACTCAGTGGCAGGCCGACTTAGCTCCAAAAGAAATGGCCGCCTCTGACACGAGGAACAGACGCCATGTGCAGCCGCTCCTAACATGGAGTACAAACGCTGCTCATCCTGTATCCCTGGATTAGGAGTCCTTACAGGGTACTATCAGCCGGGCCAGCTGAGCCCAGGTTTTTTAGTGAGCTTGTTACTGCTCCCCTTCCACGCCTACGGAAGCCAACAGTACATAGACAGATAAAGCACATAGGCTATAGTTATTAACTAATATATTCATTTATTTAAGGCGCCAATTTATAATTGTAACAAATAGTATTTGAATCAAAACATTGAATCGGGTAAAACACGGGCGTTGCCCGAGTCATTCGGCAAGTAATATTATAAAATAAATAAAGCTTCCAGGGTTAAGTTTCTTGTGGAACTTTTTATTTTCAAGTTTTCGGCTTGTCAGTCCTTAAACAGAAGTATCACGTTAATAACTTAATAATAAATACAATTTTTATATACACAATATTATATACATATTTTAAATACTTATTATATATTGAGAGAAAATATAATACATTATGAAGAAGGTACAAAATTTAACGGTGACAAGTTTATTTTATTAATTCTGTAAATTCGGCGAGCTTTCGGACTTTGACGTCCTTCGACAGGCAACGTTGAAGGACGCCAAAGTCTGAAAACTTGCCGAATTGACAGATTTAATAAAATAAACACGTCGTCGTTAACTTTTGTTCCTTTTTCAAGATGATGTCTGGTGATTTCTTCTCTTGTAGTATATTACATTATTTCTGTTTATATATATAAAATGAAAGGATCTAAAACACGAATGTTTCTTTTATACATAAAACAAACTTCTACTGTCCTTACTGCGATGAAAATATATATTGGGAGGGTTTGGTTCATCTGTGGTGAACCCTCCCAGCGGTTTCGCCAATTTAATCCACCAGACCGCTTCTAAGAGCTCTAATACTGTAATGGACGATTCTGCTTATATACGCAGCACTGAAGGGTGGAATCTCAGAAATGGGTTTCAAGAAAATTATGGATATAAGCTTATATGACAGTAGAATTACATTCAAATATTTGCATCGAGCAATGCTCTTCCGCATTCGTGCTTTTAAAACCTTTCATTATTTCTGTTTGTAAAACAAAATTTTGAAAATATACGTGCGTGGTGGATGATACATGCTGGTTGAATGATATCTCGAGACTTATATTTTATGTCACCGGTTGTGTGTTTATTGAAGGAGACAGAAGCAATTATGTTCATACTTGATTATCTCATGTGTCTTCATCCCAATTGAGTTATTACATCTTTAGATGATGATTAGGAACATCATTATTATAAATAATGTTAGACAGACGATATTTTTGTGTGATCAATTATAGCTCGCTTTATCTCCAGAGATATTCCTATGGCAAAATATTTATTTGATAAATAATATATATATATATATATGTCATAATATATGCTCTTCCGGGATTAATAAAACAAACCAACAGCCAACGAGAGAGAGCTGGGCAGCTAAAAGTGAGACACTTTAGACAACTAACTCACGACCATTTTGACCACATTCCTGAGGGGGCGTCACCACCTGGCGACTATCCTGGTTTCCCCCCGATTGTGTACACAGGGAAAACAGTCGTTCAGCTGATAACGTCTCGCTCGCCACCACTTTCTCTCTCGGCTGGCTGCCTGGATTATTGCCTCTAACAACTCGTCGTGTGATTTTTTCTCTCCTCACCACATTTACCACTATATTGTCACATATATATTATTAATAATTTGTTTGTTGTTAGATAAAGGGTTGATAAAACAAAAGATCGATAAGATAAAGGGTTGAAAGTGTAGTCGTGATAAAAAAAGATTATTATTTACCGTCAAGTAGCTTTTATTTTCAATAACATGAGTAAACATTACACATTAGTTATTTTCACAATATATATAATTTATAAAGTTAATCCTATATTAGTGATTCAAAAAGATAGATATGTTAACTACGCATATTTGCAACAAAACTAAAAGTTATTCTAAAAACGATGAAAACAAAAAGTAGAATTATCAATGAATAAAATAAAATATATATTTTTTAAAAATAAAATATGTGTATTTTAGATATTATATAATATATAAATATATAAGATTCATTAATATATTATTACTATTTATTTTATGGACAAGATACTAACACCACTATTTATTTTATAACTGACATATTTTCCTCTCCTTTGTTTCTATGGGGTCGCATACTTATGTGTATCCTTTCATCATCTATACGGTGTAACATTAGGAGAATAAAACTCACGAATCATCTTGATGTGGAAAGATGTTATAGATATCTATATTAATACTTACAAATAAATATACTTTCTGAAATGATTGGAAGACAAGTTACAGTTTTGATAATGTAACATTAGGAGAATAAACCTCTCAAATCATCTTGATGTGGAAAGATGTTATAGTTGTCTGTATTAATACTTACAAATAAATATACTTTCTGAAATGATTGGAAGACAAGTTACAGTTTTGATAGTGTAACATTAGGAGAATAAAACTCACAAATCATCTTGATGTGGAAAGATGTTATAGATGTCTATATTAATACTTACAAATAAATATACTTTCTGAAATGATTGGAAGACAAGTTACAGTTTTGATAGTGTAACATTAGGAGAATAAAACTCACGAATCTTCTTGATGTGGAAAGATGTTATAAATGTCTATATTAATACTTACAAATGAATATACTTTCTGAAATGATTGGAAGACAAGTTACAGTTTTGATAGTGTAACATTTGGAGAATAAAACTCACGAATCATCTTGATGTGGAAAGATGTTATAGATATCTATATTAATACTTACAAATAAATATACTTTCTGAAATGATTGGAAGACAAGTTACAGTTTTGATAGTGTAACATTAGGAGAATAAAACTCACGAATCATCTTGATGTGGAAAGATGTTATAGATATCTATATTAATACTTACAAATAAATATACTTTCTGAAATGATTGGAAGACAAGTTACAGTTTTGATAGTGTAACATTAGGAGAATAAAACTCACGAATCATCTTGATGTGGAAAGATGTTATAGATGTCTATATTAATACTTACAAATAAATATACTTTTAAAATGATTGGAAGACAAGTTACAGTTTTGATAGACATTCTATAAACACCCGAGATGTCTATTACATCTATGATAGGGTGATTCATTAAGCATAATGTTTATTATTTAACAAAAATAGGCAAATTTCTCTATTAGAGAGGATTTGCATAACTATTTATAATGTTATAAATGAATAAAAATGTTTTGAAAAGAAACTTTTCCCTGGAGACCTTATATATTTTATTTAATACATAACACACTGCTATCAGCAATGCTTACATAAATAGTTATTAAATTTATAAATTTAATTGCCATCTATCGTGAAAATTTTGTACAAATAAATTTACTGGCCATGTGTTTCCTTTTAATAATATCATCAAATATTATCTCTACAGACCTTACTGTAATGATATAAGTTATTGGATGAGAGAGCTCGGTTCATCAGTAGTGAACGCTCTCAGCAGTTTCGCCAAATTAATCTCTAGACCGCTCTACTATTGTATTGGAATGCTTTTCTTATATACCCTGTATTTACTCTGGAAGGCAGCTTAGGGGCGTTTAGTGAACTATGGGCATAAACTAAAAATAAAGGTTATATCCCAAACCAATCCAATACAATAGTAAAGCTGTCTAGAGATTAATTTGGCGAAACAGCTGAGAGGGTTCACTACTGATGAACCAAGCACTCTCATTAAATAACTTATATCATTGTAGTAAGGTCTGTAGAGATAATATTTGATGATATTTTTTAAAAGAAACACATTGCCAGTAAATCTATTTGTACAATGTTTTAAAGATAGATGGCAATTAAATTTATAAATTTAATAACTATTTATGTAAGCATTACTGATAGCAATGTGTTAGGTATTAAGTAAAATATATCAGGCTTCCAGGGAAAAGTATCTTTTCAAAACATTCCTCTTCTCTAGCTATAGAATAAAACATGGTAGAATTCACCTTTAGAAGGGCGTTCGTGTATGAAAGCTAGTGAATAAAAATGTTTTGAAAATCTACTTTCTCCTGGAAGCCTGATATATTTTGCTGAATATTTATACAAGGGCTTATTTCTATTGAAGTGTATTAGGTGTAGTTTGGTTATAGAACTATATAAAATCTATTTTTGTAAATAAATTATACTTGTTATATTATATCTGGATAAGGTGCATAAATTATCAAAAAGGCATTTCCTTATCGTGAAACTGAAAGTTGCTGATGGCTTGCGCCATCTATCGGAATAAATATTGACTATTCTCGTTGATTTTTAATTATTAAAGAATTGGCCAAATACTCATTCTTGAATAATCAAGAAAAGCTAACTACGGACGCGTTTCAGGCTGTTGGCCCTCATCAGCGTGGTGCAAACTATACCTCAACTACCAAAAACACTGGTCATTCAGACATCCTGAAAATATCATGAAACAGGTAGTTAAGGTTGATTAATTAAGAATAGGTATTTGGCCAATTCTGGAATAATTAAAAATCAACGAGAATAGTTGATATTTATTCCGATAGATGGCGCAAGCCATTAGCAAATTTTAGTTGCACGATAAGGAGATGCCTTTTTTCATAAATTATACTTATTATAGGAAGATAGAGGCTGCCTGGCCGGCATTCATATTTCATCAAATAAAAGATACTTCGGCCAGTAAATCTTTTTACAGTCTCGACGTTTCGACAAAAATCTTTTGTCCTCGTCAGGAGCGAACAAAAATTAAAACATTAGGCAAAGCCTTAGAATAATTTCTAACGCTTCGCCTAATGTTTTAATTTTTGTTTGCTCCTGACGAGGACAAAAGATTTTTGTCGAAACGTCGAGACTGTAAAAAGATTTACTGGCCGAAATGTCTTTTATTTGATGAAATATTATAGGAAGGTTCCTCGTCTTCCTACTGTGACAATATAAATATATGCAAATACAATCATATACTATGTCACTAGTGTCATTTTATACCAGTAAAAAGGCGTCTTGCCAACGAAACTTGTACATTGTAAATGTCCTCTTATAAAATAAGCTTTTCTTCCCAACTTATGTTTCTTCTTCTGTAATGTCGATAATTTTCTAGAAATTTATTATTTTATTTTTATATAAAAGGGCATACCTGGATCTGTAAAAAAAAATATTCTCAAAATATTTCGAGAGATTGCTCCCTCTTTATCAATTTATTGTACAGTAAACTTAATTTACAAATTCTCTGAATATTTTGAGAATTTTATTTTTCTTTACAGATCCAGGTATGCCCTTTTATAAAAATCTAATTTATGGATCGCCTTTTGACTTAAATTATATATATTCATTTTTATTGTGAAAAAATAGTACAAATGTAATATTGTACTGGGATAAGGTGCATAAATTAAGAAAAAGGCTTCTCCTTATTGTGCAACTGAAAGTTGCTGATGGCTTGTGCCATCTATCGGAATAAATATCAACTATTCTCGTTGATTTTCAATTATTCCAATTATTACAATTATTTGGCCAGTTTTGTAATAATTAAAAATCACACACACAACGAGAATATTTTATAAAACGACATTCGAAAATTATCCCGCATGTGTTTCTTTCCAACGAAAAAACCAAAATTCATTCCAAGGAAAAATATATATTTCCGTTTATCATTACTCTTTACAATTCACCTTTTCATACTTCATCCCAAAGGTTAGAAATAATCGATATTTCTCCTTGGAATAAATTTTGGTTTTTTCGTTGGAATGAAACACATGTGGGATAATTTTCAAATGTCGTCTTACAATTACAAGCTGCATTATATTAAAATGTAGAATAGTTGATATTTATTCTGATAGATGGTGTAAGCCATCAGCAACTTTCAGTTGCACGATAAGAAGATGCCTTTTTTATAATATTATTTTATTGTTAGTATTTTTTTAAAATCTATTCATTATGAAACGGAGATTATAATTGAAGGAAATGTCCAATCAGATACATTAAATCTTCTCTTGTTAAACAACCCAATCTTCTATATTACTGACAATATTTCTCTCTATTGAAGAACAAGAAATTCATTCGAGACTTTCATTTTATAACTTGAATCTTATTTATCTCTATCTAATTTATTTTTTTCCAATTTTTCATATTCTTCCCTTTAGGAAATATTTATTCCTGATTGAATTTAGAATCACAATATCAAACGAATATTTTGGGTGCAGTTAAAATTTTCTATAAAATCATTCATTCGTTTGGTTTTTCCAGAACTCTGATTTTTAGATATGCTGTGTTGATATATGACTAAATATTCTCATTATAAAATTTAATCTATGTATATGTTATATAAAAATATTATTTTATTTAAAATTATATATCATTGTGATTCAAATACTCTGTTTAATCTACCGCCAGAGGTCGCGCTTTTTCCCTTATATAACCCGTTGTTGTTGTTTCCCGTTGGCCGGCTCAAACTTTTGTTGTGTAAATAAGCTTTTCATTTTTTTATTCTTACGCCATAATCCAGGCAATACTTTTATCAAATTATGTTTTTATACTCATGGATACCAAAATCAAGCAACAGCTAATAATTCTATAACTATAATATTTCAAAATCAGCAGGAAAATAGTTTTATATAACATATATATAGCTTTATGAAAATAGAGCACTCCATACTTAAATCATTAGATAATAAAAAGACATAGATTGAATAAAAGATTTATTTGCCAATATTTCGGTTGGCTGAATGCCAACCTTTATCAAGGCATTACACTTTTTGGCGTTCAGCCAACCGAAATATTGGCAAATCTTTTATTCAATCAAATATATGCCTTTTTATTATCTAATATATATATGACTAGGTTTTTCTATTAGAAATCAAAAATTTGTTTAGAAAAAGGCAAATATTCTTAAAGGAGCAGAAAAAATAAAGAAAATAGATCCATTTTCATTTTGACCTTTTATATTCATTTATTAACGGCTTGGATACATATTTTTCATTTGAAAATATACCAGTGTTTTAATGTATTTATTATTTTAGTTGATAAACACACTAACGGGGATAGAAATATTATACCAGAAAGAACTGATGAAATATATTTGAACTTGACATGAATATACAGAACAGAATTTATTTTGAAAAAAAAAAAAGAATCTCCTTATTTTGCAACTGAAAGTTGCTGATGGTTTGCGCCATCTATCGGAATAAATATCAACTATTCTCGTTGATTTTTAATTATTCCAGAATTGGCCAAATACCCATTCTTGATTAATCAAGAAACGCTAACTACGGACGCTTTTCAGGCTGTTGGCCCTCATCAGCGTGCGTGGTGCAAGCTGTACCTCAACGACCAAAAAAAAACTGGTCATTCAGACATCCTGAAAAATCATGAAACGAGTAGTTAAGGTTGATTAATTAAGAATAGGTATTTGGCCAATTCTGGAATAATTAAAAATCAACGCGAATAGTATCTCCTTATTGTGAAACTGAAAGTTGCTGATAGCTTGCGCCATAAATCGGAATAAATATTAACAATTCTCGTTGATTTTTAATTATTCCAATTATTCCAATTATTTGGCCAATTTTGGAATAATTAAAAATCAACGGGAATAGTTGATATTTATTCCAATAGATGGCGCAAGCCATCAGCAACTTTCAATTGCACGATAAGAAGATGCTTTTTTCATAATATTATTTTATTGTTAGTATTTTTTAAATATCTATTCACCATTAAACGGAGGTTATAATAGGAAGAAATGTCCAATCAGATACATTAAATCTTCTCTTGTTAAACAACCCAATCTTCTATATTACCGATATTATTTCTTTCAATTGAAGAACAAGAAATTCATTCGAGACTTTCATTTTAAGACTTGAAACTTTTTTTTTTGTGGTTTTTATTTATCTCTATTCAATTTATTTTTTTTCCCCAATTTTTCATATTCTTCCCTATAGGAAATATTTATTCTTGATTGAATTTAGAATTACAATATCAAACGAATATTTTGGATGCAGTTAAAATGTTCTATAGAATCATTCATTCGTTTGGTTTTTCCAGCACTCTGATTTTCAGATATGCTGTGTTGTAATGACTAAATATTTTTATTATAAAATTTAATCTATGTATGTGTTATATTAAAATATTATTTTATTTAAAATTATATATCATTGATTCAAATATTCTGTTAAATCTACCGCCAGAGGTCGCGCTTTTTCCTTTATATAATCCGTTGTTGTTTTTTCCCGTTGGCCGGCTCAAACTTTTGTACATTATGTAAATAAGCTTTTCATTTTTTTTATTCTTACGCCTTAAGCCAGGCCGTACTTTTATCAAATAATGTTTTTATATCACTATATATATAAAAGTCAATGTCTGTCTGTTTCGCGATAAACTCAAAAACTACTGAACCAATTGGTATCAAATTTTGCATGTCGCTTTTGATAAACCTGAGGAAAATATTCGGCTACATTTTGATTAGTATTTTTGGCTATTTATTTTTTTCATTTGAAGAACCTTTTTTACGCGGAGTAATCCGGAATGGAATGAATACCCAAATATGGCCATTTTTAATAAGTATCGGTGGTTCAGTGGTAGAATGCTCGCCTGCCACGCGGGCGGCCCGGGTTCGATTCCCGGCCGATGCATTTTTTTTTACAATTTTTAAAACTTATTTATATTATATATAATATAAATATACAAGGTGCGTTCATTAATTTCCAGGACTGCTCTGTATCTTTGAAAAAATAAAAAAAAGCAAAAAACTAATTTGTTATTTTTAAAAATATGCCCCTCCTGCCTCAATACACCTGTTCCATCTTTTTTTCCAATTGTCGAAGCAGGAGATAAAATCACTTTTTGAGAGGTTCCTCAAGGTTGCCTTCTATTCAAATTGTATCATATCAACGTTGTCAAATTTCCTTCCTTTTAACTTTATTTTCAATTTAGGATAGAGGAAGAAGTCATTGGGGGCTAAGTCGGAGGAATAGGGTGGATGAGGGATCTGTATGGTTGAATGCTTGGCCAAGAACTGCAAAACAACATGGGCTGTGTGCGGCCGCGCATTATCGACGTGAAGTATCCAGTCATTGTTTTGCCATCTTTCAGGTCTTTTAAGGCGCACTGCCTCCCTTAAGCGCCTCATTATCTTCAAATAAACCTCTTGATTAATTGTACGTCCGCGAAAGGAATAAATTCATGGTGAACCAAACCATTAATATAAAAAAATGTAACAAGCAATGTCTTGACTTTGGATTTTGTAAATCTTGCCTTTTTGGGTTTCGGTTCCCCTCTTTCAATCCATTGGCTGGATTGACGTTTGGTTTCCGGGTCATACTGATACACCCATGTATCATCCCCGGTAATGATTTTTTGCATCCATTCTGGATCGGTCCGAGTCATTTCAACCATGTTTTTGCAGACATCCATTCTAACCTCCTTTTGTTCCTCTGTTAGAATCCGGGGAACAAAATTTGAAGACGTCCGGATCATGTCCAAATCTTTTGTTACTATTTGATGACACAGTCCTACAGATAGTCCAGTCTCTGAAGATAAGTCTTTAATAGAAATTTTTCTGTTAGATTTAACTAATTCCTTTATTTTGAGCTTGTTTTCCTCGCAACGTAATGATCTTGGACGCCCAGTATGCTGATCATAGTTTACCTTTTCCCGACCTTTTATGAAGCGTGAAAACCATGCAAAAGTTCTTGAACGGGATAAAGCTGCATCGCCAAAAGCTTCTTTATCTATTTTTATATTATATATAGTTTTTTAAATTTATAAATCCAATTGCCATCAATCGATAAAATTCGTAACAATTATATTTACTGGTAATGTATCTATGTTGGATCGTTTTTGTGAAGATAACTCTCAGATTTATAAAATTAAACTTTAAACATTTTTATATAGAAACGAGTTAATTACCTCGTTTTTAAGTCAACAAAAGAATCATCTAATTTACATACATCGTTCTAACCAGATTCAACTTGTGCAAAAACAGACGACAAAGAAAAAATAAACAAATTAATAATAGAGGGTAAATTCCTATTTTTTACAAGCTTTCACACTCAAAGAATATTCAACTTGTTGCTTCAGTCTATTACAGTTACCTTCATTAAAGACACGAGATAACCATGTGTGAACAAAATTGCTTATGTCTCTTTCTATATATATTTAAAACAGACAACCGGCTATATCAAAGACATTCCACTTTCATATGTTTTGTTTTTGAGTGGGTAATCTTTTACTTTTTTATATACAGTAGAACCTCCCTGTAAAGGACACCTAATTGCAGAGCCAAAGTGTTCTTTAGGGAGAGGTTTTCTCTTACCGGAGATAATATTTGACATTTTTAATTTAAAAAACACATTGCCAGTAAATTTAGTTGTTATAAATTTTATAAATATTGTGTTTTGTTAGTTTCCATCAAGTCAAATTCCACTATAAAGATAATTATATGGACAAATATTCTTCAATTTGATCTGTTTTTGACCATTATTCACAGCTCACCTAGTGACCTTCTGGTAGCTTTCTTGACTCCTTCTAGCCAACTCATCGCATGTCTTCATCTTTTCCTTTATCCTTAAATTTCTTTCCCAACATCAGCATATTTTCTAAACCATTTATTCTCATTATGTGTTTAAAGTAGGGGCAGTCTAATATAGCATAGACTCTTTAAGTTGGGGGTCGGTGGAAGGCTGGTTAAACAGTTTGGTTTTCGACCACTACGACCCGGGTTCGATTCCTGCATTGGACACTTCTTCTGTAAAAAAGAAAATGCTCCAATAGCCCCCGATTCTTGCAAAAGTCCAACCCCACCAGCGAGTGCAAGTAACCAAACGGGGCTCTGGCACATTTGTAAGTGCAAAGTCGAACTGCTTTTCACATGTGTAGACATGTGGTGTACTTACAGTAAAAGCAGTCGCTAACTACCCACCATTTGGACACAATAACAACAACTCTTTAAGTTATACTTAAGTAATTAAATAATGTTTAATGAAATCTTCCCTTTTCAGATAAAATTTCTTTTACACAACTCAGCCTTTTAATCACTATTTTTCCAGAAAAAAAATCTAATTCTATTTAACAAGATGTCTTAATAAAGATAATCATTGTTGTTTATTTTATAAGTATAAAAAACTTTCTAAAAAAAAGGTTTCTTTACATTCTTTAAGACCGTAATTTTATTGTTTAAACAATAAAAACAAACTCTTTACAATTTTTTTCCTTCTAATTATATATATAATTATCCTTTAATTATACGAAATAATGGAGAATATACGTATTTCTATTATTTTCCACGATATTTACTGATTATAAAGTGAATTAAAATAACTATTTAATAGAAAAAAGTGGAATAAATTCGATGTTTTTATCTTAAAACGCCGTGAAATCAGTGGAAAAGCGTATGGTTGCCTTTTTTCCCAGTAAACAAGAATTTTTTAGCTCAAATTCTTAATATAATCCTGTACTGTTTGTCTTTAATCATTCTAATTTTTGTATAAACACTCATGGACAAAACTTAAATAAATTGTACCTCTTAGTATGTATATCAGGATTGAGACAATAACTCTGAAAGATATTACAGTGACTTTTATTGAAGACACGAGATACCCAAATTTGAACAAAATTGCTAATGTATCTTTCTATATATAAAAAATAGGCAACAAGTCATATCAAAGGCTTTCCACTTCCTTATGTTTTGTTTTTTTAGTATAATATTTTACTTTTTTATATACAGTAGAACCTCCCTGTAAAGAGCACCTAATTACAAAGCCAAAATTTCCTTCAAGGAGAGGTGTCCTCTTACCGAAGAGTTACTACATTGTAAAAATGGTAATTATGCAAATGAAAACTGTCCTTTATAGAGAGGTGTCCGCTAGCGGGGTGTTTGTTAAAGGGAGGTTCTACTGAATATATAAAATATTATTATTATGAATTCAATTAATATCAGCTCTCTGTAAACATTTTCTTCTTCTATTCACCATTTCAGAGGATAATAAATAAGTATATGATAATACCTCAGATCTCTATTTTCTAAGTTGTCTTACAAAAAGACAATAAAATGCAACAAAAACCCTAAATTACAGTAGAATCATACACACAGTTTATGGAAAAGTGAAATTTTTATAAGTTTATGATTTTGCTTTGTTTTAAAAATGAATCAATGTTGGTTCCATATGTTTGAATTGAATATTACACCTTAGTTCTATATATTTTATTGCTTAAAAAGGAACACAACAAAAAAACTACAATTGCAAATGATTTGATAACTAACTAAGAAAAAAATAAATATATCCAAAATGATGATGATAAAAAAATTGAATATATCTGCCAGAAAAATGCTTCTATGAATTAGAGAATATAAAAATAATTACAAAATTAACATATAAACTCTAAACACACAGTAAGGAGTGGTGTACAAATTACTCCTTAATCTTCTTCTTCTTTCTTATCTCCACTCAATCACACTAAGGTATCAAGCTTGTAAAGCTTGTTGATGGTGTCTGCCGGGGAAGAGTAAAGCTCATCAATGGATGAGTCAATACAGTCAATAATATGTCTTGGGGTTGCAGGCTGAGAATTAATCCTTAATAAAACACAGCGCTTGAATAATTCTAAATCATATATATAGATGACGTGGTAAATAATTTTATTGTATAAATAAACCGAGTATTTAATAGAGACAGTTTGAAAAGGTATAAAGAGACAAAAGAAAAAATATATAGAATAAATATCAAGTAACACTAACGTTTGTGATTTTTCAAATAGGTGTATATGTTTTTTGCCAATTTAATAACTTTATTGACATCTCGTCAATCTTTACACTCAAAGGGAGTTATAAGGTAATAATAATGGTAGGAATGAAGAGAGATATTTACAATCGACGTAGCCCTATCCGAGGGCACGTCCGGATCAGGAGCTTGAGGCCGCCTTGAATCTAGACAGATCCCTTCCATTTGGGGAGTTCATGTTCGGAACATGTTTGTGTTGTAATGTGTATGAGTTGTCTGAACAAACTCGCTACGACTTAGAAGTTGAACTGAATGTTTATTCAATCTAGCAATCTTATTATATACAAGATAGAGATGAAAAGGAAATAATTTACATAAGTTTAAAACAATTGACAAATGGAATAATTTTGCATAGTTAACAATAGGTAACAATTATAACACTTAACATAGGTTATTTACATATCACAACATGTTTCCCCTCTGCTACAACAATTAAAGAATGTCACGAATCTAGACACCCATCAATAATCAGATCAGGCAAATCAAAAGGCGGTTGACATGCCTCCCCTCTGCTTAAAAACCAAATCTTTGTGGTTTTCTTAACTCTCTTCCAAACCTTGAAAACCGGGGCGTTCCGGATGGTTCTGGTGCAATCCCAGCGGATGTAGTCGCGCCTTCCCTCTGGTCAATATTGGTCTCTTCACTTGACCGCTGTATCGGGGCTGTGGATGACTCGCCCATCGTTGGACTGTCGCACTGCGGATGTTGAGCTTCTGGGGAGTCGGTAATTGGTTCTGAAGACAACTGGCTTTTTTCGTAGCCTCCATCCCTTGGCCTAATAAATTGTTGATTTCTTATCAACCTATTTCCCGATGGTGTCACAACTTCAAAGCTCTGAGGAGAATCAGCCTGCGCTGAAATCTTCACCGGTGTCCATGTCTCCCTTGGATGTATTTGACACCATGCATCCTCTCCTACATTGACCTTGGGATAGCTTTTACTATTTCTGTCATACTGCTCTTTCATTGAGCTCTGTCTTTTCTTTTGGCATTCTCTATACTTCTCCAATTAGTTTGATAGGGTCTATATAGCGGTGTAATTCTGGGGATCTGACATCGAAGGCTCCTCGATAAACATAGCTGTGCGGGTGACGGTAGGTCATTTTTTGGTGTATTCCTATATGCCAGAATAGCCAGATATGGGTCGGACCCTTCATCTCTACATTTAATTAATTGATTTTTTATTGTTTGAATGTTTCTCTCGGCCCCAGACCATTAGATCTATGAAGGTGTGGACTTGAAAATAGCTGTTTTATACCCCATCTTATACAGAAGTCAGTCATAATCTCTGAGCGAAACGGTGGTCCATTGTCGGACATCATGGTTTCCGGAATCCCGAATCGTGCAAATGTTTCTCTCAATTTATTTTTTACATTAATCGCCGTAGGTGGGTCCAATGTAAATACCTCCGGGTAGCCACTATATCTGTCGACCACTAACAAATGGGGCTTTTTCTGAATATAAAATATGTCCAATGATACTGTCTGCCATGGATAATCTGGAACTGGGAAAGGTTTTAACGGCTGCCGTATTTTTGATTTCTGATGTTTTTGACAAATTTCACAATTTTTTACTTTTTCAGCAATGTCGATGGACATTCTCGGCCAAAATAAAGATTCTCGCGCCAAACCCTGAATTGCAGATATCCCTTGGTGCGATTGGTGCAACAAATTAAGCATATTATTCCTTTGTGTCTTCGGAATCACTATGGCCGATCCTATACATAATAGATCATTCCATAAATACAAACGGTGTCTGAAATCGAAAAATACTTTGGCATCTTCATCGACGTCTTTTTTGCATATAGGCCATCCCTCAATCACATAATCGATTACTTTAACCAAAGCAGGATCCTCTCGGGTATCTTTCTGCATCGCTACCAGTTTTTCGTCCGAGATATTAACACGTACCATCTTGACCATTCTTTTGTCTTCAAGAAAAGGCGTTGGTAGTTCGTCCATGGGGTGAGTATCCCTGGATAGGGTATCAGCCACAATCAAGTATTTTCCTGGTTTGTACTGCAATTTGAAGTCAAATGCTATAAGCTTCATTACTAATCTTTGTAGACACGGAGATATATCACTCAGCGGTTTTTTGACTAGAGGCAATAAAGGCTGGTGATCCGTCTGTACAACGAAAGTGTGTCCTGACAATAGATATTCGAACTTTTTGCATCCATAATAAACACTCAGTAACTCCTTCTCAATCTGAGAGTACTGTTTCTGCGAGTCGCTAAATGACGCGGATGCGAATGCTAGAGGTCGATCTTCCTGTAGCAGAGCAGCTCCCATTGCATCTTTGCTGGCATCACACTGCAAAATCAGCATCTTGCTTTTGTCAAAATGTGCCAACGAAGGAGCATTCCTCACGCATTCCTTAATATGATCGAATTCCCCATCCTGTTTAGGCCCCCAATGCCAGACAACATTCTTTCTTAATATTCCTCTTATATTGGATGTGGACGCAGCTAAATTTGGAATGAATTTTCCTAAGTAATTATAAAGACCCATGATTCTTTGCAGCGACTTTTTATCCTCTGGCCTTTTAAAGGTAATTAATTTATCAATCTTATTTGGCTCTGGATCAATTCCATTTTGTGATATCACATGGCCCAAGAAACGAACTTTCGTTAGACATATTTGAGCCTTTGTTAAATCAAATTTGATATTTTTTCTTTTGCTTTTTCTAGAATTCCCTTTATTTTTTTATTGTGCTCTTGAATGGTATCCGCATATATGAGCAAATCGTCTACATATGTAATATTTTGAAAGCTATCCCTAAAGATATTCGTCATTTTCTCAACAAAAATTTGTGCCGATATTTTCAAACCAAATGGCAATCGGTTATATCTGAATTTGCCAAATGGCGTGGTCATCACCAACAGATCTCTGCATTCCTTTGCAACTGGAATATGCCAATAGGCTGATTTCATGTCTAACACGGTATAATACTCAGCTTTGGGTATCTCGTGCAATAGTTCAGCTGGAGCCGGAGTCTGGAAATGTCTTCCCACAAGGGCCTCATTTAATTTCCGAGGATCTAGGCATATTCTGATTTGACCAGATTTTTTTTTTTACAACGACCATAGGATGAGACCACTCTGTTTCATGATATATTTTTGTTACGATTCCTTGCTTCACCATCTTTTCCAATTCAGACTGAACTTCGGCTCCGAGGCTTGTTGGGATGCGCCTGGGAGGGACTTGCACAGGAGAATATTCAGGCTTTCTGTAAATCTTACATTCCGAGTTGATTAATCCTACTCCTTGAAATACTTCGTGGTATTGTTCGAGGATTTTTTGAGTTTCAGAACACAATTTCATTTCATCCGTGTTTATATGATTAATTCGCCTCAATATTTCAAGCTTCTCGCAAGTATCGCCCGTGATAAGTGTCTGCGCTTCTACATCGGCTACGATAAATTCAAACATTCCTTTCTTTTCACCATATTGGCATAGCACATTGCATTTGCCGACGATAGGCAATTCTGTATTTCCATATGCGAACGCCTTTAATGACGTGGGTCTGATTTCTGGTCTTGTTGGCCATTGGTTTATTACTTTATGAGGAAGCACATTTATCTGTGCGCCAGTGTCCAAATGTACCGTGGTCTTCTTGCCATTAATTATTATTACCGCGGACCACTTGTCCGACCGAACAGTCTTTACAGCAACTTCATTTAGATTTATCTCGTCACAGGATTCTTCAGCTTCACTTTCCGCTAAGAGATTTCTTATACGTTTTGTTCGGCAAACTACTGAGAAATGATTGGTTTTTCCGCATGCATTACATTTCTTCCCATATGCTGGACACTTTCCATACTTGTGTCGTTGTCCACACCACTTACATGGTTCTATTATTCTTTCTCTTCTCGGGTTTATACCGCTTGGTCCTGCTTCTGCATTTTCCATTCGAATTGTATCTTTCACCCAATTACGTTTTTCAATTTTTTCAATCATTTTTTGCTCATTCAACGATGCTACTTGTGAACATGTTGACTCGGAGATCACAGCTATCGAAATTGCCCTTGGTAGTGTCAACTGTGGATCTTCTAACAATTTTCTTTTCACTTCTCGGTCAAGTATTCCAATTATAAGGCGATCCCTTATGAGAGATTTTGTTAAATTCTCGAATTCACATTCTTGTGCCAGATGCTTTAATTCTGTGACAAATTCCATGATTCCCTGCCTTTCCTTTTGTACACAGGTAAAAAATGCATTTCTCCTTTGAATCGTATTTTTGAAGGGCTTAAAATGGTTCGTAAGCATATCAAGCATTTCCTTTACATTTGGGTAGGTATCATTTTCACTTATGTGAAATGTTTTGTATATCATCACTGTTTTCTCACCAGCAATATGCTTCAAGATTGCTCGCTGACGCACCAGCGGCATGCTTTCTAAATTTACCGCTATTGCAAAAATTTCAAACGACTCTCTCCAGGTTTCCCATTTTTTCTCGTTGCTGTACGGGACAAATTCCGCCGGCGGCTTGATTCCTTCCATTCTACTCAATGTTGAATTAATCTGTTTTAATTCGATACTTTTGTCGACTGCGCCATGTTGTAATGTGTATGAGTTGTCTGAACAAACTCGCTACGACTTAGAAGTTGAACTGAATGTTTATTCAATCTAGCAATCTTATTATATACAAGATAGAGATAAAAAGGAAATAATTTACATAAGTTTTTTTTAAAACAATTGACAAATGGAATAATTTTGCATAGTTAACAATAGGTAACAATTATAACACTTAACATAGGTTATTTACATATCACAACAGTTTGATGATAATGTCGAAGAATTTGTCAAGAAGAATCTTGTCTTCAGGCGTGAGTAGCCCGAGGAGGTGCTCCGTTTCTTCTTCGTAATAGACCGCGATATCCCTCCTGACCACATTATTCTTGTTATAGATGGAGTGCAGGAATTCTCGATTCTTCAATCGGATGATTAACTGTTCTATGTCCACATCGCACTCGGGATTAAGAGCTATAGAGGGTGCAGGAGAGGTCAGGAGCTTATGTATATGTTGTATATATATATTAATTAATTGCTACCACAGATTGTGTGTAAGCTCACAGGTAAATAGGCGCTCACCGAAACAGAAAAAAAGGTTCCTTTGTTTAATATTAGTTTCCCTTTTATATTTTGTTATCTCTCTTGTAAATCAATAAATATAATGTTTAATTAATAATTCTTGGAATCAGTTTCATTAAAAATTCTAAGCAAAGTCAACAGTATATTTATATAAAGGTTTTTTTTTTCAATTCAACGCATTTTCTTGTCTTTTATAAATATCAATTCCTTTCTTTTTACTTACAAAGGTTTAAACCAGTACTAAATAAATTGAAAATCTATCTTTATTCGTGAATACGTTTATTTATCAGTTTTCATTTTAATATAAACTTAAGATTTCGGGCATATACAATATCATATTCAAAACTGCGTTAAATGCAAGACGTTTGTCGTCATCTAAAGACGTTATTAGAAAATGAGACGGTCTAAATAAACAAGCCCAGGACAATGGACTATGAAACCCAGGACAATTGACTATGAAACCCAGGACAATGGACTATGAAACCCAGGACAATGGACTATGAAACCCAGGACAATTGACTATGAAACCCAGGACAATGGACTATGAAACCCAGGACAATGGGCTATGAAACCCAGGACAATGGACTATGAAACCCAGGACAATGGACTATGAAACCCAGGACAATGTGCTATGAAACCCAGGACAATGGACTATGAAACCCAGGACAATGGACTATGAAACCCAGGACAATGGATTATGAAACCCAGGACAATGGATTATGAAACCCAGGACAATGGACTATGAAACCCAGGACAATGTGCTATGAAACCCAGGACAATGGACTATGAAACCCAGGACAATGGATTATGAAACCCAGGACAATGGACTATGAAACCCAGGACAATGGACTATGAAACCCAGGACAATTGACTATGAAACCCAGGACAATGGACTATGAAACCCAGGACAATGGGCTATGAAACCCAGGACAATGTGCTATGAAACCCAGGACAATGGACTATGAAACCCAGGACAATGGCCTATGAAACCCAGGACAATGGACTATGAAACCTAGAATAATGGACGATGAAACCCAGGACAATGGACTATGAAACCCAGGACAATGGACTATGAAACCCAGGACAATGGACTATGAAACCCAGGACAATGGACTATGACACCCAGGACAATGGACTATGAAACCCAGGACAATGGATTATGAAACCCAGGACAATGGACTATGAAACCCAGGACAATGGACTATGAAACCCAGGACAATGGACTATGAAACCCTGGACAATGGACTATGAAACCCAGGACAATGGACTATGAAACCCAGGACAATGGACTATGAAACCCAGGACAATGGACTATGAAACTGATTTTAAACATCTTTCTGTTCGATGGAAAAAAATATGTAGATAGTGGAATGTCTTAGTTTGAAAATATCTGAGGAATAAAATGATTTAACCTCACACTATATATTTTTAAAAGTTCGTTACTTTTTGAAAGTAACTTTTGTATATAAATATATGACATAAATGAATAGTTATTCAGTTAATGTGTTACTCCTGTTTAAGGCCTGATTGGTATGATTAACTCCGCCTTTGCCGGTTCCAAGCCCGGATGAAAAAGGAGGAGAGAGAGCAGTAACAAGCTTACTAAAAAACCTGGGCTCTGCTGGCCTGGCTGATAGTACGCTGTAAGGGCTCCTAATCCAGGGATACAGGATGAGCAGCGTTTGTACTCCATATTAGGAGCGGCTTCACATGGCCTCTGTTCCTCATGTCAGAGGCGGCCATTTCTTTTGGAGCTAAGTCGGCCTGCTACTGAGTAGTGCTCCCAGTCTTAATGACAAAGACAGACACATTTTACTTCAACCTGTCATGATGGTTGTCAAACAGTCACCATCAAAGTGAGAACTTGATATCCTAATATGATTGAGTGGAGATAAGAAAAAAGAAGAAGAAGAGAGAGAATTTACATATTAATGAAATTTGATGAAGAAACCTATCTCCCGATGTATTTTCGATTTGTTTGTTGTTGCTTATTCCACAGATGTTGACATCATGGAGACGGAAAGAGGGTGCTGTTGGTCTGAAGACCTGGAAGTATCATTCAGTGTGACTTCGCTTCTTTTGGTCTCCTGACATGGAGCCGTTCCTATGGAGAACAGACAATTGATACCTTCCTACATTAGCCGGGTACAAGGTGGCCCTACCAGGAGTTCAACTCCCGACGTCCTGTGCTACCTGTTTACACCCTCCCTCCACTTTGAGGTGGTAGGATAAGATTTTGGGAGGGTATTTGTTTTGTTTTTTTTAGTATAGAGAATCAATAGCTACTGTGAGCCAGTACTGTATTGATATTATTATTTAATTTTTAAAACCTTTTATTCAGTTTTAAGTGTAAATTTATGTATATAGGCTTGATTATTTTCTATCATTTATCAAGAAACTTCAAATGACCACATTGTTGAGGGGCGCTTTTTATACTACGTTAACGAGCTCCAAAAACCAGAAAGAACCTCAATTTCTCACTTTTCTAAAATTAATGATTCATTTATCAAAAAAAGACAAACATACATAGGCTAACAAATATTTGCCTTCTAGCCGCATTTTGTATTATAAATTACCTCATATAATATTTACGAACGGAAAAATATGTCCAGAGTAGCCTAGTGGACATGGCATCTGCCCGGTAAGCGGAACACTGTGGGTTCGATTCCCATCCCTGGACACTTTTATTTTTCCGTTTATCATTACTCTTCACAATTCATCCTTTTCATACTTCATCCCTAAGGTTAGAAATAATCGTTATTTCTCCTTAAATTAAATTTAGATTTTCGTTTAAAAGAAACACATGCGGGATAATTTTCAAATGTCGTTTTATAATAAAAATTGTTTATCGTAAAGATAAAGGCTGCCTGGCCGGCATTCATAGTTCTTAAAATTAAAGATACTTTGTGAGTTAAATATTTGTTTTTTGACTTGTGCTTTAGATGTTGTACAAAATTTGAAATATCGCGTGAGAACGCCCTTGCAGCCTTTGAATAATTTTTAACGCCTTGCCAAATTTTCTAATTTCTGTTTGCTCCTGACGAGGACAAAAGATTTTTGTTGAAATGTCGAGACAATAAAAAAGGATTTACTGGCCGAAGTATCTTCAATTTGAAGAAAAATTGTTTAGTTAATATTTCAACCAATTTTGCATATAAACTAAGAATTAATTTAAAATTTTGCATATAACCTTTGGATTAATTTTTAAAATTTTGCATATAATCTTTAGATTAATTTGAAAAATAAAAAATATTTAAAAAGGCACAATATTTTCTAATATATTTTAAAATACCTTTACTCTATAAATATTAAAAAAACAAATGATTGAGGAAAATATATCATTTGTGTGTTGGGTTTGTTAATGGAGGTGTTTATCCTCAGTAATGGAGTGGAAGTATGCAAATCAGAAAGTGGGTCAGATAATCCCAGAAGAAATAGGACATGTCAAGATCTCAGTAGTTGGACTAAGAAAAAAGCTAATGACTTTTTTTCAGGGATTTTCAGGCCTATTTTCATTAGCGTGGCAATGATGCATTTGCCACTTGTTAGCCATCAACTTCATTTCCTACTGCCCTTGTAACAATTTAATTTTTTCTATATTTGTCTTTGAAGTTTACAGAAGATATTTTGTATTTATTATTATCCATAATTATCCAATATAATAATTAAATATACAATCGTAATTATTTTCATAAAACATATACAGTAATTATAGTTTTGAAAATAGAGAGCAATCAATAAATAAATCTTTAATTAAAAAAGCATATATTAGATCATGATATTTTGATCTAATATATGCCTTTTTAATTAAATATACTTACAGTATGTGTTCCATTTTCTAAATAACGATTACACTAGTACACAAAATAAAAAAGAAAAATTCTCCTCCTCAAATAAACAAAACATTTTCTGGGTTAACTTTTGTGCTGATTAACGTGGTATCAATATTTCTTCTTTTCGATTAGCTCAATTTCTCAAGTTGTGGAAATAATGCCTTTTACCCATGATATTCATCTATTGGAGGAAAAGTTATGACATTAAACTTATTACTATATAAATAAATGCGCCAACGATGGTGCAAATGAAGAAACAATATTATACATATATGCATGTTATTTATTTTACTTCAATAACTGCCCTTGGATATAGATATTTATCAAACTACTTACTCTATATCCATATAAATTTTCATTTAAAAATCTAATTTTTCCCCTTCATTTTCAAATTATCAGGAGAATTGCTTTATATATAAAAGATGGAAGGTCTTAACAAAAAGCTGTGTATGCGAAGAAACATTTTATTTGGTTTAATAAACATTATTTATAAAGATGCAGTAATATTTAGGAAGTAATAAAAAAATTATAAATGGATTTAAAGATTTTTTCTCTGAAGTCTATTATATTTTGTTCGTCATCACGCATCAGATTCTAACAATAATCCGCCACCATATGTTGATTCCAAAGACCATTGTATAGTTGCTCAATGATTTTAATATCTTGGTGGAAGCGTTCACCTTGTTCTTCGCTCTCTGCACCGAGATTATCAGGGGAAAAGTTTAAATGTGAATCCATTGCTGATCAATATATTAAATATAAATGGAAACGTCCAGTGTAGAAAATAGGAAGCTCGGTGTAGAAAAGGTAAATTCCATTGTAGAAATGGAAACGTCCAGTGTAGAAAAGTAAACGTCCAGTGTAGGAAATAGGAAGCTCGGTGTAGAAAAGGTAAATTCCATTGTAGAAATGGAAACGTCCAGTGTAGAAAAGTAAACGTCCAGTGTAGAAAAGATTACGTTAGTGTAAAGAGGTTAACATTTAGTGTAGAAAAGGAAACGACCAGTGTAGAAAAATGACCTCCAGTGTAGAAAAGGTTACCTCCAGTATAGAAAAGGTAACGTCCAGTGTAGAAAAGGTAATTCCCTCTATCGGAGAACATAGTTGGGCGGATCAGCTTGACACTCTGTTGCTAGGTGACGGCCGTTTGACATTCCCTTGGGATCTGAACAGAGACTTTTGGTCGCCTCTCATAACCGGTCACCTAGAGTTCCACGATTTCTAGGAGATCAACTAATTATTTTTCTAATTTAGACCTGTAATATACATTAATCTGTAGTTTGTACATACAGTTGAACCTCTCTATAGCGCCCGATTTTAAATACGTAGTACGACATGTCTATAGCACCCTCTCTTTATATCACTTTATTTTGGTGAGTCCCAAGAGGGGACACTATAGACAGGTTGAACTGTATATATATATATTGTTGCATCAATACGCCCTAAATTTATTCAAAATATTCTATGATATTTAATATATATTTGTAACAGATTATTAGATTATCATCATTCCTTTTTATAGTTTCATTCCTTTTGTAATATTTTTATTGTACATATATCTTGATTGGTTATTGGAGCGAGAGAGGACCTAGGCCAAGACTGCGGATCACGACCTACGAGGAAGATAACGAATAAATAAACACAATAACTTTAAAAGGTAATTTATTTTTATTTACTTTTTTTTTATTCGCTTTAAATATGGAAACCCGCTCGGGAAACGTGTATAACACCAAGAAGGAGGAAACCAAGGTCGATGACCCTGCAAATATGCAATTTGGTGTAACAATATGCAAATAAAGAGTAAATTTACATATTTATCAGGATAAATGGGGGGATAGGTAAATATAGAATTATAGATTTTGTGTTATTTCTCTCTAAGAAGGTAGACTATATAAGGAAATTATTCTTATCTCTATCTCTTTTCAATTGAACTTATCTTACTATAAAATTTCGAGTGTATTCTATTTCTATAAGGACATTATAATACAATATAATGCGGCTTATGATTATAGAACGACGTTAAACAAGTTTTAACGCAAATGTTTCTTTTTTACAGAACGAAAAATCGTAATTTATTTTAACGAGAAATAACTATTCCTATCCTTAAGGATGAAGTATGAAAGGATGAATTGTGAAGAGTAATGATGAACGGAAAAAATAAAAGTGTCCAGGGATGGGAATCGAACCCACTAGTGTTCGCTTAACGGGCAGATGCTCATGTTCACTAGGCTACCCTGGACATATTTATGAACGGAAAAATATGTCCAAGGTAGACTAATTACATAGCATCTGCCCGGTAAGCGGAACACTGTGGGTTCGATTCCCATCCCTGGACACTTTTATTTTTCCGTTTATCATTACTTTCCACAATTCATACTTTCATACTTCCTCCCTAAGGATAGGAATAGTTGTTATTTCTCCTTAAAATAAAGTTCGATTTTTCGTTCAAAAGAAACATTTGCGGTAAAACTTGTTAAACGTCGATCTATAAGGACACTATGTGATATATGTAAATAAAAATATTTTGAATACGTGTATGTAAATAAACTGACATCCATGGTGGTTTGTAAAGAGACCATAATAAACCTTAAGAAACTTAGGTAACTGATCAAACTGTACATAAATTATTGAGTATAGTTGGATTCTATACGGCTAATATGCAAAATATGGAAATATTACATGTTAAAACGCTTGTATGTAAAAATTTAACAGCCATTGTTATAAGTATGTGAATATACCATGAAAAGAACCATAGCTATATTATGCTATATATTATATAATTATGTAGAACGGTGGTCGGGGTCTGTGGAAAGATGGTCTAAGCCGTTGGTTTTGGACCGCTACGACCTGGGTTCGATTCCAGCAATAGGCATCTTTTTTTTTCCTATATAAAAAAAAATTCTCCGATGGCTCCCGATTCTTGCGAAAGTCCAACCTCACCAACGAGTGCAAGTAACCAAACGGGTCTATGACACATTCGTAAGTGCAAAGTCAAACTTCTTTTCACATGAGTAGACATTTTGTTAAGAAAGGGGTAGATTAAGGAAACTCCCTCTTAACAAATAAAATTTTTAACCTAAAGGTTTGATATAGGTTTGGGCTGCCTCGGGTGGTCAAGCAAGAAAGAAAAAGAAGAAAACCTCGGCTACACCTATAAAGTTCTTCTACCCTTTATTTGAACAGCATGGTCAATTTATATACATTCAAAGAAATTTACATAATAATTTATACATTCAAAAGATATTTACATACTATATTTCATGACTTTTAACACATGTGGTGCACTTACAATAAAAGCAGTCGCCTTCTTCTACCCACCATGATTATCATGGCCTGTACCACGTATACAATGTAAGACGACTATATAAAATATGTAAAAGGATAAATATTATAACATGTGTATCTAAAAGGTGACATTCATTGTTGTCGGTTTGTGAGGGGCCCATGATAAACCTCAGGTAATGTAGATGAAATATTAAACATTTCTTATATTGTAACAAAAAGCTAAAAGTTGAACGAAAATTCGAAAATCAGTAAATGTGTTTTCTTAATTTTTCAACTTAATCCCAGTACACTTCCACTTTTGCACTATTTTTTAAATATTTATTCTGTTGAATATATTCACTAGTACACTAATGGACAAAACTTAAGAAGTTGAAGTCCTTTATGTCTCCGGTCATCTTTTTTTTTTCTTTTTTGAAGTAACAAGAAGTAATTTTGTTCATACTTTGTTATTCGTGTGTCTTCAATAAATCTACTGTAATATCTTTCAGAGTTATTGTCCCGATATATATATACTAAAAAGTTCAACTTCCTTAATCCTCATACTTCATCCCTAAGGTTAGAAATAATCGTTATTACTCCTTAAAATATATTTAGATTTTTCGTTCAAAAGAAACACATGCGGGATCATTTTCAAATGTCGTTCTACAATCATAACCCGCATTATATTGTATTGTAAATTACTTTATATAATATTTACGAACAGAAAAATATATCCAGGGTAGTCTAGTGGATATGGCATCTGCCCAGTAAGCGGAACAATGTGGGTTCGATTCCCATCCCTGGACACTTTATTTTTCCGTTTATCATTACTCTTCACAATTCATCCTTTCATACTTGATCTCTAAGGTTAGAAATAATCGTTATTTCTCCTTAAAATAAATTTCTATTTTTCGTTCAAAAGAAACCCTTGCGGGATAATTTTCAAATGTCGTTCTACAACTTCCTTAAGTTCTGTTCATGAGTGTAGAACAGGTTATTAAGACATATAAAAAAGTGAGTATATCTCTATAAAGATAACAATAGCTGTTGTTGAAAGAACGAATCCGTTGTTTGGAAGGAAATGTGATTGGACGAGAAATGTTTATGTTGTGAGACATTTAGGTCTGTTTTGTCTCTCGCCTTGTTTACTCGTCTCTCTCTATCTCAATGGAAACATTCTATAAATAGAAGAGAAAGAGAATCTACTTTCCTGCAACAATATATGTTATCATAAAGATAAAGGCTGCCTGGCCGGCATTCATATTTATATAAAAAATAGATTAGATAAGAATTAGACATCAAAGCAATAACGCGCCATCTATACATATAAAATAAAAGGATTTAAAAGCGCGATTGTTTCTTTTATACATAAAACGAACTTCTACTGTCCTTACTGCGATGAAAAAATATATTGGGAGGGCTTGGCTCATCAGTGGTGAACCCTCCCAGCGGTTTCGCCAATTTAATCCACCAGACAGCTTCTCAGAGCTCTAATACTGTATTGGATCATTCTGCTTTTATATGCTACACTGAAGGATGGAATCTTAGCAATGATCTTCAAGTAAACTATGGACATAAGCTTTCATCGCAGTAAGGACAGTAGAAGTTCGTTTTATGTATAAAAGAAACATTCGCGCTTTTAAATCCTTTTATTTTAAAAGAATTAGACATAATAGTTAGAAATCTATATAATAATCTTTGTAATTATTATTATTATTATATTACTTTATTTATTTCTTTTTACTTAATTTATTATACTTTTATTATTATATATTTTTATTTCCAAAATCATAGTCTTTGACGAGTTTAATATTTGTTTTTGACTCGCGCTTTAGATGTTGTACTAAATTCGAAAAATCACGTGAGAACGCCCTTGCAAACCTCAGAACATTTTTTAACGCCTTGCCAAATGCTTTATTTATATTTACTTCTCCTGACGAAGACAAAAGATTTTTGTCGAAACGTTGAGAAAATAAAAAACTCCAACTGGTCGAAGTTACTATTTTTTTATATAAATATATATTAGTAAAATTAAATTTTATTGCCATCTATCGTTAAAATTTTACACAAATAAATTTACTGGCAATGCGTTTCTTTTAAATATCATCAAATATTATCTCTACAGACCTTACTGCAATGATATGAGTTATTGAATGAGAGGTCTTGTCTCTTGATGATATTTAAAAGAAACGCATTGCCAGTAAATTTATTTGTGTAAAATTTTATAAATATATATGTTATATTATAAAATAAATGAAGCTTCCAGGGTTGTTTCTTGTGTAACTTTTTATTTTCAAACTTTCGGACTTGTCAGTCCTTCAACAGGATTATCACGTTAATAACTTATTAATAAATAGTATTTTTATATACACATTATTATATACATGAAAAAACAATAGATAAGTGGGTCAGGTGTTGATATTAAAAATAAAGAAGGCATCTCCTGACCACGAACACATGTGCTTTTTAGATGGCAGAGCGCCATCTAGTGGAGCAAAAATAAACTAAACGTTTATTTAGCTTGCTCCGTGATATTTGGCCAACCCATTTTTATTATTATATACATATTTTAAATACTTATATTGCGAGAAAAATATATTACATTATTTTAGTTTGAAAAACAAAATATTTTGAAAATATACGTGCGTGGTGGCGTGGTGGATGATACATGCTGGTTGAATGATATCTCGAGACTTCAAGTTAAATTTAATAAATTCATGAACTATTGTGTTATATATAGAAGAGAGCTTACATTATATGTTATATAAAAATTATTTTTAATTTCAAAATATATTCTTCCTAGATCAAATTACTCTGTAAAGTCGAACACCAGATGTCGCGGCTTCACTCTATATAAACGCATTGTTGTTTCGTGCATCGTTGGTGTAATGATATCATGCAAGATTTCCATTCTTGCGACCCGGGTTCAATTCCCGAGCGGCGCAGTTTTTTTCCTGGCCTCACCCGGTGATGATCCCCTGGCCACCCATCCCAGGCCCCACCAACAGTACAATGTATATAGTTCTTTGTATATATATTGTAGCATGGTTTATTTGTTTGCATAATTTTCATATTGTATAAGTTTACATAAGGTGTTTTTATATGTCATTTAGCTATATAAATGCACGTAGATACAATTTAAGGGAGACAGACCGGGCAGTCGGCGTTTCTTGCGCTCCAGGGGCCTGGGTTATCCTTATTTCTCTCTAAGGTAGACAGTTAGAGAGAATAAATTTCGGTTTACCTCTCCTCGTGTCATTTTTCAACGCGACCATATTACGCTTAATGCGTCCATTGGGGCTCAAAAATCATCCATTCTGGTTAGCATCCCCGTAAATAAAGATATTTCCGTTTCCCTTTAGGAAAGTGATAACTGATTTAAGGTGCGAATAATAGAGTAATAAAATATTACATACTTACATATGAAAAAAGGCATCTCCTTATCGTGCAACTGAAAGTTGCTGATGGCTTGCGCCATCTATCGGAATAAATATAAACTATTCTCGTTGATTTTTAATTATTCCAGAATTAGCCAAATACCCATTCTTGATTAATCAAGAAAAGCTAACCAGCGTTTCGGGCTGTTGGCCCTCATCAGCGTGGTGCAAGCTGTACCTCAACGACCAAAAAAACTGGTCATTCAAGGCATCCTGAAAAATCATGAAACGGGTAGTTAAGGCCAGAATTGCGTGAGACCGATATAGATGGCGCAAGCCATCAGCAACTTTCAGTTGCACGATAAGGAGATGCCTTTTTTCATAATTTATGCACCTTATCCCAGCACAATATCACATTTGTAATATTTTTTTCATATTTACACATCTAAAGAAAGATTTGAGCTGGTCAAAGTAAAAAGATATAGAAAATATGTTATTTGTTTAGTAGCCCGTAAAACCATATTCTCTATCTTTTCCTTTATCCGGCTCAAATCTTTCTGTAGATATGTAACTATAAAGAGAGCATATCCTGATCACAAGCACATGTGCTTTTTAGATGGCAGAGCGCCATCTAGTGGAGCAAAAATAAACTAAACGTTTTTTTAAGATGGCGCTCTGCCATCTAAAAAGCACATGTGCTTGTGGTTAGGATATGTTCTCTTTATTTTTAACTAGCGGATGTGCCCAGCTTCGCCCGGGTTTTACCCGAGTGAATGTTTGTCTAACGAACATTTGTTAAAACAATTCTCTACAAACTTATAAAAAAAAAGATATATTTTGATAATTTGAAACGCGTAAATTTGAATCTCTCGATAAAGTGAACATTTTTTCCCGGTCCCTGTGTGCCGTGGCATCCTGAATTTTGTCTTCCATAATTTTCTACATTACAAAATCGTCGTTTTATCTAGTGAACATTTTTTCCCGGTCCCTTGAAAGATATTCGATAAGTTGAATAAAATCATGGTCGTGAATCTCTCGATAAAGTGATTATTTTTTCCCGGTCCCTGTGTGCCGTGTCATCCTGAATTTTGTCTTTCCTAATTTTCTACATTACAAAATCATCGTTTTATCTACATATTTTCCCGGTCCCTTGAATATTACTCGATAAGTTGAATAGAATCATGGTCGTTTATGGAAGATGGACGTAGTTCCCGGAGGTTACCCGCCGCCCCAGCGCCAGGACCTCTTGATCCCTCTGATTGGCCGGCGGCCGGACGGGGGTGGGGGGGAGGGGGGGAAGGGGGGGGGGGGAGGGGGGATCTTGATCCCTCTGATTGGTCGGTGGGAACTTGGACTGTCCAATGGCCGGCGGCCGGACGGGGGGGCAGACCTAAGCCTAAGGTGGCGTTGCTTGCGAGTTAAAGCTACAAATCTGCAAATAACTCTAAGGATATTAAAGATATTCAAGAAATTATTTTTCGTAAACCTTTCCGGGGATACACCTAATAATATCCCAAAATTTCACGGCGATTGGATGTATGGTTTTTGAATCCATAGAGGACACACACACACACAGACACACACACAGACACACACACAGACATTCAATTTTATATATATAGATATCAACACCTGACCCACTTTTTAATATTTTTTTCTATTGTTTTTTCATATGTAAATATGTAATCTCTTTTATTTTTATTTATTTTTCGCGTCTTAAGTCAGGTATTACTGTTTCAATTATTTGATCAAATCAATTAAGTAAATCTAATTTATTATAAATAGACAGCTTCATGCAGCTTGAGGAACTACACTACAATGCGACTTGATTTACATCAATGTAAATAATTAATAAGTTACATTAGAACATAACTCATTGTAAATAGCTCAACTTGATCAACTTTCTCTCTCCACGATACTAATTATTACAGATATCTTCATTAAATAAACTTCCATCATTGCCTAACATACTGTAAATAACTACCTTGCGATTTATTCTATCTGCTTATGTTGTTGCTTATTTGTTTAATGTATATGTTTATTCAATGCTCCTTTTCTTAATTGTTTATTTTCTTTTTGATAATTCTGTTACCTACTCTACTACAATTATTGTAAATAGTTTCACGCGCAATTATCCAGATCGGATATAGCGTGTCTTGTTTGCAACTGGTAATAAATAATTGAGTAAATTGATTTGAAAATAAAGCAATCTATTTGCAAGGTGTAGAGCGTCATAACTAAAACTGGTTGATATAGTTTGGATTGCTTTTTTTCAAAACGATAACCAGTTTTGGGGTTATAACGTTTACGCCTTGCAAGTAAATTGTTATTTAAAGTTGATTTTATTGTATTTTACACTAATAAAACACTTGAAAATTAGATAAACTATTCATGTATCGAAAAAGCAAAAAAAAAATCATTCCAAAAGATTTTTTGTTCCAATTTTTTATATTTCTTCGAATACGATAAAACGGCAGGTTTCCAAAGAATCTCCTTAACCTACATTATTAAAAAATTAATTATCAAGTAATTACTCTATTAATTAAGATTTTTAGACACTAGTGATGCATTCTTCATATTCTCACGTAGCGTTTTCAATTTTCAGAGATTCAAAGGAATCCCAATTAACTCAATCTTTCCAAGTGTTTCTAAAAATATTAATTATGAATGACATCCAATAATAAAAACAATGAAAAAAAAATATCAAATACTTTCATTTATTATTTTTTTATTGTTTTGATTATTGGATATCATTCAGAATTATTCTGACCACTCATATGAATATTTTAGATTGCAGAGCGCCATCTAGTGTAACAAAAATGAACCAATCCTTGATTCAACATGTTTCATAATATTTGACATCTCATTTGCTTGATAAATTAAGAAAAGCTAACCACGTATGCCTTTCGGGCTGTTGGCTTTCGTCACCCAATAATAATAGGCTTTTATTTATTATTATTCGTTTTATTTACTTCAGTAGAAGGGCAATGATGCCCGAAATCTTGAGATGAGAACATTAATAAAAAGAAACTAATTTATAGAAATCTATATTTAGGAGATTTGAATCATCATTTTTAATGTTTAAAATCACATTTTACACTTCCATATATTATGATGCATTAGTACACTATCTGTTATGAAAATTTGAAACTACATAGTGTGATCAATAATTTCTAGGAATGCTAAAAATTTAAAGAAATACAAAAGAATAATAAAGTTTTATTTAAAATTTCTCAAAATGATCACCGTCACTATCTATACACTTGTTCCATCTTTTTTTTTTCCAGATATCAAAACACCTCTGAAAATCCTCATCATTCAGGCTGTGTTCATAATATTCTTCGTATTCTCCTTTATTTCAGGTAATGAGTCAAATTGACGAACTCTTTCAAGACTTTTTTAATTTTAAGGTAAAGGGAAAAGTCGTTGGGAGCAAGTTCAGTAGAATAGGGTGGCTGGGGTAATAAAGCAATTCCGTGTTTATCCAAATAGAGTTGTACAGTGACGGCCGTATGTGGCCGTGCGTTGTCATGATGTAAGAGCCAATTTTTCTGATGCCATTTTTCGGGTCGTTTCTGACGCACAGCCTCCCTTAAATGTCGCAATACATCAAGATAGTAATGCTGATTATTGGTCTGACCTTCGGGCACGATTTCATAGTGTACCAATCCCTTTACATCAAAGAATGTGATAAGAAGACACTTAAGCTTCGATTTGATCATCCTTGCTTTCTTGAATCTTGGTTTTCCAAGCTCTAGCCACTGGCTTGATTGCCTCTTAATCTCGGGATCATATCCGTACACCCATGTTTCATCTCTCGTGATAACATTTTTGAGCCGATGGGGATCAAAATTAAATATTTCGACCATGTTTTTGCACGTTTCTTTGCTATGCTCTTTCTGCTCATTCGTTAAGAGATGGACAAATTTAGCAGAGGACCTTTTAAGATGCAGATCATTCTTTATGATGGTTTAGCATGTTCCAAAAGAGATATCCAAGTCTTCTGATAGCTCTCTGATATTTATTCTTGAGTTTTCTTTAATCGATGACTTGAATTTGAGTGCATTTTCGGGGTTTCTTATCGATAAAGGTCTGCCAGTGTGTAGATCATCCTTGACGCTTGTTCGACCAGCTTTAAATCGTGAAAACCATTCAAATATCCTCGATTGTGATAGGGAAACTTATTTAAAAGCCTGCTTCAACATTTGAAATGATTCGGAAGCTCTTTTCCTTAATTTAAAGCAAAACTCTATGCAGACTCGCTGTTTTTCAATACAGTCCATACTGAAGTTAGAAAATGTTCTGATATACTCGAGCTTATAAATTCGAAAAAAAAGTGCGTTCGTCTGTGTGATCAATTCTTTTTCTACGTGTTGATAAATGTTTTATCTATAAGGTTCTTATAAAATCATTTCATTATTTTGAATATTTTACGTGATCCAGTCTCATTCCTGGAAATTATTGATCACACGTTGTATTATAGACGTATATGATTCTTTTAAAAATTAAACAATTTCTACTGTCCTTACTGCAATGTAAAATTGTTTAATTTTTAAAAGAATCGTGAGCGTCTATTATATTTTCGAATTTCCATAACAATATATAACCCAATAGCAGAATTTAAGATACAATCCCTTTTTAAGCTATAATGTATATCTCCCCACTCGGTCAAATCTAAAGGAATAGTTTTAAAGAGAAATCTCTGGAACACAATGGGATTAGAGTTTTACGACTCCCATTTTGTCTCCGTAAGAATGTCACCTCTGGGAATGACATTCTGCCTATTCTCCGGAGATAGCGCCGTTAATAACAGACTTTTAGAACTCTAGAACAAGGTCTAGTTAACTTATATATCTCAACTAAGTTGTATTGTTATTATAATCGATAGAAATAGCTATGAATACAATGATATATTTAAGATAACGATAATCTCATTTTTTCTTGAAAAGGAAGATACCTTGGTCAGTAAATCTTTATATTACATCGACGTTTCAATGAAACGATAAATTGAGGTAATAAAAAGATTTACTGGCCGAAGTATTTTTATTTTTAAGAAATATGAATGCCGGCCAGGCAGCTTCTATCTTTACGATAATCTTCTCATCTATAGATATAAAAATGTATGTGTATGTGTGTGTGTGTCTGTTTGTCCATTATGCCTGACCAAACCACTCATTGGAACGCCATGAAACTTTGGGAAGTTATTTAGTATAGTACTGGGAAGGTTTCTAGCAAATAAAATTTTGAAATAACTTTTCCACTAAAAATAATCAAGGTTAATATTCTAATTTATCTGTAATAATTCAACAATCTGCTCTAAGCATTATCATGATGATACGATGATTTTGTAATGTAGAAAATTAGGAAAGACAAAATTCAGGATGACACGGCAATTTATTTGAGACAAGAATAATGTTACAATTCCAAGGCAAGATACTATTTCTTTAACTTCCAATTACCGAAGGAACCAATTTATCTTTCCAAACGTATCTACACCCACTGTTCCCTCCATTTCTTTAACAATATCGAGAGGCGTACGGTCTACTCGCATCTCCTGTCCGCGGGCTATCCACGCAGTTTTATCGACCGGCATTTTTTCACACCCAACCAAAAAAGAACCACACCTCCTGTATTTAAAAGCACCTGCGTCCTCCCATACTCCACCACGAATTCCGGTATTGGTTCCTTTTTACGTAAAATTCCCTGTAACGATTGCGATTTACACTACATTGGAGAAACAGGCCGAACAATCGCCATCAGAGCCAGTGAACACGCTCGTAACATCCGCTCGAAAGACAAAAAATCGCTCATATACCAACATATCGCCGAGTCCGGACATTCCTTCAATCTCGACAACACAACCCCCGTTTATAGCGATATAGCAAACAAATACCAACGCTTAGTTCTTGAGGCCCTTGTTTCTAATACTACCCCCAGCCTCAACAGAAAGATTGACCTCCCGCCCCAATATTCTGTTTTTTATTCTACCTCAGATACACCTTCTTCGTAACTTTTAACTTTATCTTTATTCCGCTGATTTTTTATTTTTATTTTTTATTTTTATTTTTGTTTTTTCTTGCTTTTGTCTTCGCCTCTCGTTGTCCGCCTTTCTCACTTCGTCTTAGGTATACAGATTTTAAACGGGCTGATATTCTTTATACAAACTCAAAATAATATTTATACAGAGTAAAATTGAAAATATTTTGTTATTAGCATGTGCTCTCGCGGGCGTGCATCAGATTGTTTTTAATATTTTTAATACTTTTAAACTGTCGCTTATAAATATAGCATCTCCTTCTTATTCATGTCAACACCTGATGAAGGACGGGTGACGTCCGAAAGCTTGTGTACAGCTCAATAAAGAAACTCACCACTTTCCTCTTGATCTCCCTTTGAACCAATTAATATTGATTTTATTCAACTTATCGAGTATTTTTCAAGGGACCGGGAAAAAATGTTCACTTTATCGAGAGATTCGTTAGAAAAACCTTTACTCGGGTAAAACCCGGGCGAAGCCGGGTACGTCCGCTAGTTCACTATAGAAAAATAAACACAAGTTAGGGAGAAGAAATTCTTTATATACGAGGACAATGGTACAAGAATTCAGGTAAAAGGTACTTCTACGGCTACAGAATAACACGAGTTGTAACATTTTATAGCTTTAGAATTAAGACAACGTTAATTTCCCTTTTCATAATAGAAAAACAAACACAAGTCAGGGAGAATAAATTATTTTATAAAAGTACGATCATATCCTTCTACGGGTACAAAATGATACGAGCTTCCAAATAGCAAAAGGATAAGAAACCCTGTGAAAACTTCATCAATTTTCAGTCACACACAATCAGAGATTATTTTCTTATATAAATATTTTTCCCACAAACGATTTAAAAACATTTCCTCATAAAAAATTATAACAAGCAATTTACAACCAACTATAAAAGTTTTAAGGAATTTATTTTCAGAATTGAGGCAGTAAAGAACCCCAGATATGTGTCTCTGTGACGTTAGTTTGAAGAAATCAAGACATCTTCTCCTCAAATGTCCAGCTTCTTAAGAATACAGAAGACAGGTAGATATAGAAACATCATCGAATCAAAGTCTTTCTTATTTACAGAAAACAATCTAAAAAAGTGAAAAATACTACTGGATAAATTGTAAAAAATGGCATTTTTTAGTTGCACGATCATGAAAATCCCCTTTTTCTCAATGTGAAAAAAGGTAATACCTTTTGTAGATATACATTCAGAATTAATTAAGTCGGTGGATGAGAGGGTAACACGCTCGATTCCCGACAGTCATGAACCGGGATTGAATCCCGCGAAAAAATTTGTTTAATATGTGAATAACCTTCACATATATTATTCACTGGTCCAATTATCATGAACTAGGTTGGTCTTGTTGAGCGGTACCTATTAATGTGATTTTGAACCAAAACATTCAGATTTATTCATCAATATAAAAATTTAGTAATGTATATCTATTCGAATTTAACACTAAATCAAAAAGACAATCTTATGTAACATTATTCTTTTAATAACCTTTAATGGTTTAATGTAGAGGTCTTTTGTGATTGTGATCATTTATTACTATTACTAATTATTAGAAACACATTATTGACTGTTAGAATTTTACACAAATAAATTTAATGGCCATGCGTTTCTTTCAAATATCATCAAATATTATCTCTACAGACCTTACTGCAATGATTTAATTGCAGTAATACTTCATTGCAGTAAGGTCTTTATAGAGATAATATTTGATGATATTTAAAAGAAACGCATTGCCAGTAAATTTATTCATGTAAATTTCTAACGATAGATGGCTATTAAATTTATACATTATTGACTGTATTGACTTATCCATTGATGAGCTCTACTCATCCCCGACAGACACCATCAACAAGCTTGACAACTCTAATATGATTAAGTGGAGATAAGAAAGAAGAAGAAGATTATAAGAAATGAAACTAAAAGAAAATTCTATTGACCTTTCTGCGAACAAGCCCTACGAATATTTTTAATCGTTATAAGGACAATAGAAGTTTATTTTATTTATAAAAGAGACATCCGTGTTCTAATGATTTTATTTCTTATTACTTTTTATACCGTTACTTTTCGAAACCCGCGATCCAGTATCGTATCGCTCAATGGACACTATTTTCTTAAAGAAAATATGTTTGTGTGCTTCAAAAAATCCAATTTCATGCAGAAATCTAACCCCCACCACTAAATGCAAGTAATCAAATGTGTAAGTGTGAAAAAGACAACACAAATAACATTTTAATATCTTAAAATAGTCAATATTTCAGATATCTACAAGTTTATCGGTTTTTGTTTCATTATTGGATTGATAAATGATATTTCGACATTATGACTTTTCAATTATTAAACAGCTTTATTTTCTGTCAGCGAAACTTCCATCATTTATCACACGTCACTATATCTTCGTTGGCCAACTGACACTTGTCCATTTTTAACACACTTTGATTTAAATAGATGATTCTGGTTTTGTCCTGAGCTGAAATTGAAACGAATAATAGAGAAGTACAAAACCTGGTGGATTGACCTTTATATAGACCTTGTGTATTCATATATATCTCAAGCTACTAAATTGTAAAGGCATTCACGTTTTGCTTTTATTTCTATAATTTGACAATATTAATGATATAAAAACATAGGGCTCCCCTTCCATCAAATTAAACGTTAAACTAGACGCCATCTATTGACCGTCGCCGCAAACTAGCGGTCTCTGGTCGGTAACAAAGCCACAACACCAGCTTTGGCAAACTGAGAAGAGTCCACCTAGAAAAAATGATTTCGGAATAATAGCCCTCGTCAGTCTAGGGCGGACTTTATTCCATGAGATCCACGCGGGATCCAATGGAATCTTCACAATCTGCCAAAGAGGTGTTTAGCTGGCAAAGTGGTTGGGCTAAATCCCGTGTGGATCTCGTGGAATAAAGTCCGCCCTACACTGACGAGAGCCATTAGCTCGAAACCATGTTTCCTAGGTGGACGCTTCTAAGTTTGACAAAGCTGGTGTTTTGGCTTTATCGCCGACCTGAGGCCGCTAGAATGCGGCGACGGTCAATAGATGACATCTAGTTTTGACGTTTAATTTGACAGGAGAGAAGCCCTATGCTTTTTTAGATCAATTTCCTCCCGGAAAAGAAATCCTTCAATATTAATGATATTTACAAAAAAATCAAGATTGTGATAATTTACTGATCGAAATTATACTGATGTTTAATCAGATTGATTAATAGATACATCACGACACACATAAAAATTGACATTTTTCTCCTTGCCTATATCAACATAGCAAGTCAAAGTTTAACAATGTTTCTTTCCATTACATTATTAATAAGTTTTAGTTATTTCTATAAAAAAATAGACACTTCGGCCAGTTAGACGTTTTTATTTTCTCAACGTTTCGACAAAAATATTTTGTCTTCGTCAGGAGAAGTAAATAAAAATAAAGCATTTGGGGCAAGGTGTTAAAAATTGTCACGCCTTGCTAAATGCTTTATTTTTATTTACTTCTTCTGACGAAGACAAAATATTTTTGTCGAAGGGTTGTGAAAATAAAAAACTCTAACTGGCCGAAGTGTCTATTTTCATAGAAATATGAATATATATGTTCCAAAAAAGGGACCTTTACTTTCATTTGTGCATCCAAACGATGATACTGTGCTTCACCCTAGTAAAGATCCTTTGTTGTGATGATAAATAATGAGCCACAACGCCATTTCTGGGGATTTCAGAGAACAAGCCATCCTATATGCCACGGTTTCGTGCTTTGGCCCTCATCAGTAGAAGGACGGCTTTGATTTCATAACATTCTATCAGAGGTCGCATTTAGTGTCTATTTTTCATAGAAATATGAATGCCGGCCAGGCAGCCTATATCTTTACGATAAGTTTTAGCTAGTTGAAGAAAGACTTTCCCTAAAGCTTTTCCTTTAATCAGAGTATATAAAAAGAGTTGTTGCGTCTTATTCTTTTTTGTAATTGGTCAAAATTCACAAATCAGTGATAATAAACAAATTCTCTGATATATTGACCGATAAAAGGTTTGTCCAGTTGTACTACCAGTACTAAAGTTCAGCAAGAAAGTTGAGAATATTGTTGAAAAATGAAAAATAAGATGACCAGAAAGAGCACTCAGTGACTTATGTTTTATCGCTAAGAGTGTGTATAGCTAACTACCTTTTTTATTGATTATTTTACCTTCGAGTCAAAAGGCGATCCATTAATTAAGATTATATGAAAGAGCGTACCTGGATCTGTAAAGAATAAAAATTCTCAGAATATTTCGAGAGATTGCTCCCTCTTTATCAATTTATTGCACAGTGCAACATTGATAAAGAGGGAGCAATCTCACGAAATATTTTAAGAAAAAAATTGTTTTTTTTTTTTTTTTAAAGATCCAGGTACGCCCTTTTATATAATCCTATTTTACCTTTGTTTACTTTTCTATTTGGAATCTGAAACGAGTCTACATAGGAAGGAATTTTTTAATAAAATACTTTTGTTGTTATTTATAGAAATATTTCATTTTCTATCATGACCCAATCTTTGTTGATGGTTGCTAGGCAGCAAGAAATGAAACTAAATCTTCAGATTTTTAATGAAATTTCTAATAAAGGTTTTGTTTTTTTCCCCTCCACTATGTTGTTGTTTGTGTCGTGTCCAATGAAGAGCCTCAGATGTCTCCATACATCTCTATCACAGCAGTCGCAATGTTCTCTATCTTGGGTGTGTAAAGCTGCTGTTCTGGGTCTATGTCAATTTTCTGTTGTTGTTGTTGTCGTGTCCAATGAAGAGTCTCAAATTTTTCCATGTACCTCTATCACAGCAGTCGCAATGTTCTCTATCTTGGGTGTGTGAAGTTGCTGTTCTGAGTCCATGTCAATTTTCTGTTGTTGTCGTCGTGTCCAATGAAGAGCCTCAGATGTCTCCGTACATCTCTATCACAGCAGTCGCCATAGGGCCCACAATTGATAAGTCAAACCTTATCGATGATTTTCAACTTCCATATCTATGATAATCTAAATTGTGTGATCAGAAAATCATATTTATAAATACAATTTAAATTTATAAAATGTAATTTACTAATATACCTTTGATATGAAACCATATTTTCTCGGTGCAATTTCTTGAAAAATATATATGTACCTGTCTACAGACATATAACTCTATGTCCAAAGGTTCTCTAAATACCTCTAAACTGTCTTCCTTCGTCTTCATCTTCATTCTTATCTCCACACTGGGTGAAGTAGAATGCGTCAGTCTTTATCATCAAGACTGGGAGCAATACTCAGTGGCAGGCCGACTTAGCTCCAAAAGAAATGGCGGCCTCTGACATGAGGAACAGACCATGTGCAGCTGCTCCTAACATGGAGTACAAATTCTGCTCATTCTGTATCCTTGGATTAGGAGCCCTTACAGGGTACTATCAGCCGGGCCAGCTGAGCCCAGGTTTTTTAGTGAGCTTGTTACTGCTCCCCCTCCTCTTTTTTCATCCGGGCTTGGGACCGCCAAGGGCGGAGTTCCTTAGTAAATACAAGGTATATAACAAAAACAATCCAAAAGGTATAGCGGTCTGGAGACTAATTTAGTGAAACCGTTGAGAGGGTTCACTTCTGATGAGCCAAGCCTTCTCATATAATAATAACCTTTATCATTGCAGTAAAGTCTTTATAGAGATAATATTTCCGATTCTATTATTAAAAATAAGCACAATCTCAAAAGTAATCGTTATAAAACTATATAATTGTTTAAAATATATACATGTCTTTTATTGGTAGATAAGAGAATAAGCCTTTCGAATAAGATACCTTTCTAATGTCTATAGAGATAGAACGTTAACAAAACAGAGAGATGTATGAAGAATTGATAGAGACAAGAGAAAAACATTTTACTCGAATCGATATTATCGATCAATAAAAAGTCAACTCACCCAACAATCTACTTCATGTAAAATTGTTAAAAATATTGTGCAAAAAAAGGCTTACTTTATTAACATTATTAACATCATGAAACGCGATATCCCAAACCCAGGGATATTTGCGTCAATACCTTTCACTACATCACAACAAATCGGCTATATACAATCCTGTTCAATTCATTATTTTACATAATTAACTAAAAAATATTGTACAAAGAGAAAAACAAACAAAGAAGCAAAGCACACAAAGAGAGCATCGCAATTCTTTTCTTTCTAAGTTTCCTTCTCTTTTTCCAACTAAAAAAAAGGCTTACTGTTTTCATCAATAGAGAGCGAGAATTCTGTATTAATTTAAATAATATTCAGCAATATGTGTGTTAATTCAGCTACAATTTCATATCACAATATACGCTATACACTCATATTGGATTTTAACAAATAAACTCTATAGGAGAATGTACAATATTTTAAAATTCAATATTCCAATCTTAACTTTAATATGTATCCTCAAACAAACCCAAATACTACTACTTGAATGTTTAATAAAACTGCTTCCTATCGAAGAAATAAAGAATTCTTGAAATAGAGAGTAAATATATTAGAATCAGAAGAAATATGGAATCGAAACAAAATTAAATTTATTGATTCTGTGTTGTAGTATTCAATAAAATATATCTATAAATATATCTGCCCTTTTTTATTTTTCATTTTGGGAAGAATATCTTCGAATAAAATATGATTTGTAGAAATATATTCTATATCACCTATACACTGATTAATTTATTGGAATTAATCCAGAAAAAAAAACATTTAAAAATGTATAATTTATATATATTTCAACTTTCTACCGATCTAAGTTTAACTACTTCGTATAATTTTTGAAATTAAAAAAAAAAGATACCTCCATTGTAGATTTTTAAAAATAGAAAAATAATTAGAATTTTGAAAATTAAATAAATTGTCATTTTTGTTGCGTTTTAACTTTAAAAGCACACAAAAAATATAATAACTTGAATTTGTTTATTCAAGTATCAAAAAACAAAGCTTTACATATAGAACAAATAATAATTAAGAAGAAGAAAGAAACATTTTAGGAAAAGGCAAAAACAAACAAAAGTACTGGTCAAAAAGAAACATTTAAAATCACAGATTAATATCTTCAACACTTCCCCTTAATCAGATTTCAAATGTCCCTCATACCCAGTAGATATCTCAGCATTTGGAAACGCGGCTTAGGGAGCCCTTTGGTCATAATGTCAGCAACTTGATCTTTTTCAGAAATATGTTCTACATTGAAAATACCTTCTTGATACTTTTCTCTCACAAAATAGTGCCTTACTTCTATATGTTTGGTTCTCTTATGAAATTCAGGATTTTTGATCAATTTAATTGTACTTGCATTATCAACTTTTATAATTGGTTGTTCTTTTAGTGGAGAAATTTCACTGAAAAGTCTATTTAACCAAATGACTTCCTTTGCTGTATTGCTTGCTGCCACGAGTTCGGCCTCAGTTGTTGACAAAGATACTGATCTTTGTTTTTGGCTAAGCCAAGAAATAGCACCACCAGCCAGTTTACACACAACTCCAATGGTAGATCTTCTAGTTTCTGGGTCTCCAGCAAAATCTGCATCACTGAAAGATTCCAAAACTCCTACTTTATGACCCTTTTGGTACATAATTCCATATTCAGTTGTTCCTAGAAGATATTTGAAGATTCGTTTAACTGCTTCCCAGTCATATTTTGTTGGTGCTGCAAGTTTTTGAGAAACTTTATTCAGTGCAAAAGTGATATCGGGTCTTGTTAAGCAGCTCAGATGCATCAGATTACCAATCGCTTCACGAAAGGGAACATTTTCTAGAATCTCTGCTTCCCCAGGAACAGTAGAATTATCAGTTGGTGTTCCCACTTTATTCGCTTGAGACATATTGAATTTCTCAAGAATTCTTTTTATATATGCCTTTTGATTTATAAAGATTGACCCATCCGGTTGCCGCTCTATCTCAATACCCAAAAAGTAATTTAATGGTTCACTTGTGATCTTAAATGAAAACATTAGTTCATCAAGAAATTATTTGATTTCCTGTTCATTTGTACCAGCAATGATTCCATCATCAACATATATGGCAATAATGAGTAGATGATCATTTGTTTTTCTGAAGAATAAACAGGGGTCAGCTGTACTTTCCTTCAGACATCTTTCTTTCATGAAGTTGACTATTTTCTGATTCCAGCATCTTGGTGACTGTTTAAGTCCATAGAGACTTTTCTTCAATTTCCATACAAGATCTGTTCCATTGTTGAATCCTTCAGGTTGTTTGATATAAATTTGATCTTGTAAGTCTCCATAGAGAAAGGCTGTCTTTATGTCAAACTGTACCAATTTTAAGTCTTCATTAGCAGCAATTGCTAAAAGAGTTCTTATGGTGTCATGTCTTGCCACAGGACTAAATGTTTCTTCATAATCTATACCCTTCTTTTGTGCAAACCCTTTTGCCACCAGTCTTGCCTTATATCTTGTAATCTCTCCTTTAGAATTCAATTTGGTCTTTAATACCCATTTACAATCAATTGGTTTTTGGCCAGCTGGTAATGTTGTGCATTCCTATACATCATTTTCCGTTAAAGAATTCATTTCTTCATTCATTGCTTCTTTCCAAAATTGTGCATTTGGAGAATCCATTGCTTCTTTGTATGTCTTGGGTTCAAGACCTTCTGCAATATTTATTTCAGCATCAATATACCTTTGAGGTTTTGATATATTTGATCGATCTCTTAGATTGTATACGTCTGATGTTTGAACATTGCTTTCAATTTTCTCAATATCTTGAGTATCATTTTGTTCATCAATCTGATTACTTGAAAGTTCCTTATTTCTCTTTTCAATATCAAGGCTAAATGTTGGTATAGTTTCCTTGAATATTACATCCCTACTTGTGACAACTTTGTTTGAGTTCGCCATCCAAATTCGATACCCATCCTTGTTACTGCAATAACCAACTAAAATACCTTTTTCGCTTTTGGCATCTAACTTTCTTCTCTTTTCATCAGGCACATGAACAAAACATTCAGTTCCAAATATTCGAAGATGATCAACTGCTGGTTTTTTATCAAACCATAGTTCATAAGGTGTCTTTCCCTCAATTTGTGTTGGTCCTGTTCTATTCAAAACATATGTAGCAGTATTAACTGCCTCTGCCCAAAGCTTTAGGCTCATATTTTTGGCATATATCATTGAACGAGCTGCTTCTATTAAAGTCCTGTTTTCCCTTTCCGCTGAACCATTCTGTTGTGGAGTATATGGCATTGTGATCCTATGATTAATACCATACTTGTTTGTAATTTTTGAGGTTTCTTTATTTACAAACTCCTTTCCTCCATCTGTGAGAATTTCTTTCACTATATGTCCAGTAGTCTTTGTTTCCAAGAGAAATTGTTCTAGCTTTTCAATGACTTGTGACTTTTCTTTTAGGAAATACACTGATCGGTATTTTGTAAAATCATCTTTGAAACACACAAAGTATCTCATCCCTCCTTTCGAAGCCTCCTGCATAGGGCCACATACATCTACATGAATTAAGTTTCCAGGTTGAGTAGAAGCATATTGTTCTCTTGATCCAAAACTCAGTCTATGTTGTTTGCCATAAATGCATGCCTCGCAAGGTTCATTGTCCATGACTGCATATATTCCTTGTTCTTTAAGCCATTTTTGAACATGCCTTTTATTTTGATGTCCAAATCTTTCATGCCATAGTTGTAGCATATTGACATTTTGGGTTTTGGCTAAATTGACTTCTGCAGCATTTTCAGGTTTGATACTTGTTATTAACATACCATACAAGCCTCCTGGTAGTCTTTTCCCTTCTACAATAACTTCTCCAGTTGTTGTCTTAAAAAGTTTACAACCTTTTTTATCCATTTTCATTTCAAACCCTTTATCCAATGTGGACTGTAATGACATCACATTACGACTGAAATTGGGAACATACCATACATCAGTTAGGTAGTGAGTTTGCCATTTACCTTTTACACAAGTTTCAATTGTTATAGTTCTACTTCCATAAGCTATCAATTTTTCATTACTTCCAACTTTAACAGTCTGTTGCTTAGGAAAATCCTTATAAGAAGTATAAAAACTTGCATTTCTTGTAATGTGGTTAGTAGCTCCTGAGTCACCAATCCAAATGTCTTCATCTTGTTCATTGAATATTTCACTGATTAAACTTTCACTTAATTTTTAATTAAGTTTTAATTTAGTTTCATCCTTTTCTTTTTCCTTTAGTTTCTTCTGTTTTGCATACCTATTATCTTTGGCCAAGTGTCCTTTTCTATGACAAAAGTAACATTCTCTTGTTTCTCTTGTTTTCTGAAATTTTTCATTACTTTTGGTAGCTTTTCCTTTCATATTTTGCTTATTTTCATATGCATTTGCCATTAGTGCTGTCGAACTTGATGCGCTGCATTCATCTCGCTGTTGAATTCTTATTTCGAGTAACCGAAGCCTTTGTGTGAGATTGTCTACAGAACGTTCTTCTTTAGACACTGATTCCCAACACTTTTAAAATCAAAATATTCATCAGGCAAGGTGTTTATGATTCTGCACATCAGCATGGATTCTGGCAATTTCAAATTTTCTTGTTTAGTAAGTTCATTTTGCATATCATTCCATAAACTTTCTAATTTTGAAATGTGCTTTGAAATATCATCTGTAGGATCCTTCTTAAAATTAAAGAATTGATTATAGAGCATGTCTAATCTTTGACCAGAGCTTTGCTCATAGACACTTAACAATTTGTCCCACATATCTTTAGCACTTGAGCAGGGAATGATTAGTTGACTTACATCAGACATCACACTTGTTGTAAATGACAATTGGGATATTGCATCTTCACTTTCCCATTTTACATATGCCTCTTTTTCTTCATTTGTTTCTTGTTTTATTGGCTTTCTATATGTTCCATCAACAACGCCTATTACTTTGTTTATTGTTAAAAGCAATTTTATAATTTTCTTATATTCTGGCCAGTTTATTAATCCTTCCAATTTGGGAATATTCATACCCATTTTAATATTATCCATTCCAGCCATTACTAATATAAATTTTAACGTGATAAACAAAATAGAATTATTTTTAGGCTTACCGTTGCTTTGTTATATTGCGCAGTGGAAGCGTGCTGGGCCCATAACCTGTTGTGTTTTAACTTTAAAAGCACACAAAAAATATAATAACTTGAATTTGTTTATTCAAGTATCAAAAAACAAAGCTTTACATATAGAACAAATAATAATTAAGAAGAAGAAAGAAACATTTTAGGAAAAGGCAAAAACAAACAAAAGTACTGGTCAAAAAGAAACATTTAAAATCACAGATTAATATCTTCAACAATTTATTATATAATTATTTCTGCTATAATTAAATTTTATTACTTTAAAAATATATATTATTTTTAATCGTTTAGTTTTATTTATTTTATTTATTTTTATTTTATTTAATATGAGGTGGTGGTTTCTTGTCCATGGAGCAGATCAGATAGGTCCGTGCATCTTGATCACAATACCGGCCAACTGAGGTGGTGGTGGTGTCTTGTCCATGGAGCAGATCAGATCGGTCCGTGCATCTTGATCACAATACCGGCCAACTGAGCCGGTTTATACATAATACAAAGACATTATACATACGGCGAATACATTATAATACATAATACAAAGGCATTATACATAACGGCGAATAATATTATTACGGCGAAAACATAATATAATACATAATACAATTACTTTATATATAATATTAAGAAATTATACATAACGGCGAATATATAATAATACATAATACAATTATTTTATACATAATATAAAGACATTATACATAACGACGAATACATAATAATACATAATACAATTACTTTATATATAATACAAAGACATTATACACTGCGTGACATTGAAAATGTAACACCAAGAAATAGTGGCCAGAAAAATATGCAAATTTCAGGGTAGACGCGCCTAACCGAGTTATGCAAATTATGTAAAATGCGCAGCTCTCGTGCGCACATGGAGTAAGATATAAGGGAAGGAACTTGCAGAAAGGACAGTATTCGTGTCGTTATTTCTTCAAGGAAAATCATTGTAGAAATTTTGTTCTTGTGTCAAAAGACACGTGTAATAACAGAGAATGCTAGGTCATCATAAACGGAGGCAGTTCAAGCAGACAGACGCATTTACGAGGGGCATGGTGATCGGACTGAAAAGGGCAGGTTGGTCCATACGTCAAATCGCAGTTGATACACACCTTGGTGCGTCCACGTTGCACCGACTGTGGAGAAGATGGTTGGAACAAGGAAATGTGGCAATTTATAGGAATGCCGGTGCAACCAGAGTGACGTCAGCACGTGTGGATCGGCGTATCCTTCGACAAGCAGTGGCGGCCCCACAAGCCACTTGTACCCCCATCCTGCAACATGTGCAAGACACCCTAGATCATTCCATCTCGACCAGAACCATTTCCCGTCGATTGGTTGCTAATGGCTTGCACTCATGCCGTCCGCTAAGAAGACTGCCATTGACCCCACCGAATAGGCGCCAACGTTTGGAATGGTGCCGGGCTAGATCGACGTGGATGACGGAATGGCACAGGGTCGTGTTCTCAGATGAGTCGCGTTTCTGCTTGTCCAGTGATAGTCGCCGTGTACGCGTGTGGCGTCGACGTGGAGAAAGGTCCAATCCGGCAGCAATTGTGGAACGCCCCACCGTGCGACAACGTGGAATCATGGTTTGGGGCGCAATCGCGTATGATTCCAGGTCACCTTTATTTCGTATTCAGGGCACTATGACGGCCCAACGATACGTTGATGATGTGCTGCGACCGGTGACACTCCCCTACCTTCAGGGGGTACCCAATGCCCTTTATCAGCAGGATAACGCCCGACCGCACACTGCTCGCATTAGCCAACAAGCTCTGCAAGATGTACAGATGCTTCCCTGGCCACCGTACTCTCCTGATCTCTCACCAATCGAGCACGTCTGGGACATCATTGGACGCCGTTTGCATGCCTTGCCACAGCCGCGTTCAGAAGACGAACTGTGGCAAATGGTTGAGAGGGAATGGAGAGCCATCCCTCAGGACGCCATCCGTACTCTGATTGAATCTCTACCTAGACGTGTTGCTGCGTGCATCGCCGTCCGCGGTGGTCCTACTTGCTACTAAGCCGACGCCGTTCTCGCTTTGTATTATGACTATCATTTTGAAATAAAGATCACTTATTGTTCGTCCCTGTCTCTCTCTGTCTGCCGAGTTTCATCACTTTCTGGCCACTATTTCTTGGTGTTCCATTTTCAATGTCACGCAGTGTACATAACGACGAATAATATAGGTATTTCAATTTTTTCAAGTGTTTACGAACATTTAGGATAACCTTGTATTATCTTTTGACTTTTGTATATCTTTGTATTGTAGAGATGTGTTGTGACGCTTGATCTTCTTAATCTGTAAATTCTAGTGACGTTGAGACAGGGATTATTATAATGACAAATTTTTAGGCTTAATGTTTCTTCGAATTTACCTTTTAGCATTTTCCCCAGGCTAATCTTCTATTAAAATAATATTATCTTCTTTCTTAAAAATAATAGAACCGAAAATATATTGAAATGTTCCATCATTTTTCTATCTAAAAAGAATAATAGAATACTTTAATATTCAATTATCCTTTTATAAAATGATTTTAAAAAAAGGAAAACACATGGCCACTTAAATTTCCCATTTGTCATTTGAGAAATTGAGCGTAAGATCTGAGTAATGGGACAATTTATAAATGGGTTTCGTTTAGAATATCTCTGCTTGTTTCCAAGCTTTAATTGGAGTTAATTGGAGAATAGGAGTAGAGGGAATTTCTATTTATTACATTGTTAATTAAACACGTTGATTAGTATTCTGATTGAAATTTTCCTATCTATGGCAGTAGAATGTCTCTGGAGATTTCACTATAATTTGTCTAATTGGCATATATCTCTATATAGCGGCTTACTTAATTATCAAAGTAAGATTGGAATATTGAAACCTTTGCTTTAACTTAATGAAGAGTTTATTAGATTACATTGTAATTAAATTCTTATACAGATTTATAATCGTAATTATTTTCTCCTTTATGGCAACGGTAAGATTGAAATTTCACATGTTGTTGTCGTGTCCAATGAAGAGCCTCAGATGTATTCATGCATCTCTATCACAGCAGTCGCAATGTCCTCTATCTTGGGTGTAAATACTGTATTGTTGTTGTCGTGTCCAATGAAGAGCCTCAGATGTCTCCATACATCTCTATCACATAAGAAGCAATGTCCATTATCTTGGGTGTGTAAAGCTGCTGCCCTGAGTCTATGTCAATACAGAAATTTCACATTAATTGATTTAAATCTTCTTGATATTAATTAAATAATTATAAAGATTTCCAGCGACATGAATTTCTTCATGTTTTATTACAATATCATCTCAAGCTTTCGCTCATCTCAGCCCTTCTACAGAAGAACTTATATAATGAACAAATGTACATGTTTTCCTGTAGAAGATCAGAAATGCCCGAATGATTAAAACGGTTTTAAAATAATTCTCTGGACACGACAAGAACAACAATACAGTAAACACACCCAAGATAGAGGACATTGCTGCTGCTGTGATAGAGATATATGGAGACATCTGAGGCTCTTCATTGGACATGACAACAACAACAACACAGTAAACACACCCAAGATAGAGGACATTGCTGCTGCTGTGATAAAGATGTATGGAGACATCTGAGGCTCTTCATTGGAAACGACAACAACAACAATACAGTAAACACACCCAAGATAGAGGACATTGCTGCTGCTGTGAAAGAGATGTATGGAGACATCTGAGGCTCTTCATTGGAAACGACAACAACAACAATACAGTAAACACACCCAAGATAGAGGACATTGCTGCTGCTGTGATAAAGATGTATGGAGACATCTGAGGCTCTTCATTGTACACGACAACAATAACAATACAGTATACACACCCAAGATAGAGGACATTGCTGCTGCTGTGATAGAGATGTAAGGAGACATCTGAGGCTCTTCATTGGACACGACAACAACAACAATACAGTATACACACCCAAGATAGTGGACATTGCTGTTGCTGTGATAGAGATGTATGGAGACATCTGAGGCTCTTCATTGGACACGACAACAACAACAATACAGTATACACACCCAAGATAGTGAACATTGCGACTGCGGTGATAGAGATGTATGGAGACATCTGAAGCTCTTCATTGGACACGACAACAACAACAATACAGTATACACACCCAAGATAGTGGACATTGCTACTGCTGTGATAGAGATGTATGGAGACATCTGAGGCTCTTCATTGGACACGACAACAACAACATGTGAAATTTCAATCTTATCTTCGCCATAAAAAATTAAGTAATTACCAAGAAACTCATCTCTGGAAACCTTTTTTTAATTATTTAAGATTTTTACATTGCAGTAAGGGCAATAGAAAATGTTTAATATTCTAAAAAAGGTTCATACACGTCTATAATAGTTTCGAATTTTCATAACAAATGGCGCGCTAATGAATCATAATAATTCATCGCCGCAAAGACAGTAGAAGTTGTATTATGTATAAAATAAACCTTCGTGCTTTTAATTCCTTCCATTTTATATGTATAGATGGCGCGTTATTGCTTTGTATTAATATAAATGTTCTGAAAAGAAAAAAAATATTGAAATTTGTTTAAATTATAGAACTCACTTACTGGCGAATATTCTATTATAACCTTTTGAAATATTTGTATCTCTCCTAGTATCATAATTAGTTATAATGGTTAATAAATGTTTTACTAAAGTATTGCGAATTTCTTAAGGTTGTAATGCAAGATATATATCACCATTAATTTCTCCAGGACTGGTTGAAAAATTAAAAAAAAGGTAGAGAATATTATTTTACACACATATATTGGACATTTGACCATACCTGATCGAAAGCATGTATTTCGTGGTTCTCGCGCTAATTTTTAAAATAGCAAACAACTTCCTCATATACAATATAATATAATGCGGTTGTGATTGTAAAACGACATTTGAAAACCATCCCGCATGTGTTTCTTTTGAACGAAAAATCAAAATTTATTCCAAGGAGAAACAACACAATGTTCCGCTTACCGGGCAGATGCCATGTCTACTAGGCTACCAAATGTCGTTTTACAACTTCCTTATATATAATTCGTATTCCTATTTTTAAAATGACCTTTTTCGAAGAGCAGAGAATCTGAGAGAATTCTCATGCCAAGTAATGGCCACAGCCTTGCAGAAAATTGACATGGACCTAGAGTAGCAGCTTTACACACCCAAGATTTTTTTTATTTGACATATCGGACGCGATATCCCAGCTCGGGATACTTGCGCCTAAATACATTTTAGCAGATTATATACAATTAATTTTATACAACACAATAACCGGACTAAAAACATAATTAAAACTTAAACGATGGCACTCTAAAAACAGAAGAGAAAATCCAAAATGGATTATTTTATCAACCTATATACAACTCAATAACCGACTAAAAACAGAATTAAGACTGAAACACACACGATGGTTTTCTCAAACAGAAGAGAAAATCCAAAATAAATTATTTTAGCAACCTATATACAATTCAGTATATACAACACAATAACCGGTTAAAAACACAATTAAAACTGAAACTATGGTTTTCTCAAACAGAAGAGAAAATCTAAAATGAACTTACAAAAACTATTGAATTTTACATAAGTGTCTTTGTTATATACAAATTCGCAAACCTCTTCGATGGGATAAAAATGATTACTTCTGTAGCTGTGGAATATCGGACATTCCATCAATAAATGCATTGAGTCTTGGTTTTCTTTTCCACAGAAACAGCTAGGATCATCCGTTGCCCCGATTTTCGACAGAAATTCTCCAAAATTACCATGACCCGTGACGAACTGTGAGTTATAAAAATTCGGACGAAAATAGAAAGGAATTCCAAATGGGAAAAATTTTCTGAATGTTTCATTAGTGTTAGCTATTGTTTCAGCCATTCTTGATTCTATGTAGTTATGAATTATAGTCGGGGCATGCGGTCTGAATACATTAATTTCTTCTTTTGATAAATTGGCCAAATCGTATTTTATTATCAACGATTCTATTTGATCTGTTAGAATAGGTATTTTTGCCAAACTATGAATACAATTTGATGAGGTCGTTTTATAGGCTCTCACTACCCAAAGAAGAATCTGATATTGCTGAGAGTTTAATCTTTGCTTACTTCTTTTATTAATAAATTTATACCATATTTCAGATCCATAGGTTAGTATTGGCCTGAAAAGAGTTTTATATAAAATTAATCTTTTTTTAGCATCCAATCCCCACATCTTCCCACAGAGTGAAAATAAAAGATTTTTCATACGGTTGATTTTACAAAGAATATCATTAATGTGGGGTGTGAAGTTAATTTTTGACTTAATTCTGTGATTAGAAAATTTTATCCCTAAAATTTTTACTTCTTCCACTGGTTTTATTATGAAATTTGGAGTTCCCATTGGAATATTTTGTTTGCCGTGCATATGTATTAAGCCGGTTTTCTCCGGGCTTAGCTTTAGCTTATTTCTTGTACACCATTGTATTACATAATTTAAAGTTCTTTCTGTTTCATTTTTTAACCCTTCTATGGTCTTGTGCCAGCAAACAATCGAAATATCATCCGCATAACAGATTATTTCAGAATTTGGGGATGCGAAGTTGATCAACAAATCATTCAGGACTATATTCCACAATAAAGGTGATAATGGTCCGCCTTGAGGACATCCCTTTGATAAATATTTAGAAATTGTTGTATTCGAGAAGGTGAGACTTGTTTTTCTTCTCCGATTTAAAAATGATTGGATAATTTTTATAAGAACTGCTGGGACGTGGTCTTCGTCCATTCTTTTTATTAAGGCAGGCCACCACGCATTATCAAATGCACCACTTATATCAATGGCAATCAATGCGACCAGTTCGTTTTGTTTGTGTTTCAGTATGGTCTCGGTTATTTTGTCCAATGCCGTTATTGTAGATTTTCTTTTCGTAAATCCATGTTGTCTATGGCTCAGTAAGTTATTATGATTATAATAATTGAGTATTTTATTTTTAATGATCGTTTCAAATATTTTTGAGAAATTTGATGTTAGTGAAATTGGGCGGTAGCTATTAATTGCTTCGTAGTCAGCTTTTTGCGGTTTCGTAATAATTTTTAATACCGAATGTTTCCAGCTTTCAGGATAGTAACCCAGCACCAGACACTCATTAAAGAGTTTGACTAAACTGGGTAGGATTGATAATAATGAGTGCTTAATCATATAATTACTCACGTTATCTGGACCAGGAGCCTTTCTGATATTAAGATTCGAGCACAAATCCTTTATTTCCTTTTCAGTAATAAAAATGATTTCCCTGTTGGTAAAACTTGGGATGTGATTTCTAATTAAAGTGTGTTCTTCATTGTCCAACCGCACATCATCATCAGGAAAAAATGCTGTTAGCATTTCCTTCATCTTTTGCTCTCTCATGCATTCTGCAGTTTTATTCAGTAATGGTATGCCCACTTGAATATCGGCCGATCTTAACTGTTTAAAAATCCTGTATGCATTCCCGAAAGCATTCGTAGACTCATTTTCTTCAATAAATATTTTCCACGACGTCTTTTTTGCTCTATTGATGGCTCTTAAGTATTTATTTCTTGCCGCTCTGTAAATACTCGGATTCAGGTTACCCCCTCTATAATACAAATTCCTGAGATAATGTAAATGTTCTTTTAATTGATCAAGCTCTTTATTCCACCAATTTTTGGAAGTAGTCGTGTTTATAGAGGTGTGGTGCTTGACGTCGAGAGAAGAGTATGCAGCTTCAATTACTAAATTTGTCAATTTGTTTACCACATTATCAATATCTTCACAATTGACAATGTGCTTAGAAGCTGAATTTAAATCCAGTAAATCCGAAGGCGAAATACTCTCAGCAAATTTGGTCCAACTCGCCGATTCTTCTCTGAATTTCCATGTCGATGTCTGTCTATTATTGTTTGCCAAGTTTATCATATTGAAGATATCAAAATGTATTGCCAAATGGTCTGAGGTAACAGAAAGTGCTGAGGTTCTCCAGTTATGTATACGACCAATGGAATGTTTATTAGAAATTGTCAAGTCGATTATACTAGCATTTCTGCAAGTTGGGATTTTAAGATTATGAACAAATAGATTCTGCTCCTCGATAATAGACTTTAGAATGTATCCGTTTTTATTTGTCGTTGAATCGAACCAGAGTGGATGTCTTGAATTGAAATCCCCACAGAGAATAATTGGGAGTTGACCAAAGGCCTCAAGTATTTCTGAGATGAATTGGATATGAAATGCAGCCATTGAGTTTGGGTGTATGTAAATATTGGCAATAACTATTCTTTTCCCGTTGAAATAGAGAGAGATCGCTGTACAGAAGGAATTTGTAAACCTGCTAATTTTCTCATATATTATGTTGCGGTTCAAAATAATAGTAGCAGTATAAATTTGCCTATCTGTGCTAGAATATACTATTCGTGAGTTCTTGCCAAATTTCACTGTATCATTGCACATGTATGGTTCTTGTAGAAATATGATGTCAGGAAGATCGTCTGCGATTGTCACACCTAACTCACTAGTTGCCATCATACTTTTCCTTGCATTAAATTGTATACATCTGATATTGTTATCATTCATCTGAATGGTATTGAGTTCTTTGTATTACTATTTCCATCTGGGTTTTGTACAGGGGACATTCGCTGGAGTTCGCCTTGTGATCAAGAGACCTTCCATTCTTGTACCTCGGGTGTTTAGCGCAGTTGAAACATTTTTGTTTACGCGAACACTCATGATTTCCCGCCGCGCCGCATATTAGGCAAATCTTTTCATGGGAGCATTCGCTGATTTTATGTCTTGGATTAAACTCAAAACATTTCTGGCACTGCCTAACTAATACTTTGTCGTGTATATGGCATCTCTCACAGTCGGTATAGATAAAATTACCCTTCTTCCTTAAGGTTTGATACACTCGTGGAGAAACTCGCAGCACTACATTGTGGTGAGAGGTATTGGATTTCATGGGGAACAGCACTCGGATTTCATTCTCTAGTCCACTCAAATCAGGATTCATGGTACATATGATTGGTATTAAATTATTAACTTCCGTTAATTTACTGACATTTTTTATAATAATTGTTGGGTCTCTAGGTTGCGGGGTAAAAATTTTACTATTTGCTTTCAATTCCGCCGCCATGCTCAGTTCCTTTAACAAGTGTTTAGCCTCTTCGTCGCTAGGAGTTTTTATTACTACTGCATTTTTGGTGTTAATAATTTTATTAATTCGTATACCACTACCGTTTTCTCGTAACTTTTTTATATTAGTTGAAATTGCCTGAGCTATGTTGTTAATAGGCTCATTATTTAGAGGAACTGCGAGCAGTGTAGCTTCAGTGTTTAAGGTCCGTTGTCTTTCCTCAATAAATTTCTGTGTATGATCTCTCTGTGTAACTTGGGCATAAGATAATCCTTTCGAGGAGATCACGCTTCGAATATCACCGAGCTTCTCTTCCACTATGTTGCCGACGGTTTCCTTCATCTTTGCCAAAAGGTTCTCGTTATCCGATTCAACCATAGAAGAAATTCCATCTTTCGTTTGTTTTAACATAGTCGAAAGATATGATAAATCATTTTTAGTCAAATTTTTTTGATTTTGTTGAAATTTATTCTCAAAGTATGCAAAAATTTCATCCAGTTTCAAATTTAGTAACTTAACCATAGAATTCATATTTAATCAAAAGAGAAACAATTCGAACTATATAAAAAAAAAGCAAGGTAAAATTAAATAGCAAAACAATAAACCGATTTAAAACATTTCAACATAAGCATTTAGAAAATAAATTAAGAAATTTAGGCAGTGTTTACCGAAACTTGCGTAGCGAGATGACGCACGTCCAGCCAGATCGGCCACCTAGCGAAAAAGATAGTGGACATTGTAACTGCTGTGATAGAGATGCATTGGCATATCTGAGGCTCTTTATTGGACATGACAACAATAATAGAAAACTGACATGGACCCAGAACAGCAGATTTACACACCCAAGATAAAGGACATTGTAACTGCTGTGATAGAGATGCATGGGGATATCTGAGGCTCTTCATTGGACACGACAACAACAACAGAAAATTGACATGGACCCAGAACAGCAGCTTTACACACCCAAGATAGATGACATTGCGACTGTTGTGATAGAGATGTATAGAGACATCTTAGGCTCTTCATTGGACACAACAACAACAACAGAAAATTGACATGGACCCAGAACAGCAGCTTTACACACCCAAGATAGATGACATTGCGACTGCTGTGATAGAGATGTATAGAGACATCTTAGGCTCTTCATTGGACACAACAACAACAACAGAAAATTAACATGGACCCAGAACAGCAGTTTACACATCCAAGATATTGGACATTGCGACTGCTGTGATAGAGATGTATAGAGACACCCAAGGCTCTTCATTGGACACGACAACAACAACAGAAAATTGACATGGACCCAAAGCAGCAGCTTTACACACCCAAGGTAGTGGACATTGTAACTGCTGTGATAGAGATGCATGGAGACATCTGAGGCTCTTCATTGGACACGACAACAACAACATTACAGTATACACCCCAAGATAGTGGACATTGCAACTGCTGCGATAGGGATGTATGGAGACATCTGAGGCTCTTCCTTGAACACGACACTAACAACAACAACAGAGGATCTGTATTAAGTTTTGTTTTAAATTGAATATTTTACTACTGAGAGACGCATGGATTTATTAAAGAAGCTTTTTGCAATGATACTTTATCCCGTTCAAATACTTTTGAATTGTTTTCACGCTTCCAAAATGGTCGGATAGAAGTAAATGATGATCAATATACAGGACATCCAAGAACATTACGTTGAGATGGGAAACAAGCTCAAAATAAAGAAATTAATCAAGGCTAACATCTCTTGTAAACGTACTTCTTCACACTGTACATGTCCTGTATGGATTACACCACCTTGTAGGCCGCTCCGATGTTAGGCTCTCCTTGCACGGTCTTGTAGGATCATCTAAACTCAAGGAGGCAACTTGCCGTTTCTTCCCATGAAGCCAATATCATACACTTACCATACAGGAATTAAACAAAAAATAAGAAAAGAACAAATATGTGAAATAAACTCTGAGAAAAAACTGACAAAAACTATAACAAGAATTAGAACAAAACACTATAAAGGAATGGAAATACATCCAGATGGCACAAGAATCTATAGAACATGCAACAACTGTCCTGGTGTGGAACTAACACCTACTCACATATTCTCATGTCCAGCAATGGCCGGAGCCTTGCAGAAAATTGACATTGGACCAGAGCAGCAGCTTTACATACCCAAGATAGAGAACATTGCTGCTGCTGTGATGGAGATACATGGAGACATCTGAGGCTTTTCTTTGGACACGACAACAACAAGAACAACCGAACAGGAATTCATCTGAAGGCACTCTTCAATCTCTAGGCCAACTCTCTTGCGACTTGTTTCCACATGACTTCCATCAGACTATCGGTCCGATCTCATCCCCTGAAATCTGTCAATCGTCACTTCCTTGAAGGTCCCTGCAAACTTCCTTCTTTACTAGCTTGCCCACATCTCTTTTGCTATCTTCTTCTTCTCAGTGTAATTCCAATCAACGCTCCACCGCCATTCTTCCATAATGTAATTTGCTATACGGTTTCAATAGAAATTAATACTAAGCAATAACGCGCCATCTATACATATAAAATGAAATAATTTAAAAACACGAATGTTTCTTTTATACATAATACAAACTTCTACTGTCCTTACTGCGATGAAAAAATATATTGGGAGGGCTTGGTTCATTAGTAGTGAACCCTCCCAGCGGTTTCGCCAATTTAATCCACCAGACCGCATCTCAGAGCTCTAATACTGTATTGGACAATTCTGCTTATATACGCAGCACTGAAGCAGAAGTTTGTATTGTGTATAAAAGAAACATTCATGCTTTTAAATCCTTTCATTCCATATATCAATAGAAATGACAGCCCATTATAGATGCAAAGAGCGTATCTATAAATAAATCGTATGTTTTATATATTATCTCTTGGGAATATAATTGGCTTTCAGATAAAGGTCAACGCGTCTCAATATGCAAATAGTAAATTATCATATATATTAAATTTCATATAAATATATATCTCAATAAGGTTTTAATATAATTTCTAATATATTTTTGTTATATGTAAATAGTATGTAGATGTATATGTTATGATACATTAGCGCGTCATCTGTTATCAAAATTCGAAACTATTATAGACGCGTATGATTCTTTTTAAAAATACAGTAAACTCTCCTATAACGCGATTAATGTGTTCCGTGTTGTATGAAATCGCGTTATAGGAATTCGCGTTGTACGAAATAAAACTTGTATAACGCGAATGTTCTTAGGGTAAATTGTTTTATTTTATAACGCGTTATACGAAAATTCGCGTTGTATAAATAAATTTGTCGCAAATTTTTTATCGCGTTGTACGAAATCGCGTTGTAAAAACTCGCGTTATAGGAGAGTCTACTGTAAATTTATTTGAAATTGTTTATTTTTAAAAATAATCATACGCGTCTATAATAATTTTGAATTTAGATGTACAGGGTGATCCAAAAGTCCCGCACTATTTTAAAAATTAATAACTCCGCAAATGTTTGCGCTAGAGGAATGCGGTAAACACCATTGTATTCAGGATGCAATGGGATTTATTATGGCAAATAATGAAAAATTCGAAATTGATTTTAATTACAATTTTATTCGCCAGATGGCGCTCTACCAGAATCAGAGATTCAGCGGCCAAATTGTTTGATAAATTGAAAAATATAACTGATCGACACGTATTTTTCATTTTTGAATACCAGGAAAGAACCCTAATAATATCAAATAACAAATTAATAAAACACCACTTCGCCAAAAGTATGAAGAATTGTTTAACGATTTTAAATATAATCAGAGATATGTAAAATAGGTAAATGCAAATTAAAACATGTAGCAAAATATTTATTTTTATATGAGGTTTTGTGAAATAGATTGAATGTTTGAAAAACACTGCTGATATCAATACACGAATTTTTGAAATGTTAATATAGTACCAAAATTATGATGGCACTATTAATAGGATTTCTTGCTATAAGAAATGTGTAGTTTCTTGACTGATTGGCGACCCTTGACTATTTAACTGGATATTTGTCATGATCCAACAAATGAAATATAGAGGGGAGTGACAAAATATATTTGTCGTACTTTATTCCAAATATCCTATGGGCTTGTCAAATGTTATCATTGTTTATTATACTGTACACAATTTTAAAAATGTGTCCCCTCAAATAAAAATAAATTTTAAATCGACCTTTTGCGTTGAAAAACGTGGTAGTAAAATCATTTTGTATTATTTTTTTTTACAAAATTTCTAAAGTTATTGGTGTTCAGAAAATATTCCTTATGCTACATGTATTTCTTATGTATGTATTTCTATGTTATCTAATATCTATTATCTATGTATTTCTTCTAATGAGCGAAAAGCGAAAAACTAAACATAAGGGGTAAAATTGTGTGTACCAGTGTTATTCGAGAAGTTATAACACTCTTGTTTGCACGACATAATATGTGAGCAAATGACAAACAAAATATTACTGTTCACAAAAAAAAAAAGAGTCAAGATGTGAGGACAGCATTTATTATCCCCATACTCCAACACAAAGAGCTGCAAAATATTGATAGATAATATAATACATGGCGGCTTATACAACACATGAGGTAACTGCCTTCTCTCTTGTATTAGGTCACAGTCCTTGCTCAATGTGGCACCCTTCATTCTCAATCACCGCCTGCAGACGATAAATGACAGAATAGACAGCATTAAATAACATATCTGTTAAATTGATAAAGCGTGCCATTTGATAGAAGCCTTCAACATGGCCAATGTGGTAGGCCAGCATCGATAAACACACGATTTAATGTATCCCCATAAACAAAAATCGCAAGGCGTCAAGTCTGTTGATCTTGGAGGCCACTGGTATATAAAGTGGCGACCTATCACACGATTTTCACCGAACGTATCCTTCAGCAATTGTTTGGCACCTCGGGAGATATGAGGAGGTCCTCCATCTTTCATGAATGTTATTTCGCTTAGTGCTTTTACCCTGCAATATGGGAATACCCTTTTCTCATAACGTTCACCAGTTACAAAAACGGTTTTAAAAGTTCTTCCATTGATTTTTCAAAGAAAAATGACCCAATAATAAAAAAAATCCTTTGAAAATCCTAGGGTTTTCTGTTGCCCAAATGCGGCTGTTTTGAATGTTAAATTCTCCGTTTAGAGAAAAGTGAGCATCATCTGTCCACAGAACATTCGACAGCCAGTTTTCATCAATATCAATTTGCCGGAAAACCCATGCAGCGAATTCTTGACGCATCTCAAAATCGCCAACTTTCAGCTCGTGAAATCTTTGCATTTTGTATGGGCATACACAATAGAGACATTAAGTGAAGCGTCTTCGGATATCACAATCATACTTCGGCGAATTTAACGCCAAAAGTTCAATTCGGGGATCACCTGTCCAGGATAACAAAAGTCAGTAGGTTGAGGACATGCTAACCGACCTCGACCTTACACCGTTAAATAACGGAGAGAACACCTATCTATCTAAGTCCACAGGCACAGAATCCGCAATAGACATCACAGCGATAAATTACAACATCGCACCCACAACACAATGGAAAATCCTGAGAGGTGCAATCAGTGACCACAGACCAATTTTAACAACCCTAAACTTCAAAATTGAGAATGTCCATTAGAATAAAAGAACATGGAACTTTAGGAAAGCCGACTTGAAAAAAATTCACAGAAAAGCTTGAAGAACTGTGCAACGAAAAATTGAATTACAGAACGCTTAACAAAAGCTTGGAAAAATTCTCTTCGAACATTTAAAAAGCTGCAAAAGAGCATCGATAACTAGAGGTAGACGTAAAGACCTGTGGATACTTTACTGGAAGGACCACAACATCGAGTCAATGATTTCAGAGAGAGAAACAATATCAATGGACTTCTTAAAACAAATAAAACAGAAAGGAACTCATTGAGATTATTCACAAAATATAACAATAAATTTGGATATTCAAACAAGAAAAATGGCAGAATTCTGCGAAAAAAATGGATCCAAGAAAGGACAGCCAACACTGGAATATAATTAGAGTGTTAGAGAACAATCAAAACCAACACCAATCCTCCAATACTCTAACCGATATGAATAGAACAGCGAGAACGAGAACAAACAGATGGCTGACATAATTGCTGAATATCTTTCAAGCACTTCCATACTCAACTATACGAATGAAGACAGGACTCTAAAGATAATATAAACCAGTTAGTTAAACAAGCAAGAAACTTCCATCAACAAGATATTTTCTCGAGAGACTTCACACTGAATGAGCTAAATTCATCAATAAAAAAATCCAAGAGGTCACCAAGAGATAATCTAATCTTTGGTCAAATGATTAAACACTTTGAAGTCAAAGCTAATAATCAACTCCTACGAATACTGAACATTTCATGGCAAACTGGTAAACTACCAAAGAATTGGAAGATATCAATTATAGTGCCAATACTGAAGCCAAACAAAGATGCCAAGGAATACAAGAACTATCGGCCAATTGCTCTCGCCAGCATACTTTGTAAAATACCAGAACGAATTATCCACTCTAGGCTCATAGTCTGGCTCACAAAAAATAATAAAATAAACCTCTACCAAACGGCCTATAGATCCCAGCACTGTACAACTGATCAACTGTTCTATTTCTGTCAATCAATAATAGATTCTTTCCGGGAAAAACCGCCAAAGAAGACCACGGCTATATTCCTTGATATGATCTCAGCTTTTGATCGAGTGTGGAGGGAAAAATTACGTGAAAAGCTGAACAACATCGGAGTAAGAGGAAAAACCTTAATCTGGATTGCAGATTTCTTAAAACCAAACCTATGCGTCTTCTCCACTCCAAGGGAAAAAGGCATAAATATAACCACAAAATAAGCATAAGCAAACAAATAATTGATAAAATTCGAAATCCCTAATACCTAGGTGTGATACTGCAGTCCTGGATCTTTCCAGTTGGTCTCGAGGACCACGCCATCACCATCTCCTAAGCGGCGAAGTACGCGATCTACGTATTCATCGTAGATCGCAAAATGCGTGGTGTCGCTGGAGACCCACTGGCGATTCTCCACCAGATTCTGCAGCGCTGGCAGAGGCGCCATATTCATTGTACATAGTGTATATAATGCATATTATCTTTTTTTAATAGTGCAGACTGTGTATGTATTGACAAGATGTCAACAAAATTATTTTAATTATTATTTATGAGGAATTTTAATTTTCATAGCACATAATTAGCACCTCAAATAGAGCTATCAGAAAACTAAACATTCTGAGAAGGCTATGTGGAACAAATTGGGGAGCAAAACCCAGAATTCTCAGAACAACATATACCACCTTAATAAGACCGATAATGGAATATGCAACACCGGTCTGGGCTCCCTCAAGCTCATCACTAAAAGTAAGACTAGACAGTGTTCAAGCAAAAGCGGCCAAAATAATCACTGGTGCTGTTTCATCCACCAACAATGAGAAAATTCAGAGAGAATGTGTTCTAGACCTACTCGCTCGAAATCAGAAGACAAAATAAAAACAACTTGGATCGGCACTTCGGAAACGAGGAACCAGAGGACGAGATCTCTCTGACCACTTGTGGTTTGGTGGATCCGCCCTTTTCTGAGAATGAGGTGGAACTGACGGCTTTCAAGTTCGGGAAAAGAAAATCTTCTGGTCCCGAAGGGATCGATAACACGGTCGTGAAAGCCCTGGTAAGGATGCACCCATCGCTTCTTTCCAGGTTATTCATTAAGTGCCTGGACACTGGTACATTTCCTGAGGCATGGAAGTTTGCCTGAGTAGTGCTTCTCGAAAGGTCTGGTAGAAAGGGTAATTCTCCTAATGATTATCGTCCGCTTTCTTTACTAGTGTGTCTAGGTAAGGTCCTGGATAGCCTACTAGCTCAGCGACTGAAGCACTGGCTAGAGAGCAATGAGCTCCTTTCCTCTTTCCAACATGGTTTTAGGGAAGGGAAGTCCACAACCACAGCTCTGAACGAGGTGTTAGAGGGTGTTGAGATGGCGCGTTCAACTCCATGAGCTGGAACAAGTTGATGAGAAATTTGATGGACATGGGTTGTCCTAATAATTTGTGCAGCTTTATTCGTGACTTCCTGAGGGATAGACGGATTAGCCTCAGTTTTGGTGGGCGGAAGTTGGAAAGAAACTGTTCTAGGGGTTGCCCCCAGGGCTCTTGCTGCGGACCTATTCTGTGGAATATCCTGGTAAACACCGTTTTCCAGGAGGAGCTCCATTAGGGAGACAGGCTGGTTCTCTATGCTGACGACCAGTTCCTCATCATTGAGACTGCTTCGAGAGCGAAGGCTGAGAAGTGTGTTGAAACTTCTCTCCAAATTTTCTCGATCTGGGTCCATGACTCTGGCCTTAAGTTCAATGTCTCCAAAACTAAAGCCCTCGGCTTTAAGCCTAGGGACATAAGAAATAAAAGGAAAGGGATCAAATGGGAACACAAGCCGGCTATCCGGATGGAAGGACGGAGGGTAGCGTTGGTCAATAGGATGACAAGATGGGTTGGCAATACCAGGAGGAGGAGATGGTGGCGAGAGGCAGGGAGGCGTTGTGCATTGTGCAGGCCTGTCCTGGTTGGCCCTCAACGGGGGGGGGGGGGGGAGAAGGAGAGAAGGAGGGTACTATTTTTAGGAACCTTTGCCTCTCCTGTGTCGAGCCAATCTTGCTATATGCTTCCGGGGCTTGGTAGCGCCGAAACAGGGATCAGAAGGTGGCAACAACTCTAGAGAGAGTGCAGAGGACAGCGGCACTCAGAATCACAGGTGTTATAGCACTACCAGCAGTGAGGCCTTTTTGGTCCTCGCTGGGCTTATTCCCCTGGGATTGAAACTAGAGGAGGAGACCATCAGACAAAAGATCTGGGAGAAAAGGGAAGATGCCCTGGGACTTTAAGCGGGGGCCCTGGAATCGAAGAGGGACACAAGGAAGCCTCCGCAGTGGTTGCCAAAGTGGAATTGGAGTCCTAGAAGGCCGACAGGGATTGGCACGGAGGTTTTCACTGATGGTAGTAAGTCTGGAAACAATACTGGAGCTAGGGTAATGATATTCACTAATGGAGAGCTGATATTCCAAGAAGGTTTAGCACTCAGAGTGGACGAATTGGTCTTTTCAGCCGAGCTGGTTGCGATCAGGGTAGCCCTCAGAGTGTGTGCCGAGAAGAACTTCAGCCCGGACCGCCTCTATTCAGATTGTATGTCGGCCCTCGTCGTTATCAATCTGGAGAAAGGGCAACTCGCGCATCAAATAATCCAGGAGCTGGAGATGATGACGCGGACTCCGGAGCTCCCTTGGTTTAGGAGACACAGCCTCATCGAAGGTAATGAGTTCGCAGACAGGATCGCTAAGGCAGGATGCTTTAGAGGTAGATCACTGAGGACCCCAGTGACCAAGAAAGAAGTTTATAGGAGGATCAGGGGTCACGTCCAGGACTTATGGTTGGACAGATGGAGGAACAGTGTGAAGGGGAGAGAGGTATTCAATGGGGTAACAACACCCAAGTACCTCTGTAAGGTAATGTCCCACAAACTCATTAGGGTAGTTCGGGACATGGGCTCTTCCCCAAGTCTCCACAGATTCAAAATTAAGAGAAACCCTGATTGCGTCTATGGAGAAAGGGATGTGAATGCACGCCACTACGTCTTGGATTGTCCAAGGGTAGTGGGTGTGCAGGAAGAGAGAAGGAGGGCGAGGGGCGCGATCGAGAGTAAGCTGCTGAGAAATCACAGCAAGCTTCTTGAGAAAGCCCACGACGTGGCAGCTGAGCTTTTCCTCAGCTGTGAGTGAACAGAGTCGACCGGGGGCTGCCTACCCGCGGTCCCTGCTGGACACAGTAGATAGTTTCCTATTTTGCTGTGATTAAAGGCCACCGGTATAGAAATCCTTCCAGACACGTTGTCTGGGAGGTGGTGTTTCCAGGTACAATGTCCAAGCACTAGCTTGGATACCGTTACTTGGCTTATGAGTTGAACAGAATAGCAGCGAAGGGCATGCTTCGCATGCCGGCTTGTGGACTGAAAGGTCTGGGTGGCCATCTGCTTCTAGGGTGTACCAACTGTGCTTAGGTGGGATCCTCCAGTTCTTGTTTATTTTGGCTACTGTTTCTATTTCTTTAAAAGTAAGTTTATTTTTCTGTAGCAAGGGTTCTTTTGTGCCTTTTTTCGCTAGCGCATCAGCAGCTTCATTGCCTTCAATGCTAACAGGTAAGGGTACCATTGAAGGTGAATTTTTGAGGTATTGAGAGTTTTTGGAGATAACCAATTATGTTCCTGCTTACTTTGTCTCTAAGTTCCCCTGTGTGACTCAAGTGTTGTATGGCACTTCTACTATGAGTAAGAATCCATATATCGTGATGTTTAGTATTTCTGATGGATTTTAAGACTTCATAGATGGCTATAAGTTCTGATCTGAAGATTGAGCAAAAATCTGGGTTTCTTCTGTTCATTTTCTCATTGCCATTTGTGGTTTTAATGAGAGAGCCACTGCCAGTGTGTCCCAACTCGTCTCTGCTACCATCGGTATAGATAGTTATTGTATTTTTAGGAATTTTATTAATTATTTCTAATGATAATTGTTTTAAGTATTCTGGATTTTGGTATTGTTTGTTGGTGGGTTCGTTTAAAGTGGCATTAAAAATAACATTTTGTTAGTGGTTCGCATGTAGATATTTTTTCAGCTAAATAATATTTTTCCACTTTATATTTTAAAAACCCATTTCTTTTGGCCAGGTGGAGAGGGCCTTCTTTTTTGAGTCTTATATTGGGTTCCCAAATAAGTATGTAATTGAAGTTCTGTGTTTATTTTCATAACTCTTGATTTTGTTTATATATTTTGGCAGATTGTAGCTTATTCTATCCTTTAAGGGCATAATGTCTGCCTCGCAAAGTACAATATTATTAGGGCAGGTATTTCGAAGACCTGTAATAATTAATTCTAGATGCACTTAGTTGTATCCTTTCCAGTGATTTTAGATTTGTTTCAGATGCTCTACCATAGATTTGATATTCATATTCCAAGATAGGTCTCATTAGAGATGTGTAAGTTAATTTTAGTGTTGTTGCTTCAGCTCTCCACTCTTCCTGAAATATATTTCAAGATTTTTAGTCGGTCTCTTCCTTTTCTAACAACTCCTTCAATATGTTTACTGGAGTTAATTTCTGGATCCAGGGTGTAGCCGAGATATTTAGGATGTTTATTATATTGCAATTGTTGTTCTTTCAGAATAATATTTGGTCTAATTTTGTATAGTTTCTTATCGGTAGTAAAAAGACAGGTTTCAGATTTTTGGGGGTTAAATTCTAATTTATGTTTATTAGCAAATTTTTCTAGGTGGAGAATAGTCTTGTTCAAATCTCTTTCAGCTTTTTTCCAGTTAGTGTTGCTGCTCCATAGAATAATGTCATCAGCGAAAAGTCCAATATTGGTTTTATGTGAAAATTTGTCTTCTATGCCTGCAATAAATAGGGTGAAGAGAGTTGGGCTAAGGACTGATCCTTGTGGTAACCCTTGGTACAATTTGAAGGTTTTAGATAGAGTGCCATTATATTTGACCCTGATGTATATATTTTTAAGGGAATCATTTATCCAAGTGATAGCTTTTCCATCAATTTTGTAATTAACTTGTTTTTCCATACCTTATCAAAAGCTTGTGTAAGGTCTAAAAAGCAGCTATGGTGTGGTTAGTTGGCTTTTTGTTTTGTGCATCTTTTACCTTTTGTGTGAAAAATAAGAGTTGGACTATTGTCCCATTTCCTTTCCTAAATCCATATTGTTCTTCTGGTAAGAGATTTTTTGTGTCGGGGTGGTAGGTAGTCGTCTGAATATAATTTTTTCCATTAATTTGCAGCAAATACTTGTGAGGGAGATAGGTCGGTAGTTTTTTGGGTCATCAGCAGATTTGTCAAGGTTTTTAATGGGAATTATTGTTGCATTTTTACAGTCTTGAGGCAATTTTCCAGTTTTCCAGGAGTTATTGAAAATATTAAGAAGTCTTTCTTTGCCAATTTTGCCCAAGTTTGATATCATTCGGCCATGGATTCCATCTGGCCCAGGAGTCTTGTTTAGGTCAGTGTTTTCTAATGCATAAGCTAGCTCTTCCATATTGATTTTTTCATGGAAAATATTATGAGTGCTGGTGACATTTTTACAGTCATGAATAATCTTTCGGGCCTTTTTTCAACCTTGATTTTACTACTTATTTGATATGAATTACCTAAAATATTGGCAGCAATTTTGTCATTAGTTGCTGGTGTACCATCTGTATTCTCAATCATGTCTGTTTTTTTCAGTTTGTGGCTGGACTCTGTCAATTTGTTTTGCCAAATTCCAAAGTTTTGTATTTGGGTTTCTTGGGTTCAGGTTTTCACAAGTTTGTTTCCATTTTTCCCTTTTCACATTTACGTATAATCTTTTTATTTTTGCAATCACAATGTTCAGTTCAGTTCTACAATTTGTTTGGTTTTGGGTGCACTTTTTTGTAGATCATTTCTTTTAGTTATAAGTGTTTGAATATTTTTTGCCTGGTGTGTATAATTTGGAATCCATTTCTTAATATAACCTCTTGGTATTGAAACTTTGGCTGCTTTAATAATGGTGTTTTCGAAAGATATCATATTAGCCTTTTTGAAGTTCCATAATTTTTCTTAATTGAGCTAGTTTTGGTCTTGGTGCTAATTTCTATCAAATTAGGCAAATGATCACTTTTAAAACCTTTTAATATTTGCTATTTGCATTTGTGGAAAATCTCAGGATAGTAAAAACTTATATCAAGGGCTTGTGCAGTATTATAGCTGTAGGAATGATGGGGTAGGATTTCCATCATTTAAGCACATGAGAAGGCATTGTCGTCAAATATGTTTGATAGTATTTTGCCTCTTGGGTTTGGCGTAGAACATCCCCATAGTTGATGTTTGGCATTAAGGTCACCTAAAATAATAGTGTTGTCTGTAAGAAATTGAGTCATTGTTCCATCGTCAATAAATGTATTGTTTGGAGGGTGATACATATTGTATATGTTGATGGCTTTGTTTTGATTGAGGTAGACTTTGATACCTTGGGCTTCGAGGTCGGATGTGTTTGTAATATTAGCGGCTATGTCCTCATAGTACAAATTATTGATTAAAAATTCTAGCCACGCCTTTTAACAGCATATACAGATGGATCTTCAGACCTTACCCTGAGTAATGGAGGGGCCGGAATTAACATAATACTGCAAGATGGAACAAACATCAAAATCAAAGAGGGAGCAGGACAGATTTCGTCAAACTTCACTTGTGAACCGACAGCTATCTGGAAAGCCCTTGATGTATGCCTTAACCAACCATTCCTGCATCAAGCAGTAGGAATTTTTATATACAGAGACTCCATATCCGCTCTAGAAGCAATTCAGAAGGGCAATACTAAAATCACACAGAAAATACACTCGTTACTTACCCAACTGGAACCATTGGAGAATAACTGCATTCTATATTGGATCCCTGCCCATGCTGGGATCGGGGGTAATGAAATGGCAAAGGAAGCCAGAAAGTTGAGCCAAAGGAAAGAACAAATGTCATTATTTGACGCTGATTCTTTGTCAGAATACAAGATAATTAAACAAAAAAAAATAAGAAAAGATCAAAATGCGAAATAAACTCTGAGAGAAAAATGACAAAAACTATAACAAGACTTAGAACAAAACACTATAAAGGAATGACAATACATCCAGATGGCACAAGAACCTATAGGGCATGCAACAATTGTCCTGGTGTAGAACTTACACCCACCTACATATTCTCATGTCCAGCAATGGCCGCAGCCTTGCAGAAATTTGACATAGACCCAGAGCAGCAGCTTTACACACCCAAGATAGTGGACATTGCTGATGATGTGATGGAGATGCATGGTACATCTGAGCTCTTTATTGGACACGACAACAACAACGGCATTCCAGAGTAAAATAAATTATCAGAGATAGATACATATTTTTCAAATTAATTAAAATAAATATAATCGATACTGAGTGAGAGTTAAATTAAAAATATTAGAAATTTATTATCTTTGGAAACAAACCGTATCTAAAATATCAATTTTCTTTTTGCTACATGTTTTAATTTGCATTTACCTATTTTACATATCTCTGATTGTATTTGAAAATCGTTAACCAATTCTTCATACTTTTGGCGAAGTGGTGTTTTATTAATTTGTTATTTGATATTATTAGGGTTCTTTCCTGGTATTCAAAAAGGTAAAATACGTGTCGATCAGTTATATTTTTTAATTTATCAAACAATTTGGCCGCTGAATCTCTGATTCTGGTAGAGCGCCATCTGGCGAATAAAATTGTAACTAAAATCAATTTCGAATTTTACATTATTTGCCATAAAAAATCCCATTGCATCCTGAACACAATGGTGTTTACCGCATTGCTCTAGCGCGAATATTCGCGGAGTTATTAATTTTTAAAGTTGTGCGGGACTTTTGGATCACCCTGTATATGTGATGTAGTATTTTCATATTTGTTTGATTGTATATAGGCTTTTATGGATTGAAATAAATAATCAGTAAATGAATAGTTGTAGGTTCTCGTGTTTTAAATGATTTACAAGATTGGATGGCACAGTTAGACATCAAAGAATAAAATTTGAATATTCAAATTTTTGAGAGATGCTATAATAGCAGCGCTGTGTGTGTTTGGCTGGCCATACACATTTGCATTGTTAATAAGTAGGCTGTAATTATTTCTGTTTCTTCCAGGAAATTAAAACAAAATTACAAATTCAGTAATTACAAATTCCGAGATGTTTAAGACAAAATGAATGATGGTTGAATGGTTGGAATGAAGTTTCATACCAACATTCTTGTTAACATGCTTTCGTTATTTTTTTACTGCTGCCTAATTGGTCTGGTTGTAGACATCTATTGGTCGAATTCTTTCTATTAAGAAAGGAAATTCTCCTGATTATCTACTTATATAATTGCCTTATTCTGTCTGTCTGTCTGTCTGTCTGAAGCTCACGGATAGAATGCGCGCCCATTGGCCGCCAGCAAACACGTGACCTCCCTGCCCGCCCCCCTCTAGACAACCCTGTTATCAGCTGTGTGTTACATCCACCTGTCTATACAGACCACCCTGTCTATAGCGGTCACCCTAGGCAACCCTGTTATCAGCTGTGTGATGCATACACCTGTCTAAACAGACCACCCTGTCTATAGCGACCACTCTAGACAACCCTGTTATCAGCTGTGTGATACATCCACCTGTCTATACAGACCACCCTGTCTATAGCGACCACTCTAGACAACCCTGTTATCAGCTGTGTGATACATCCACCTGTCTATACAGACCACCCTGTCTATAGCGACCACCCTAGACAACCCTGTTATCAGCTGTGTGATACATCCACCTGTCTATACAGACCACCCTGTCTATAGCGTTCACCCTAGACAACCCTGTTATCAGCTGTGTGATACATCCATCTGTCTATACAGACCACCCTGTCTATAGCGACCACCCTAGACAACCCTGTTATCAGCTGTGTGATACATCCACCTGTCTAAACAGACCACCCTGTCTATAGCGGTCACTTTCGGCAACCCTGTTATCATCAGTGTGATACATCCACCTGTCTATACAGACCACCCTGTCTATAGCGACCACCCTAGACAACCCTGTTATCATCAGTGTGATACATCCACCTGTCTATACACACCACCCTGTCTATAGCGACCACTCTAGACAACCCTGTTATCAGCTGTGTGATACATCCACCTGTCTAAACAGACCACCCTGTCTATAGCGACCACTCTAGACAACCCTGTTATCAGCTGTGTGATACATCCACCTGTCTAAACAGACCACCCTGTCTATAGCGACCACTCTAGACAACCCTGTTATCATCAGTGTGATACATCCACCTGTTTATACAGACCACCCTGTCTATAGCGACCACTCTAGACAACCCTGTTATCATCAGTGTGATACATCCACCGGTCTATACAGACCACCCTGTCTATAGCGACCACTCTAGACAACCCTGTTATCAGCTGTGTGATACATCCACCTGTCTAAACAGACCACCCTGTCTATAGCGACCACTCTAGACGACATAGCGACCACTCTAGACAATCCTTTTATCAGCTGTGTGATACATCCACCTGTCTATACAGACCACCCTGTCTATAGCGACCACCCTAGACAACCCTGTTATCAGCTGTGTGATACATCCACCTGTCTATACAGACCACCCTGTCTATAGCGACCACCCTAGACAACCCTGTTATCAGCTGTGTGATACATCCACCTGTCTATACAGACCACCCTGTCTATAGCGACCACCCTAGACAACCCTGTTATCAGCTGTGTGATGCATACACCTGTCTATACAGACCACCCTGTCTATAGCGACCACCCTAGACAACCCTGTTATCAGCAGTGTGATACATCCACCTGTCTATACAGACCACCCTGTCTATAGCGGTCACTCTCGGCAACCCTGTTATCATCAGTGTGATACATCCACCTGTCTATACAGACCACCCTGTCTATAGAGACCACCCTAGACAACCCTGTTATCAGCTGTGTGATACATCCACCTGTCTATACAGACCACCCTGTCTATAGAGGTCACCCTAGACAACCCTGTTATCAGCTGTGTGATACATCCACCTGTCTATACAGACCACCCTGTCAATAGCGACCACCCAAGACAACGTTTTTAAAATATATTCGCACTCGGGTAAACCCCGGGCGTTGCCCGGGCCATTCGTCTAGTATATATATATGCAACTAAAAGTTACTGATGGCTTAAACCATTGACAACTTTGATTTACACGATTGGGAGATGTGTTTTTCATAGTTCTCTCTTTCTCTCTCTCTCTCTCGCCCTCGCCATTCTCGCGTCTGCCAAGTCATCAATACACAGGTTCTTTCTGAGCCTTGAGATGAGGGGAGAACGTGAAAACCCCCTTACTGTCTGGAGGAGGACTCTATGTCGTTGGGGGAATCTCCTCGACTGTACAAAATAGCCTAGCTGTTAAAGCTTCAGACTTTAGAACCTGATGTCCCTGGTTCGAACACGCTTTTCGCTATATATTTTTTAATTAAAAGTATGCTTACAAGCCCGGCTAGCTCAGTCGGTAGAGCATGAGACTCTTAATCTCAGGGTCGTGGGTTCGAGCCCCACGTTGGGCGTTTTTTTTTTTTTTTTTTTTTTTAGGTGGGTCCATGGACGAATGGTACAAACCGTCGATTTCCTACAGCAATGACCCGGGATCGATTCCCGCATTGGACACTTTTTTTGTCCAGGATAGCCTAGTGGACATGGCATCTGCCGGTAAGCGGAACACTGTGAGTTCGATTCCCATTCCTTGACTGTACATAACTGTATATATTTTACTCTTTTATTTTATTCATCTTTTTATAATTATTATATACTACTACCATTGACTTGTGTATGAGGTCAATAAAATATTTTTAAATCTTTAAAAAATCTCTCTCTCTACCTTCGCGGGGGTCTCGAAGACCACGTCATCACCATCTCCTCAGCAGCGAAGTACGTAATCTACGTATTCTTCGTAGATCACGAAATACGTGGTGTCGCTGGAGACCCACTGGCGATCTTCCATCAAACTCTACAGCGGTGGTAGAGGCGCCATGTACATATTCATTCTACATAGAATACATTTTTATGGTATTTTTTATTTTCTTTCTTTTTTTTATTATAATAATCATCATTATTTTAAAATTTTCATATCTATTTAAATAGTGCGGACTGCGCACTTTTGTATATTTTGATGGGATGTCAATATAACTATGTTATTTTTCTCTCTCTCTCTCTCTCTCTTTCTCTCTCTCTTAGAATCAAGAGACATTTCGGCTAGTAAATGTTTTTATTCGCTCGAATTTTCAAACTTGGTTACAATTAAACCGTCTTTCCAAATGCTTTAATTTTATTATTTTTTTCACGAGGGCAAAAGAATTTTGTCGTGAAGTCTGCCAGGCAACCTATATATTGATGAGACCTTTTTCTACCTTTATCTACTTGATCCCAGAGCAATTTCACTTTTGTAGTATTTTTTATTTCTTCTATGTTTTTTTTTTTTTTTGGCTTATCCCTAGTATACGTGATTACATGCCATGTGGGCAGAAGTAGACGAATGCTTTTACTGTAAGTGCACCACATGTGTACACATATGAAAAGCATTTTGACTTTGTACTTAAAAATGTGCCAGAGCTCTGTTTGGTTACTTGCACTCGCTGGTGGAGTTGGACTTTTTCAAGAATCGGGGGCCATTGGAGCATTTTTTTTTCTTTGTTGTTAGGTTTGAATAGTCTAATTCGAATTTCATGACCATATTTAATCTGGAATTTTCTTATTTTTCCTTCTTAAAAAGGTTCAGTGAAATCATGAAATAACTGACCTGATTTCCAACCTTTTTTTCGAAAAGGTATAGCATACTATGGCGAATATTGACGTGATTTTTGATAGGTATTTTTCTTATCTGTGAAAATTTGTTTCCACATAAAATATGGACAAAACTATAAATTATAAAGGACTGCGGCGTATGATTATAAAACACACTTAAACTTTCCGTTCGCCATTACTCTTCATATTTTCACCCTTTCATACGTCATCCAATTATATATAGACCATCACTCTTCATATTTTCACCCTTTCATACGTCATCCAAAAAAGTTAGAAATAGTAGATATTTCTCTTTGAAATAATATTGATTTTTCACAGAAAAGAAACTTATGCGGTGAAACTTTAAGTGTGTTTTATAATCATACGCCGCAGTCCTTTATAATGTATTATAAGTTACTTTAAGTATTAGTTACGAACGGAAAAATACGTCCAGGGTAGCCTAGTGGACATGGCATCTGCCCGGTAAGCGGAAGGTTGTGGGTTCGATTCCCGCCCCTGGACACTTTTATTTTTCCGTTCGCCATTACTCTTCATATTTTCACCCTTTCATACGGCATCCAATTATATATAGACCATCACTCTTCATATTTTCACCCTTTCATACGTCATCCAAAAAGTTAGAAATAGTAGATATTTCTCTTTGAAATAATATTGATTTTTCACAGAAAAGAAACTTATGCGGTGAAACTTTAAGTGTGTTTTTTAAAACTATAAATATTAAGAAAACATATCTAAAGATAAATGTGTTTCCACCCAATAAGTAGTATTTATTTACTGATAACACACATTAAAAAACCTTTAAAATTATGATAACATTGTACATGTAATTAATAGGCTAATCCCTTAATAGAATGTTAAAAAATCAATAAGCTTGAGGGATGAGTATCTTTAGCAAATAAATTTATTTCAAGCTTTCTCGGGCTCAACCGCCCTTCGACAGGAAACTTACCGTATTTTTCCTGTCGAAGGGCGGTTGAACCCGAAAGCTTGAAATAAATTTATTTGCTAAAGATACTCATCCCTCAAGCTTATTGATTTTTTAACATTGTACATGTAAATTTTTATTTAACGAAAAGAGGTGAAATTTCGCAAACTCAAACCTCTTCCACAAGCTAGTCACAGGCTATAGTACCATAACCAGTAGAGGAACGTTATGATAATTTGCACCTTTTCATCTAAAAAATGCTAAACTTTGCTTAATCAACTTATTGCCTTCATCTAATCATAATCATTGTGCGTTAGAACAGTATACGTTTGGAAAACATTCAGTCAGGTAGAAGCTAGATGAATCTAAATCACTCGGGTAGTGTATCGTCAATTCCATTGAGGGGTCGGTGGAGGGATGGTCTAAACCGTTGGTTTTCGACCGCTACGACTCGGGATTGAATCACGCATTGAGCACTTTTTTTCTAATTAAAAGAAAAATTCCCCAATGACCCCCGATTCTTCCAAAAGTCCAACCCCATCACCGAGTGCAAGTAACCAAACGGTATCTGGCACATTTGTAAGTGCAAAAGTCGAACTACTTTTCACATGTGTAGACACGTGGTGCACTTACAGTAAAAGCAATCGCCTACTTCTACCCACCATGATTATCATTGCCTGTACCACGTGGGTGTACTAGGGATAAAAAAAATAATCGTCAATTCCAAGTAAGACAGTCCGAGTGACGAGGTAAGGAAAGCAATTTCCTTGTCACCCTCTCTCTCATCTGATTAATTCTCTTTCCCTCACAGTCAAAACATTGATGTTTATCTTAGTTGTGTATATGTTTATCTTAGTGTATATATGGCATAGAGACCATGATCTCTTCTTCTTTCTTATCTCCACTTAATCATATTAGGGTATCAAGCTCTTAGGGCTTTTGTGGTGTTTGTAAATCATGACTGGGTGAAGTATAATGCGTCTGCCTTTGTCATTAAGACTGGGAGCACTACTCAGTAGCAGGCCACTGACTTAGCTCCAATATCAACTGGTCGTCTCTGACATGAGGAACAGTAACCATGTGCAGCTGCTACTAACATGGAGTACAGACTTATCCTGTATCCCTGGAGCGCTTACAGGGTACTATCAGCATGGCCAACTGAGCCCAGGGTTTTTAGCAAACTTGTTACTGCTCCCCCTCCTTTTTCATCCAGGCTTGGGACCGGGAAAGGGAGAGTTGAGAACATGATAATCATTGTGAATAGCAGTTAGCCATTGTTTTTTACTTCATGTATATCACCATTTAGGTAAACATTCAGAGAAAAGAGAAGATATTGTAACAAAGTATTTATTAACAGAGTGGGCATTTTTATGTTTATATTTTGCTACTCTGTAAATTTCCCTCGTGGCTTATCTTTTGTTTACTATTCATAGTTTGTTCTTGCCTGTAATAATTTTTTGTCTTATCCCGGAGCTTGTCTTCCCTAATTTTCCACGTGGCAATATAATTACATTCATGGACAAAACTTAAGGAAGTTGTATATATTAACATGTATATCCAGTACAATGTATGGGGCTGAAAGACGAACGAGAAGTGCTCCTCAGTGAAATAGGCCTTGAGGGACTCTCTTTGGAGCTCCTGTTGAATGAGGTGGTGAGAAACAGAGCTGGAGCGTTTGCGTTGTTCAAATTTTGGAAGACGGCTGAAGAGAAGGGGAAGCTATACACATAATCTAATTGATGTAAATAATCTTTGTCAGGATTAGAATGACGAATCCTGTATGGGACTTTGATTCCAGTAAAGGCTTGTTGCTGCTGTTGTATATAGTCACAGTGTAGAAAATACTATACTATACCTACTACATATAGGTTTCTCTCGGTATTCTTAGTTCTCTTCTCTTCAATTACTCTGTAAACTGGCAAATCCTTTATAGGACGAGAGGTTCTCAATAAAGGCTTTTGTTGTATATAGTCACAGTGTAGAAAATACTATACTATACCTACTACATATAGGTTTCTCTCTGTATTCTTAGTTCTCTTCTCTTCAATTACTCTGTAAACTGGCGAATCCTGTATAGGACGAGAGGTGCTCAATAAAAGCTTTTTGTTGTTGTTGTATATCCAGTAGCAGCTGAATACCTCTTCAGAAGTTTATGAAGATCCCATGCATCCCTTGTTAAACTCACTAAATCAAAGATCGCCATGGACAGACAAAGGACAACAGTGAAGTTCTGAATTTTTCAAAGCTGGTATTGTGGCTTTACTAACGACTGATAGTTTGCAAAGACGGTCAATAGGTGGCCGCTAGTTTTTTCCTTTACTTTGACAAAATATTCATTATTACAGGATTGACTATTTCAAATAATTTCAAAGAATCATAAGACGCTTCAACTCATTTTATTTATTATCACAGGTTTGAGGAATTCGACAAATTACAAAAAGGTATAAGACGTTGAAATTCGTTTTATTAAATGTATAAAGAAACTTTCGGACAATCCCTTCCTCACCAAACAAAAAAAAATGTATTCACTTGATTAAAGGAAGCTTTCGGGTAAGTCCGAGTTGCGGCGTTTTGTGATATATTATATAATCTAAAATGCAAATATTTTATTTTTCAAAACATATATTTTATTTTCATCATTGACTATTCTACATTTTTGACTATATATTTAGAAGATAACACTTTGAATATTAAGAAAAAGGCATCTCCTTATCGTGCAACAGAAAGTTGCTGATGGCTTGCGCCATCTATCGGAATAAATATCAACTATTCTCGTCGATTTTTAATTATTCCAGAATTGGTCAAATACCCATTCTTGATTGGCCAATTCTGGAATAATTAAAAATCGACGAGAATAGTTGATATTTATTCCGATAGATGGCGCAAGCCATCAGCAACTTTCTGTTGCACGATAAGGAGATGCCTTTTTCTTAATTTATGCACCTTATCCCAGTACAATATCACATTTGTACTATTTTTTTTACTTTGAATATTGTTGTAAATATGTATAGTTAACCTACCTATTTTTTAATTCATGAATATAGGATTCATTTAATAAATTCTATATTACTGTGATAAATAATTTTGAGTGTAATTTTCTTCAAGTAATTCAAAATAAAAACTACTTGATGGGTAAATAATGATCTTTCCTATTTTCACGACTGCACCTTCAATTCTCTATCTTTTTCAACAACAAAACAAAATAATCATAACATACGAGTATATATATATATATATATATATATATATATATATGGGAAGAAATTGATCCATAGAAGCATAGGGCGCTTCTCCCGTCAAAATAAACGTCAAAAACTGAGCGCCCTATGCTTCCATGGATCAATTTCCTCCCGGCAATTTTTCCATCTATATTCTAGCCATAGATTTGGCCCAGCCACCTTGACAGCAAAACACCTCTTTGGTAGATTGTGAAAATTCCATTAGATCCCGAGTGGATCTATTGGAATAAAGTCCGCCCTAGACTGACGAGGGCCATTAGCCTGAAACCATGGTCTCTAGGTGGACGCTTCTCAATTTGCCAAAGCTGGTGTTGTGGCTTTGTCACCGACCCGAGGCCGCTAGTTTGCGGCAACGGTCAATAGATGGCGTCAGGTTTTGACGGGAGAAGCGCCCTATATGCTTCTATATATATGTTATATAAAATATTATTTTATTTTAAATTATAATTTCATAGATACAAATACTCTGTTAAAACGACCGCCAGAGGTCATGCTTTTCCCTATAAAAACTCGTTGTTGTTTTACCCCGATGGCCGGCTCAAAACTTTTGTACATTATGTAAATAAGTTTTTCTTTTTTTATTCTTACGCCTTAAGCCAGGAAATACTTTTATCCAATTATGTTTTTATATTTCTTAGCTCAATTAAAGCAATTTCCAATCTTTACTATTTTTATTATTTTATTTCAAGATTATTCAACCACGACTGCACCGCCATAGCTTAATCCTCAAGATAACCAAAATCAAGATGATCTCAACAATTCTAAATTCAAGCAGAATATTTTTTTTCTTTATATAAGATATATATATATATATATTATATATATATATGTCATAATATATGCTCTTCCAGGATTAATAAAACAAATCTACAGTCGACCAGAGAGAGAGAGAGAGAACGCAGCTAAGGCCGGTCACTTGATATAGCAGTCACATTCCAAGGGGGCGACCGCAGGGCCTTTTCTTGGAACCTCAGTTCTATGTTTACTCAGTCGGGGGGGTGGTGGACACACAAGACGTGCATTTTCCGCGGTGGCAGCCGCTAGCGCTCCCTCTCTCCCTCGGTTTGCTGGGTCCCATCTTCCAAACTTGTTG
>CP092873.1:6654133-6722648 GCA_030710605.1 Cordylochernes scorpioides
TCTTTGGAAATAATATTGCTTTTTTCCCATCCTGCAGGTCAACATTACACTACAACATGCTATCATAACTCTGGCTTTTGGCATTGATATTTATGTATTGTGAAATTACTGTTTGCTACCTTAAGCTCTGGAGAGATTATAATGTAGATCCAACATGTGGAAATCACACCATAGTAAAATAGAACGCATGTAGCTGGTAGCAAAATATGTGCCCTGTGTGAAGCTAGCGTTCAAAATTTGATTTTTTTAAAATGATATTTCAATTGTTGGCCTTATTTTCACATGTTATTGACCCATAACGCGGATCCATATAGGGTTAATTAATAACTCATTTGACATTTTACTTTTATTTAAGGTCTTGGCATTATATATATTCCTTTTTAGGCAAAAATATAATTGAGGTATATTTTGAAATATAGATAAGAATCACAAGGAAGCAAGACCTAATCCAAATAAATAAATTATATATGTGGTTTCAGTAACAGCATTGTTACCATCTTCAGACAAAAGTACTGAATACATTCAGTAATTTTGTCTTAATAAGGTAACAATGCTGTTACTGAAACATCACACATAATTCGTTTATTTTTATTTGGTCTTGCTTTTTTGGTATTTTTGAAATTGCCCTTGACTATTAGAAAATTATGCAAATTTCCTTTTTATTTTATATACCATTTTAAAAATTATATTCTTTTGTTAAAATATCCAATTTCCCACACTTTTCTAAAACTGCAACAATAACTAATACAAAATTCTTCCAAGTCCAGGTATTTCAATATTGCAGAAATATATTACATTTATAAAAGTTGCTTAACTATTTAGATATGTAAATGCCGGATTAGGTGCCCTTTAAAATGTTTGCTCTGGCTGTTTCTTATTGGACAGCCGAGAGTGAAGTGGACAAAGTTAAATTTTCAGGTTGTGCCGACCATTTTCCTTTATTCACACTAATTATTAGATTTTTTTTTCAATTTTTAAGGATAAAAGCCCAGTTTGGTTACTTACACTCACTGGAGGGGTTGGACTTTTTCAAGAATCAGGAGCCATTGGGGCAATTTTTTTTTTTTTCAGAACAAAGTGTCTGAATCTGCATTCGATGATCCCGGGTCATGGTTTTTAAAAATTAACAGTTTAGACCACTCCTCCAAACAGCACTCTATTCATTAGATGTGTTTGTGAAATGGATCCTATATTTCAGATTTTTTACAAGCATTTTCGATATTGCTGTTTGCAATTTATCTCCATTTTGCTGAAAGAAAATTCATTACATTGAGTTTACAAACAGTTGGGGCCTCTATTCATTCATGAGTAAACCTCGCTCGAACACTACCCAGGCGAAGCCGGGTCCAGTTGGGTAAAACCCGGGCGTTGCCCGGGCCATTCGGCTAGTATATGTATATTTTTAAAATAAGGCTTATTTTGGATTGAAATAAGATTATTTATTAATCCGATATTTCGATGGACCGTAAAGCACGCGACCTGCTGCGTGCTTCACGGCAAAATACCTAAAAAAAGATGGACGATTGGTCCATCGAAATATCGGATTAATAAATAATCTTATTACAATCCAAAATAAGCCTTATTTTTAAAATATGTAAATATGTAAAATTTTATTTTTCTTTATACTTCGCGTCTTAAGTCAGGTATAAATATACAATTATTTTATCACATCAATTAAAGTAAATTGTATTGAAAATAGAGCAATCCATTTGCAAGGCCTAAAACGACATAACCAAAACTGGTTGATATCGTTTGGATTGGTTCATTTTCAAAACGATAATCAGTTTTGGTTATAAGCTCTAAGCCTTGCAAGTAAATTGTAATTTAAAGTTGATTTTATTGTATTTTACACTAATAAATAGACTTGGCAATTCGATAAACTATTCATGTATCGAAAAAACAAGAAAAAATCATTCCAAAATTTTTTTATTCCAAATTTTTATATTTCATTGAATACGATAAAACGGCAGGTTTCCAAAGAATCTCCTTAACCGACATTATAGAAAGAATAATTATTAAGTAATTACTAATTACACTATTAATTAAGATTTTTAGACACTAGTGATGCATTCTTCATATACTCACGTAGCGTTTTCTATTTTCAAAGATTGAAAGGATTTCCAATTAACTCAATCTTCTCAAGTGTTTCTAAAAAATGTTAATTATGAATGACATCCAATAATAAAAACAATGGGAAAAAAATATCAAATACTTTCATTTATTATTTTTTATTGTTTTGATTATTGGATATCCTTCAGAATTATTCTGACCACTCATATGAATATTTTAGATTGCAGAGCGCCATCTAGTGGAACAAAAATGAACCAAACTTTGATTCAACATGTTTCATAATATTTGACATCTCCATTTGCTTGATAAATTAAGAAAAGCTAACCACGTATGCCTTTCGGGCTGTTGGCTCTCGTCACCCAATAATAATAGGCTTTTATTTATTATTATTCGTTTTATTTACTTCAGTAGAAGGGCAATGATGCCCGAAATCTTGAGATGAGAACATTAATAAAAAGAAATTCATTTATAGAAATCTATATTTTGGAGATTTGAATCATCATTTTTAATGTTTAAAATCACATTTTACACTTCCATATATTATGATGCATTAACACGCTATCTGTTATGAAAATTTGAAACTACATAGTGCGATCAATAATTTCCAGGAATGCTAAAAATTTAAAGAAATACAAAAGAATAATAAAGTTTTATTTAAAATTTCTCAAATTAATCACCGTCACTATCTATACACTTGTTCCATCTTTTTTTTCCATATATCTAAACACCTCTGAAAATCCTCATCATTCAGGCTGTGTTCATAATATTCTTCGTATTCTCCTTTATTTCAGGTAATGAGTCAAATTGACGAACTCTTTCAAGACTTTTTTAATTTTAAGGTAAAGGGAAAAGTCGTTGGGAGCAAGTTCAGTAGAATAGGGTGGCTGGGGTAATAAAGCAATTCCGTGTTTAGCCAAATAGAGTTGTACAGTGACGGCCGTATGTGGCCGTGCGTTGTCATGATGCAAGAGCCAATTTTTCTGATGCCATTTTTCGGGTCGTTTCTGACGCACAGCCTCCCTTAAATGTCGCAATACATCAAGATAGTAATGCTGATTATTGGTCTGACCTTCGGGCACGATTTCATAGTGTACCAATCCCTTTACATCAAAGAATGTGATAAGAAGACACTTAAGCTTCGATTTGATCATCCTTGCTTTCTTGAATCTTGGTTCTCCAGCTCTAGCCACTGGCTTGATTGCCTCTTAGTCTCGGGATCATATCCGTACACCCATGTTTCATCTCTCGTGATAACATTTTTGAGCCGATGGGGATCAAAATTAAACATTTAGATCATGTTTTTGCACGTTTCTTTGCGATGCTCTTTCTGCTCATTCGTTAAGAGATGGACAAATTTAGCAGAGGACCGTTTAAGATGCAGATCATTCTTTATGATGGTTTAGCATGTTCCAAAAGAGATATCCAAGTCTTCTGATAGCTCTCTGATATTTATTCTTGAGTTTTCTTTAATCGATGACTTGATTTTGAGTGCATTTTCGGGGTTTCTTATCGATAAAGGTCTGCCAGTGTGTAGATCATCCTTGACGCTTGTTCGACCAGCTTTAAATCGTGAAAACCATTCAAATGTCCTCGATTGTGATAGAGAAACTTCTTTAAAAGCCTTCCTTCAACATTTGAAATGATTCGTAAGCTGTTCTCCTTAATTTAAAGCAAAACTCTATGCAGACTCGCTGTTTTTCAACACAGTCCATACTGAAGTTAGAAAATGTTCTGATACACTCGAGGCTTATAAATTCGAAAAAAAAAAACGTGAGTGCGTTCGTCTGTGTAATCAATTCTTTTTCTACGTGTTGATAAATGTTTTATCTATAAGGTCCCTATGAAATTTTTCATTATTTTGAATATTTTACGTGATCCAGTCTCATTCCTGGAAATTATTGATCACACGTTGTATTATAGACGTATATGATTCTTTTAAAAATTGAACAATTTCTACTGTCCTTACTGCAATGTAAAATTGTTTGATTTTTAAAAGAATCGTGAGCGTCTATTATATTTTCGAATTTCCATAACAATATATAACCCAATAGCAGAATCTAAGATACAATTCCTGTTTAAGTTATAATTTATATCTCCCCCTCGGTCAAATCTAAAGGAATAGTTTTAAAGAGAAATCTCTGGAAAACAATGGGATTAGAGTTTTACGACTCCCATTTTGTCTCCGTAAGAATGTCACCTCTGGGAATGACATTCTGCCTATTCTCCGGAGATAGCGCCGTTAATAACAGACTTTTAGAACTCTAGAACAAGGTCTAGTTAACTTATAAATCTCAACTAAGTTGTATTGTTATTATAATCGATAGAAATAGCTATGAATACAATGATATATTTAAGATAACGATAATCTCCTTTTTTCTTTGAAAAGGAAGATACTTCGGTCAGTAAATCTTTATATTACATCGACGTTTCAATGAAACGATAAATTGAGGTAATAAAAAGATTTACTGGCCGAAGTATTTTTATTTTTAAGAAATATGAATGCTAGCCAGCAGCCTCTATCTTTACGATAATCTTCTCATCTATAGATATAAATATGAATGTATGTGTGTGTGTCTGTTTGTCCATTATGCCTGACCAAACCACTCATTGGAACGCAATGAAACTTTGGGAAGTTATTTAGTATAGTACTGGGAAGGTTTCTAGCAAATAAAATTTTTGAAATAACTTTTCCACTAAAAATAATCAAGGTTAATATTCTAATTTATCTGTAATAATTCAACAATCTGCTCTAAACATTATCATGATGATACGATGATTTTGTAATGTAGAAAATTAGGAAAGACAAAATTCAGGATGACACGGCAATTTATTTGAGACAAGAATAATGATACAATTCCAAGGCAAGATACTATTTCTTTAACTTCCAATTACCGAAGGAACCAATTAATATTGATTTTATTCAACTTATCGAGTATTTTTCAAGGGACCGGGAAAAAATGTTCACTTTATCGAGAGATTCGTTAGAAAAACCTTTACTCGGGTAAAACCCGGGCGAAGCCGGGTACGTCCGCTAGTTCACTATAGAAAAATAAACACAAGTCAGGGAGAAGTTGTTCTTTATATACGAGGACAATGGTACAAGAATTCAGGTAAAAGGTCCTTCTACGGCTACAGAATAACACGAGTTGTAAAATTGTATAGCTTTAGAATTAAGTCAACGATAATTTCCCTTTTCACATAATAGAAAAACAAACACAAGTCAGGGAAAAGTGGTTCTTTATATACGAGGACAATGGTACAAGATTTCGGGTAAAAGGTCCTTCTACGGCTACAGAATAACACGAGTTGTAACATTTTATAGCTTTAGAATTAAGTCAACGATAATTTCCCTTTTCATAATAGAAAAACAAACACAAGTCAGGGAGAAGTTGTTCTTTATATAAGAAGACAATGGTACAAGAATTCAGGTAAAACGTCCTTCTACGGCTACAGAATAACACGAGTTGTAAAATTGTATAGCTTTAGAATTAAGACAACGATAATTTCCCTTTTCATAATAGAAAAACAAACACAAGTCAGGGAGAAGTGGTTCTTTATATACGAAGACAATGGTACAAGAATTCAGGTAAAAGGTCCTTCTACGGCTTCAGAATAACACGAGTTGTAACATTTTAAAGCTTTATAATTAAGTCAACGATAATTTCCCTTTTCATAATAGAAAAACAAACACAAGTCAGGGAGAAGTTGTTCTTTATATACGAGAACAATGGTACAAGTTTTCAGGTAAAGGGTACTTCTACGGCTACAGAATAACACGAGTTGTAAATTTTATAGCTTTAGAATTAAGTCAACGATAATTTCCCTTTTCATAATAGAAAAACAAACACGAGTCAGGGAAAAGAACTTCTTTTATAAAAGTACGATCATATCCTTCTATGGGTACAAAATGATACGAGCTTACAAATAGCAAAAGGATAAGAAACCTGTGAAAACTTCATCAATTTTCAGTCACATACAATCAGAGAATATTTTCTTATATAAATATTTTTCCCACAAACGATTCAAAGATATTTCCTCATAAAGTCTCATAACAAGCAATTTACAATCAACTATAAAAGTTTAAAGGAATTTATTTTCAGAAAGGGGTCAGTAAAAAAAACCTAAGTGTATGTTTCTGTGACGTTAGTTTGAAGAAATCAAGACATCTTCTCTTCAAATATTCAGCTTCTTAAGAATACAGAAGACAGTAAGATATAGAAACATCATCGAATCAAAGTCTTTCTTATTTACAGAAAACAATCTAAAAAAGTAAAAAATAGTACAAAAGTGAATCTGTACTTGGAACAGGTGGATAAATTACAAAAAAATGACATCTTTTAGTTGCACGATCATGAAATTCCCCTTTTTCTCAATGTGAAAAAAAAGGTAATACCTTTTGTAGATATACATTCAGAATTAATTAAGTCGGTGGATGAGAGGGTAACACGCTCGATTCCCGACAGTCATGAACCGGGATTGAATCCCGCGTTAAAATTTGTCTAATATGTGAATAACCATCACATATTATTCACTGTTTCAATTATCATGAACTAGTTTGCTCTTGCTGAGCGGTACCTATTAATGTGATTTTGAACCAAAACATTCAGAATTATTCATCAATATAAAAATTTAGTAATGTATATCTATTCGAATTTAACTAAATCAAAAAACAATCTTATGTAACATTATTCTTTTAACAACCTTTAAAGGTTTAATGTAGAGGTCTTTTGAGATTGTAAGGTTAAATAATTCTAATTGCCACACCTAGATGGCGCTGTGTTAAACTTTGTGTGTTATAAAAGTTACATTTTGTAAATGTACATATTTAATTATTATTTTTTAAATTATTTTATATTTTATTGTAAACAATATGTTATATTTCTTTTTGTTATAATACCATTTAATTAAAATTGTATGCCTAAATAAGTCGAGAGACTTTTTGAAATAAAAACAACTTTTAGTGGCTAACCGTGATTGTGGTGATTAATGATACTACAAGATTGTGATCATTCATTACCATCACTATTTATAAGAACCACATTATTGACTGTTAGAATTTTACACAAAAATATTTACTGGGAATAGGTTTCTTTTAAATATCATCAAATATTATCTCTACAGACCTTACTGCAATGACTTGATTGCAGTAATACTTCATTGCAGTAAGGTCTGTAGAGATAATATTTGATGATATTTAAAAGAAACGCATTGCCAGTAAATTTATTCATGTAAAATTCTAACGATAGATGGCTATTAAATTTATACATTATTGACTGTATTGACTCATCCATTGATGAGCTCTACTCTTCCCTGGCAGACACCATCAACAAGGTTTACAAGCTTGATACCTCAATATGATTGAGTGGAGATAAGAAAGAAGAAGAAGATTATAAGAAATGAAAGCATTAAAGGACGAATGTTTCTTTTACATGTAAAAGAAAATTCTATTGACCTTACTGCGAGATCAAGCCCTACGAATATTTTTAATCGCATTAAGGACAGTAGAAGTTTGTTCAAAGGTTTGTTTTATTAATAATAGAGACATCCGTGCTTTGATTATTTTATTTCCTATAACCTTTTATACCGTCTATTTTCGAAAGCCATGATCCGGAATCGTATCGCGCATTGACACTATTTTTTTAAAGGAAATATGTTTGTGTGCTTCAAAGAATCCTATTTCTTTCAGAAATCTAACCCACACCACTAAGTGCAAGTAATCAAATGTGTAAGTGTGAAAAAGACAACACAAAGAACATTTTTAATATCTCTAAAATAGTCAATATCTACAAGTTTATCTGTTTGTGTTTCATTATTGGATTGATAAATGATATTTCGACATTATAAATGACTTTTCAATTATTAAACAGCTTTCTTTTCTGTCAGCGAAACTTCCATCATTTATCAAACGTCACTATATCTTCGTTTTCCAACTGACACTTGTCCATTTTTAACACACTTCGATTTAAATTGATGATTCTAGTTTTGTCCTGAGGTGGAATTGAAATGAATAATAGAAAAGTACAAAACCTGGTGGATTGACCTTTATATAGACCTATATCAGATCGGTCCATGCACCCTGATCACAATACCATCCAACTGAGGTGATGGTGGTGTCTTGTCCATGGAGCAGATCAGATCGGGTATGTGCCCTCATCACAATACCGGCCAACTGAGGTGGTGATGTCTTGTCCATGGAAATATCAGATAGGTCCATGCACCCTGATCACAATACCAGCCAACTGAGGTGGTGGTGGTGTCTTGTCCATGGAGCATATCAGATCGGGTATGTACCCTGATCACAATACCGGCCAACTGAGGTGGTGGTGTCTTGTCTATGGAACAGATCAGATCGGGTATGTACTCTGATCGCAATACCGGCCAACTGAGGTACCGTATGGATATCCTCTTCTGGATTGATGTCTGCCATATAGAGGACTGCAAGGATGGCCAGGCAACTGTATATATGGTCCAGAGTGAGTTGGGTGTTGTAACAGTTATTGCAGTTCCTGTAGAATCTAGTCATGTCTGGGTTTATCTTTATTCATTTAAAATGTCCTGTTCTGATTTTTAAATTTTTGTTGTTAATTTTCTGTTGATGTTGAGGTTACATATTGACTGGGTAATTTTGGTTTTTGTAATGAGTTTTGCTATTGTATTTGCGTTTTTCAATTTTATTGAACTGGTTTCCAGTGCCTGTTTTCGTCTTTCCTTCGCTAGCACAATATTAATAATAGTTACAAAATTCAATACTGTACAAATTTACGGATCGAAAATATACTGATGTTTAATCAGATTGATTAACCGATACATCACGACACACACAAAAATTGGCATTTTACTTCTTGCCTATATCAACATAGCGAGTCAAGGTTTTACAATATTTCACTCCATTAAATTATTAATAAGTTTTAGTTATTTCTATGAAAAAAATAGACATTTCGGCCAGTTAGAGTTTTTTTTTCTCAACATTTCAACAAAAATCTTTTGTCTTCGTCAGAAAAATAAAATAAAAATAAAGTATTTGGCAAGGCGTTAAAAATTGTCACGCCTTGCTAAATGATTTATTTTTATTTACTTTTCCTGACGGAGACAAAAGATTTTTGTCGAAACGTTGAGAAAATAAAAAAAAACTCTAACTGGCCGAAGTGTCTAATTTTCATAGAAATATAAATATATGTTCCAAAAAAGGGACCTTTACTTTCATTTGTGCATCCAAACGATGATACTGTGCTTCACCCTAGTAAAGATCCTTTGTTGTGATGATAAATAATGAGCCACAACGCCATTTCTGGGGATTTGAGAGAACAAGCCATCCTATATGCCACGGTTTCGTGCTTTGGCCCTCATCAGTAGAAGAACGGCTTTGATTTCATAACATTCTATCAGAGATTGCATTTAGTGTCTATTTTTCATAGAAATATGAATGCCGACAAGACAACTTCTATCTTTACGATAAGTTTTAGTTAGTTGAAGAAGGGCTTTCTCTAAAGCTTTTCTTTTAATCAGAGTATATAAAAGAGTTTCAGCGTCTTATTCTTTTTTGTAATTGGTCAAAATTCAAAAATCAGTGATAATGAAGAATTTCTCTGAATTATTAGTTGATAAAATCTTTGTCCAGTTATACTACCAGTGCTACAGTTTATCAAAAGTTTTGAGAATATCGGTGAAAATGAAAAGTATGATGACTAGAAAGGGCACTCATTGACTGTTATGTTATACCGCTAAGAGTGTTTATATAACTAATGACTTTTTTATTGATTTTTTTTTACCTTTATTTGCTTTGCTATTTGGAATCTGAGACGAGTCTACATAGGAAGGAATTTTTTAATAAAAGACTTGTTGTTATTTATAGAAATATTTCATTTTCTATCATGACCCAATCTTACCTTTGTTGATGGTTGCTAGGCAGCAAGAAATGAAACTAAATCTTCAGATTTTTAATGAATTTTCTAATAAAGGCTTTGTTGGTTTTCTCCCGCCACTATGTTTTTATTGTTGTTGTTATGTCCAATGAAGAGTCTCAAATGTTTCCATGTATCTCTATCACAGCAGTCGTTCTCTATCTTGGGTGTGTAAAGCTGCTGTTCTAAGTCCATGTAAATTTTCTGTTGTTGTTGTCGTGTCCAATGAAGTGCCTCAGATGTCTCCGTAAATCCCTATCACAGCAGTCGCAATGTCCACTATCTTGGTGTGTAAAGCTGCTGTTCTGGGTCCATGTCAATTTTCTGTTGTTGTTGTCGTGTCCAATAAAGAGCATCAGATGTATCCGTACATCCCTATCACAGCAGTCGCAATGTCCACTATCTTGGGTGTGTAAAGCTGCCGCTCTGGGGCAATGTCAAATTTATTTTGTCGTCGTGTCCAATGAAGAGCTTCAGATGTGTCCATACATCTCTATCACAGCAGTCGCAATGTTCTCTATTTTGGGTGTGTAAAGCTGCTGTTCTGGGTCCATGTCAATTTTCTGTTGTTTTCACGTCCAAAGAAGAGTCTTAAATGTATCCGTACATCCCTATCATAGCAGTCGCAATGTCCTCTATCTTGGGTGTGTAAAGCTGCCGCTCTGGGGCAATGTCATATTTATTTTGTCGTCGTGTCCAATGAAGAGCCTCAGATGTCTCCGTACATCTCTATCACAGCAGTCGCCATAGGGCCCACAATTGATAAGTCAAACCTTATCGATGATTTTCAACTTCCATATCTATGATAATCTAAATTGTGTAATCAGAAAATCATATTTATAAATACAATTTAAATTTATAAAATGTAATTTACTAATATACCTTTGATATGAAACCATATTTTACGGAAGAGTTTTTCTCGATGCAATTTCTTGAAAAATATATATGTACCTGTCTACAGACATATAACTCTATGTCCAAAGGTTCTCTAAATACCTCTAAACTGTCTTTCTTCGTCTTCATCTTCATTCTTATCTCCACACTGGGTGAAGTAGAATGCGTCAGTCTTTGTCATCAAGACTGGGAGCAATACTCAGTGGCAGGCCGACTTAGCTCCAAAAGAAATGGCGGCCTCTGACATGAGGAACAGACCATGTGCAGCTGCTCCTAACATGGAGTACAAATTCTGCTCATCCTGTATCCCTGGATTAGGAGCCCTTACAGGGTACTATCAGCCGGGCCAGCTGAGCCCAGGTATTTTAGTGAGCTTGTTACTGCTCCACCTTCTCCTTTTTCATCCGGGCTTGGGACCGGCAAAGGCGGAGTTCCTCAGTAAATACAAGGTATATAACAAAAAACAATCTAAAAACTAGAGCGGCTTGGAGATTAATTCAGCGAAACCGCTTAGAGGGTTCACTACTGATGAGCCAAGCCCTCTCATATAATAATAACCTTTATCATTGCAGTAAAGTCTTTAGAGATAATATTTCTGATTCTATTATTAAATATAAACACAATCTCAAAATAATCGTTATATAATTATAAAATTGTTTAAAATAAATACATGTATTTTATTGGTAGATAAGAGAATAAGCCTTTCGAATAAGATACCTTTCTAATGTCTATAATGATAGAACGTTAACAAAACAGAGAGATGTATAAAGAATTGATAGAGCCAAGAGAAAAACGTCTTACTCGAAATTTTACATCATATCAATCAATAAAAAGTCAACTCACCCAACAATCTACTTCATGTAAAATTGTTAAAAATATTGTGCAAAAAAAAGGCTTACTTTATTAACATTATTAACATCATGAAACGCGATATCCCAAACCCAGGGATATTTGCGTCAATACCTTTCACTACATCACAACAAATCGGCTATATACAATCCTGTTCAATTCATTATTTTACATAATTAACTAAAAAATATTGTACAAAGAGAAAAACAAACAAAGAAGCAAAGCACACAAAGAGAGCATCGCAATTCTTTTCTTTCTAAGTTTCCTTCTCTTTTATCCAATAAAAAAAAAAGGCTTACTGTTTTCATCAATAGATAGCGCGAATTCGGTATTAATTTGAATTATATTTAGCAATATGTGTTTGAATTCAGCCACAATTTCATATCACAATATACGCTATACACTCATATTGGATTTTAACAAATAAACTCTATAGGAGAATGTACAATATTTTAAAATTCAATATTCCAATCTTAACTTTAATATGTATCCTCAAACAAACCCAAATACTACTACTTGAATGTTTAATAAAACTGCTTCCTATGGAAAGAAATAAAGAATTCTTGAAATAGAGAGTAAATATATTAGAATCAGAAGAAATATGGAATCGAAACAAAATTAAATTTATTGATTCTGTGTTATACTATTCAATAAAATATATCTATAAATATATCTCCCCTTTTTCATTTTTCATTTTGGGAAGAATATCTTCGAATAAAATATGATCTATAGAAATATATTCTATATATAACATGTACACTGATTAATTTATTGGAATAAATTTCGAAAAAATATTTAAAATGTATAATTTATATACATTTCAACTTTCTACCTATCTAAGTTTAACTACTTCGTATAATTTTTGAAATTAAAAAAAAGATACCTCCATTGTAGATTTTTAAAAATAGAAAAATAATTAGAATTTTGAAAATTAAATAAATTGTCATTTATTATATAATTATTTCTGCTATAATTAAATTTTATTACTTTAAAAAAACAATGGTTGCCTGTAAAGTCGGTTTTACGGGCGAAGATTTTACGTGACAACGGTAGAATATTTATTGATATGAATATAATTAAATTGCACAATAGGAACAAGGAATTGAATGAAAATAAGAATTGCACAAATTTTAACTATAGAAATATATTTTGTTTACTAAAACATTGTACATGTAAACTTAAACTTAACTAATTCCTATTTGAGTGATTTTGTTGAGGATAGGACGATGATAGGAGAAATATGAAATAAAAGGAAGTGTTTCTGCTGTAATGTGTCTTGCGAAAGTCAAGTCGATAGTTGTTCCATTTAACGTAGTTGACTTAGAAACGTTTGATACGCAATCAAGATTATACGTATTTTTCATGTAATTAAGAAACGAGTTGTCAGGCTTTACGTTTTTGTTAAAATCACCACACAGAAGAATCGGTATACTAGAATCAATTTGCACGAACTGTGGCACGTACTGGCTGTTGTGAATGTACAGACCGAGTCCTTGCCATAGTAACATTCCAATATCCTGCATACTAGCTCCTGGATGAATATATACAGCACCGAGTATAAACTTGAAGCTAGTATTAGCGGCGAAGCAAGTAACTTCAGTCATGCACATGTCACCCTTGGTTTTAATGACACGAGTTACGTCTGTAATCGCAACTTGGAACACTTCCGCCGTAGATGTCGATGATAATTTACGATAGATCGCCACTCCACCAGCCGCGTTGGTATCTGAGTTAGGTCGATTATTTTCCCTGGATACGCACTCATAACCCTTGATTGGAGTTGGTTCACAAGTGTCGCGCATCCACGTTTCAGTCAATACTAAATAGTCTGATCGTGGTATCACTGTATCTGTTTCAATGTCCGCGGCATGGGCACTTAAACTTTGACAGTTGATGTTCGTTACAATAAGTTGTCCAGCGTCGGTTGCGTCGTCACAGAATTTTACGGCTTGTTTGGTAATTGTGTCTAGAGTGTGTCCACGAAGTCGTAAGTATTCATTGCGAATATCTCGAGTAGTCTGTGAGTCGTTTCCATCTCGGCCATGTTTGAAAACCAATGGAGAGTCCTTTTCTGTTATGAAAGGTACTGCAGACGTTGACGGCACGATATCCTCCGTCTCCATTGAAGTACTGGAAGTTGAAGGCACCGTTTCCATTGTTTTGAGAGTGGTGATTCCTGTTGAACATTTGAAATTGAATGGATGAATTTTTAATTTTAAAGAATCAATTTGAAAATCAAAACACTTATTCAGATCGAAGGTTCATATTTTTGCTAAATAAATTTGAAATTAAATAAAATTTGTAATTGTAAATGATGAAGTTGAAAATTAAAACATTTACTTATATTAGATGTTAAAATTCTTGCTCAACACAGTTTAAATAAAGTTTTCTTATATCTGCCACTTTTTCTTAATATTTGTAATTTTAAATAATCAATTCGAAAATCAAAACATTTATTCAGATCGAAGGTTCAAATTTTTGCTAAATAAATTTGAAACTATTTAAAATTTGTAAAATAATAATTAATTAATTAATTAATTTTAAACTAATAATTTACTTAACACTATCAACATTTATCAATAGTATGACATAACCTATAAACTCAGTTTCTCAACTTTTGTGTCAATCTAACAATTAATCAATCAATCATAGTTTACGATAATGAAATATCAGTGTACAATTATTTACCTTTATTGTTGTAGTTGTTGTAAATGACGAATCTAAGCACTCCACATTTTCACTACAGACACAGCTGACGATACTTTAACCACACGTGTGAACTTGTATTATGACGCTTTCTTGTTTTTCCAACGCCAATAACGTTCGAGAAAGACAAAGACAGAGACAAGCATGCGCCGATTCAATGCGCCTAATTCTCTAGCGCTGCGCGCGCAGCTGCGCGCGCAGCACTCTCGTTCGATGACTCATCGTAACGTTACCGGGCGTTACACTTTTTCATAAGTGACTCCCAGCCGCAACCTAATTTAAGACGTTGTCACGTCAAAATATATTTTATTTTTAATCGTTTAGTTTTATATATATTTTATTTAATATGAGGTGGTGGTGTCTTGTCCATGGAACAGAATAGATCGGCCCATACACCCTGATCACAATACCGGCCAACTGAGCCGGTTTATACAGAATACAAAGACATTATACATAACGGCGAATAATATTATGACGGCGAAAACATAATATAATACATAATAATACAATTACTTTATACATAATATTAAAGACATTATACATAACGGCGAATAATATTATTACGGCGAATATATAATAATACATAACACAATTATTTTATACATAATATAAAGACATTATACATAAAGACGAATAATATTGGTATTTCAATTTCTCTTTGCAAGTTTTGACGTGACAACGTCTTAAATTAGGTTGCGGCTGGGAGTCACTTATGAAAAAGTGTAACGCCCGGTAACGTTACGATGAGTCATCGAACGAGAGTGCTGCGCGCGCAGCTGCGCGCGCAGCGCTAGAGAATTAGGCGCATTGAATCGGCGCATGCTTGTCTCTGTCTTTGTCTTTCTCGAACGTTCTTGGCCTTGGAAAAACAAGAAAGCGTCATAATACAAGTTCACACGTGTGGTTAAAGTATCGTCAGCTGTGTCTGTAGTGAAAATGTGGAGTGCTTAGATTCGTAATTTACAACAACTACAACAATAAAGGTAAATAATTGTACACTGATATTTCATTATCGTAAACTATGATTGATTGATTAATTGTTAGATTGACACAAAAGTTGAGAAACTGAGTTTATAGGTTATGTCATACTATTGATAAATGTTGATAGTGTTAAGTAAATTATTAGTTTAAAATTAATTAATTAATTAATTATTATTTTACAAATTTTAAATAGTTTCAAATTTATTTAGAAAAAATTTGAACCTTCGATCTGAATAAATGTTTTGATTTTCGAATTGATTCTTTAAAATTACAAATATTAAGAAAAAGTGGCAGATATAAGAAAACTTTATTTAAACTGTGTTGAGCAAGAATTTTAACATCTAATTTAAGTAAATGTTTTAATTTTCAACTTCATCATTTACAATTACAAATTTTATTTAATTTCAAATTTATTTAGCAAAAATTTGAACCTTCGATCTGAATAAGTGTTTTGATTTTCAAATACCAACGCGGCTGGTGGAGTGGCGATCTATCGTAAATTATCATCGACATCTACGGCGGAAGTGTTCCAAGTATACCGATTCTTCTGTGTGGTGATTTTAACAAAAACGTAAAGCCTGACAACTCGTTTCTTAAATTCATGAAAAATACGTATAATCTTGATTGCGTATCAAACGTTTCTAAGTCAACTACGTTAAAAGGAACAACTATCGACTTGACTTTCGCAAGACACATTACAGCAGAAACACTTCCTTTCATTTCATATTTCTCCTATCATCGTCCTATCCTCAACAAAATCACTCAAATAGGAAATAGTTAAGTTTAAGTTTACATGTACAATGTTTTAGTAAACAAAATATATTTCTATAGTTAAAATTTGTGCAATTCTTATTTTCATTCAATTCCTTGTTCCTATTGTGCAATTTAATTATATTCATATCAATAAATATTCTAACGTTGTCACGTAAAATCTTCGCCCGTAAAACCGACTTTACAGGCAACCATTGTTTTTTTTACGAACTTTTAGGACAACCATGTATTTGTAATTTTAAAAATCAAAAGTATTTCAGGTTTATATTTAAAAACATTGTTAGACTTTTGAATATCTTTGTAATATAGGGAAATATATATATGGTACATCCTGCTCCACGCTGACGAGCGCCAACAGCGCAAAACGCGTTCGTGGATGGCTTTTCTTGATTTATCCAGAAATTGGGTTGGCCAAATATCAGGTAGCAAGTTAAATAAACCTTTACTTTATTTTTGCTCCACTAGATGGCGCTCTGCTATCTAAAAAGCGCATGTGCTTTTGGTCAGGATATGCCTTCATTATTTTTAATATCAACACCTGACCTTTTTATTTCTTATTTTATTTTTTCCTATTGTTTTTTTCATATATATATACATATATATATATATATATATATATATATATATATGACGTTTGATCTTCTTATTCTGCAAATCCTAGTGACGTTGAGACAAGGTTTATTATAATGGCAAATTTTTAGGCTTAATGTTTCTTCGAATTTACCTTTTGGCATTTTCCCCAGGCTAATCTTCTATTAAAATATTATTATCTTCTTTCTTAAAAATAATAGAACCGAAAACATATTTAAATGTTCCATCATTTTTCTATCTAAAGAATAATAGAATACTTTAATATTCAATTATCCTTTTATAAAATGATTTAAAAAAAAAGGAAAACACATGGCTACTTAAATTTCCCATTTGTCATTTGAGAAATTGAGCGTAAGATCTGAGTAATGGGACAATTTATAAATGGGTTTCATTTAGAATATCTCTGCTTGTTTCCAAGCTTTAATTGGAGTTAATTGGAGAATAGGAGAAGAGGGAATTTCTAATTATACATTGTTAATTATATACGTTGATTAGTATTCTGATTGAAATTTTCCTATCTATGGCAGTAGAATGTCTCTGGAGATTCCACTATACTCTGTCTAATTGACATTTATCTCTATATAGCTTATTTAATTATCAAAGTAAGATTGGAATATTGAAACCTTTGCTTTAACTTTACGAAGAGTTTATAAGATTAGATTGTAATTAAATTCTTTTACAGATTTATAATCGTAATTATTTAATCCTTTTTGGCAACGGTAAGATTGAAATTTCACATGTTGTTGTCGTGTCCAATGAAGAGCTTCAGATGTCTCCATACATCTCTATCACAGCAGCAGCAATGTCCACTATCTTGGGTGTATATACTGTATTGTTGTTGTTGTCGTGTCCAATGAAGAGCCTCAGATGTCTCCATACATCTCTATCACAACAGTCGTAATGTCTACTTTCTTGCTTGTGTAAAGCTGCTGCTCTGAGTCTATGTCAATACAGAAATTTCACATTAATTGATTTAAATCTCTTTGATATCAATTAAACAATTAAAAAAGGTTAAACGAGAGATGAATTTCTTCATAATTTATTATAATATCATCTCAAGCTTTCGCTCATCTCAGCCCTTCTACAGAAGAACTTATATAATGAATAAATGTGCATGTTTTTCTGTAGGAGGGCAGAGATTCCCGAAATATTAAGACGGTTTTGAAATAAAAAAGAAACTCATCTCTTGAAACCATTTTTAATTGTATAAGATTTTTACATTGCAGTAAGGGCAATAGAAATTGTTTAATTTTTAAAAATAATCATACACGTCAATAATAGTTTCGAATTTTCATAACAGATGGCGCCCTCTAATGCATCATAGTATAAATGTTTAAATTGTAAAATGTAAAAAATGTTTAAAAGATTTAAATTCGTTCAAATTATATATATTGAACTCACTTACTGGCGAATATTCTATTATAACTTTTTAAATGTTTGTATCTCTCTTAATACCATAATTATTTAAAACAATTTAGCTGATAGAAAATAATGGTTAATAAATATTTTACTAAGGTATTGTGAATTTCTTAGAGTAGTAACGCTAGATTTGCATATATTTATTTCTCCAGGGCTGGTTTAAAAATTATTATTATTTTTTAAAAAGGTAGAGAATATTATTTTATACACAGATATTGGACATTTGACCATACCTGATCGAAAACATGTATCTCGTGGTCCTCGCGCCGATTTTTGAAAAAACAAACAACTTCCTTATATACAATATAATATAATGCGGTTGTGATTGTAAAACGACATTTGAAAACTTTCCTTTGAACGAAAAATCAAATTTTATTCCAAGGAGAAACAACAATTATATCCAACCTTAGGGATGAGGTATGAAAAGATGAATTGTGAAGAGTAATGATAAACAGTAAAATAAAAGTGTCCAGGGATGGGAATCGAACCCACAATGTTCCGCTTACAAGGCAGATGCCATGTCCACTAGGCTATCAAATGTCGTTTTACAACTTCCTTATGTATAATTCGTATTTCTATTTTTTTAAAAATGACCTTTTTCGAAGAGCAGAGAATCTGAGAGAAATCTCATGCCAAGTAATGGCCACAGCCTTGCAGAAAATTGACATGGACCTAGAGCAGCAGCTTTACACACCCAAGATAGTGGACATTGTAACTGCTGTGATAGAGATTCATTGACATATCTGAGGCTCTTCATTGGGCATGACAACAATAATAGAAAATTGACATGGATCCATAACAGCAGCGTTACACACCCAAGATAGTGGACCATGCTGCTGCTGTGATAGAGATGTAGGGAGACATCTGAGACTCTTCATTGGACACGACAACAACAGAGAATCTGTATTAAGTTTTGTTTTAAATTGAGAAAGGTTCTACTGAGAGACGAATGGATTGATTAAAGAATCTTTTGGCAATGCTGCTATTATCCTGTTCAAATACTTTTGAATTGTTTTCACGCTTCCAAAAAGGTCAGAAAGAGGTAAATGATCAATATACTGAGCATCCAAGAACATTACGTTGAGGGGGAAACAATCTCAAAATAAAGGAATTAATCAACGATTACAGCTCTTGCAAACGTCCTTCTTCACACTGTACATGTCCAGTTTGGGCTACACCGCAGTGTAGGCCGCTCCGATGTTAGGCTCTCCTTGCACGGTCTTGTAGGATCATCTACACTCAAGGAGGCAACTTGCCGTTTCTTCCCATGAAGCCAATATCATACACTTACCATACAGGAAAAAATTAAACAAAAAATAAGAAATGATCAAATATGTGAAATAAACTCTGAGAGAAAACTGACAAAAACTATAACAAGACTTAGAACAAAACACTATAAAGGAATAACAATACATCCAGATAGCACAAGAACCTATAGGACATGCAACAACTGTCCTGGTGTGGAACTAACACCTACTCACATATTCTCATGCCCAGCAATGACCGCAGCCTTGCAGAAAATTGACATGGACCCAGAACAGCAGCTTTATTCACCCAAGATAGTGGACATTGCTGCTGCTGTGATAGAGATGTATGGAGACATCTGAGGTTCTTCTTTGGATACGACAACAACAACAACGATACAGGAATCCATCTGAAGGCACTCTTCAATCTCTAGGCCAACTCTTTAGCGGCTTGTTCCCACATGACTCCCATCAGACTACCGGTCCGATCTCATCCCCTGAAATCTGTCAACCGTTTCTTCCTTGAAGGTCCCTGCAAACTTCCTTCTTTACTAGCTTACCCACATCTCTTTTGCTATCTTCTTCTTCTCAGTGTGATTCCAATCAACGCTTCACTGCCATTCTTCCATAATGTAATTTACTATACTGTTTCAATAGAAATAAATACTAAGCAATAACGCGCCATCTATATATATAAAATGAAAGGATTTAAAAGCACGAATGTTTATTTTATACACAATACAAACTTCTACTGTCCTTACTGCGATGAAAAAATATATTGGGAGGGCTTGGCTCATCAGTAGTGAACCCTCCCAGCGGTTTCGCCAATTTAAACTACCAGACCGCTTCTCAGAGCTCTAATACTGTACTGGACCATTCTGCTTATATACGCAGCACTGAAGTAGAAGTTTGTATTGTGTATAAATGAAACATTCATGCTTTTAAATCCTTTCATTTTATATATTAAATAGAGGGGGTCGGTGGAACACTGGTTAAACCGTTTGGTTTTCGACCATTACGACCCGAGTTCGATTCCCGCATTTGACACTTTTTTCTGTTTTAAAAAATGCTCCAATGGCTCCGATTCTTGCAAAAGTCCAACCCCACCAGCGAGTGCAAGTAACCAAACGGGGCTCTGGCACATTTGTGAGTGCAAAGTCGAACTGCTTTTCACATGTGTAGACATGTGGTGCGCTTACAGTAAAAGCAGTCGCTAACTACCCACCATGATTATCATGGACTGTACCACGTGTACTAGAGATAAACAAAAAAAAAATGAAAAATATATATATCAATAGAAATACCAGCCCATTATAGATGCAAAGAACGTATCCATGAATAACTATCATGTTTTATATATTATCTTTTGGGAATATAATTGGCTTTCAGATAAAGGTCAACGCGTCTCAATATGCAAATAGTAAATTATCATATATATTAAATTTCATATAAATATATCTCAATAAGGTTATAATATAATTTCAAATATATTTTTGTTATATGTAAATAGTATGTAGATGTATATGTTATGATACATTAGCGCGTCATCTGTTATCAAAATTCGAAACTATTATAGACGCGTATGATTCTTTTTAAAAATACAGTAAACTCTCCTATAACGCGATTAATGTGTTCCGTGTTGTATGAAATCGCGTTATAGGAATTCGCGTTGTACGAAATAAAACTTGTATAACGCGAATGTTGTTAGGGTAAATTGTTTTATTTTATAACGCGTTATACGAAAATTCGCGTTGTATAAATAAATTTGTCGCAATTTTTTTATCGCGTTGTACGAAATCGCGTTGTAAAAACTCGCGTTATAGGAGAGTCTACTGTAAATTTATTTGAAATTGTTTATTTTTAAAAAGAATCATACGCGTCTATAATAGTTTCGAATTTAGATGTATATGTGATGTAGTATTTTCATATTTGTTTGATTGTATATAGGCTTTTATGGATTGAAATAAATAATCAGTAAATGAATAGTTGTAGGTTCTCGTGTTTTAAATGATTTACAAGATTGGATGGCACAGTTAGACATCAAAGAATAAAATTTGAATATTCAAATTTTTGAGAGATGCTATAAATAGCAGCGCTGTGTGTGTTTGGTTGGCCTGTCTCATTTGCATTACTAATAAGTAGGCTGTAATTATTTCTGTTTCTTCCAGGAAATTAAAACAAAATTACAAATTCAGTAATTACAAATTCCGAGATGTTTAAGACAAAATGAATGATGGTTGAATGGTTGGAATGAAGTTTCTTACCAACATTCTTGTTAACATGCTTTCGTTATTTTTTTACTGCTGCCTAATTGGTCTGGTTGTAGACATCTATTGGTCGAATTCTTTCTATTAAGAAAGGAAATTCTCCTGATTATCTACTTATATAATTGCCTTATTCTGTCTGTCTGTCTGTCTGTCTGAAGCTCACGGATAGAATACGCGCCCATTGGCCGCCAGCAAACACGTGACCTCCCTGCCCGCCCCCCTCTAGACAACCCTGTTATCAGCTGTGTGTTACATCCACCTGTCTATACAGACCACCCTGTCTATAGCGGTCACCCTAGGCAACCCTGTTATCAGCCGTGTGATGCATACACCTGTCTAAACAGACCACCCTGTCTATAGCGACCACCCTAGACAACCCTGTTATCAGCTGTGTGATACATCCACCTGTCTATACAGACCACCCTGTCTATAGCGTTCACCCTAGACAACCCTGTTATCAGCTGTGTGATACATCCATCTGTCTATACAGACCACCCTGTCTATAGCGACCACCCTAGACAACCCTGTTATCAGCTGTGTGATACATCCACCTGTCTAAACAGACCACCATGTCTATAGCGACCACCCTAGACAACCCTGTTATCATCAGTGTGATACATCCACCTGTCTATACAGACCACCCTGTCTATAGCGACCACTCTAGACAACCCTGTTATCAGCTGTGTGATACATCCACCTGTCTAAACAGACCACCCTGTCTATAGCGACCACTCTAGACGACATAGCGACCACTCTAGACAACCCTGTTATCAGCTGTGTGATGCATCCACCTGTCTATACAGACCACCCTGTCTATAGCGACCACCCTAGACAACCCTGTTATCAGCTGTGTGATACATCCACCTGTCTATACAGACCACCCTGTCTATAGCGACCACCCTAGACAACCCTGTTATCAGCTGTGTGATACATCCACCTGTCTATACAGACCACCCTGTCTATAGCGACCACCCTAGACAACCCTGTTATCAGCTGTGTGATGCATACACCTGTCTATACAGACCATCCTGTCTATAGCGACCACTCTAGACAACCCTGTTATCAGCTGTGTGATACATCCACCCGTCTATACAGACCACCCTGTCTATAGCGACCACCCTGGACAACCCTGTTATCAGCTGTGTGATACATCCACCTGTCTATACAGACCACCCTGTCTATAGCGACCACTCTAGACAACCCTGTTATCAGCTGTGTGATACATCCTGTGTTGTTATCCAAGACGAGGCAAGATTAACTAAGCATTAGTTTATTTCCTATTATAATATCCTTTTATATACAAGTCAAAAGAGATCACTAGCAGAGTATTATTCCTTTTGGTTTCCAGAGCTCAACAATCTATGAGCCTAATACTCTGCACATCTCCTCCCTTAACTTTACAGGAACCTTCGAGGTATCTTGACTGTCCTTCCATATCTTGTATGCATGGCTGGCATTGAAGGGAGGCTCTTCTCTGGATCCTGATCTTCTGATCTACATACTTTGGCATAATGGCCCTTTTTCTTGCATTTACTACAATACGAGTTCATCGCTGGACAATTTTTCCAATCATGATTATTTGAATTGCCACACCTGGTGCATCCATGTGATGACCCTCCCAACTGGTTTGACTTGAATTGTCTTATTTTTGGTTCGTGCCTTTTTGTTTCTTTTATGTGATTAGGCATTTTCTATGAGCCTAATACTCTGCACATCTCCTCCCTTAACTTTACAGGAACCTTCGAGGTATCTTGACTGTCCTTCCATATCTTGTATGCATGGCTGCCATTGAAGGGAGGCTCTTCTCTGGATCCTGGTCTTGGTTGTCCCTCTGCCTCCTTCCATCTCTTGTAGATGAGGCCGTTTGTGTAGGGCAATCCTCCTCGGTCTCTTGCTCCTGGTCATCCTTGCATCTCCTTGAGATCTTGCCTCGTCTTGGAATAAAGTGACAAAAAGTTTGCTTGATGTCGAGTTTCAAATTTTCTTCGAACAACGACTTTCTTTATGAATTCAGTTTACCGCTTCTAAGCTTGCTTGATGTCGAATTTCAAATTTTCTTCGAACAACGACCTTCTTTATGAATTCAGTTTACCGCTTCTAAGCTTGCTTGATGTCGAATTTCAAATTTTCTTCGAACAACGACCTTCTTTATGAATTCAGTTTACCGCTTCTAAGCTTGCTTGATGTCGTATTTCAAATTTTCTTCGAACAACGACCTTCTTTATGAATTCAGTTTACTGCTGCCACCATGTGTTGTTATCCAAGACGAGGCAAGATTAACTAAGCATTAGTTTATTTCCTATTATAATATCCTTTTATATACAAGTCAAAAGAGATCACTAGCAGAGTATTATTCCTTTTGGTTTCCAGAGCTCAACAATCTATGAGCCTAATACTCTGCACACATCCACCTGTCTATACAGACCACCCTGTCTATAGCGACCATTCTAGATAACCCTGTTATCAGCTGTGTGATACATACACCTGTCTATAGCGGCCACTCTAGACAACCCTGTTATCAGCTGTGTGATACATCCACCTGTCTATACAGACCACCCTGTCTATAGCGGTCACTTTCGGCAACCCTGTTATCATCAGTGTGATACATCCACCTGTCTAAACAGACCACCCTGTCTATAGCGACCACTCTAGACAACCCTGTTATCAGCTGTGTGATACATCCACCTGTCTATACAGACCACCCTGTCTATAGCGACCACCCTAGACAACCCTGTTATCAGCTGTGTGATACATCCACCTGTCTATACAGACCACCCTGTCTATAGCGACCACCCTAGACACCCCTGTTATCATCAGTGTGATACATCCACCTGTCTATACCCACCACCCTGTCTATAGCGACCACCCTAGACAACCCTGTTATCAGCTGTGTGATACATCCACCTGTCTAAACAGACCACCCTGTCTATAGCGACCACTCTAGACAACCCTGTTATCAGCTGTGTGATACATCCACCTGTCTATACAGACCACCCTCTATACAGACCACCCTGTCTATAGCGACCACTCTACAGCTGTGTGATACATCCACCTGTCTATACAGACCACCCTGTCAATAGCGGCCACTCTAGGCAACCCTATTATCAGCTGTGTGATACATCCACCTGTCTATACAGACCACCCTGTCTATAGCGGCCACTCTAGACAACCCTGTTATCAGCTGAGTGATACATCCACCTGTCTATACAGACCACCCTGTCATAGCGGTCACCCTAGGCAACCCTGTTATCAGCTGTGTGATACATCCACCTGTCTATACAGACCACCCTGTCATAGCAGTCACCCTAGGCAACCTGTTATCTGCTGTGTGATACATCCACCTGTCTATACAGACCACCCTGTCATAGCGGTCACCCTAGGCAACCCTGTTATCAGCTGTGTGATACATCCACCTGTCTATACAGACCACCCTGTCATAGCGGTCACCCTAGGCAACCCTGTTATCAGCTGTGTGATACACCCACCTGTCTATACAGACCACCCTGTCATAGCGGTCACCCTAGGCAACCCTGTTATCAGCTGTGTGATACATCCACCTGTCTATACAGACCACCCTGTCATAGCGGTCACTCTAGGCAACCCTGTTATCAGCTGTGTGATACATCCACCTGTCTATACAGACCACCCTGTCAATAGCGACCACCCAAGACAACGTTTTTAAAATATATTCGCACTCGGGTAAACCCCGGGCGTTGCCCGGGCCATTCGTCTAGTATATATATATATGCAACTAAAATTTACTGATGGCTTAAACCATTGACAACTTTGATTTACACGATTGGGAGATGTGTTTTTCATAGTTCTCTCTTTCTCTCTCTCTCTCTCTCTCGCCCTCACCATCCTCGCGTCTGCCAAGTCATCAATACACAGGTTCTTTCTGAGCCTTGAGATGAGGGGAGAACGTGAAAACCCCCTTACTGTCTGGAGGAGGATTCTTTGTCGTTGGGGGAATCTCCTCGACTGTACAAAAATAGCCTAGCTGTTAAAGCTTTAGACTTTATAACCTGATGTCCCTGGTTCGAACACGCTTTTCGCTATATTTTTTTAAATTAAAAGTATGCTTACAAGCCCGGCTAGCTCAGTCGGTAGAGCATGAGACTCTTAATCTCAGGGTCGTGGGTTCGAGCCCCACGTTGGGCGTTTTTTTTTTTTTTTTTAGGTTGGTCCGTGGACGAATGGTACAAACCGTCGATTTCCTACAGCAATGACCCGGGATCGATTCCCGCATTGGACACTTTTTTTTGTCCAGGATAGCCTAGTGGACATGGCATCTGCCGGTAAGCGGAACACTGTGAGTTCGATTCCCATTCCTCGACTGTACATAACTGTATATATTTTACTCTTTTATTTTATTCATCTTTTTATAATTATTATATACTACTACCATTGACTTGTATATGAGGTCAATAAAATATTTTAAAATCTTTTAAAAATCTCTCTCTCTCTCTCTCTTCGCGGGGGGTCTCGAAGACCACGTCATCACCATCTCCTCAGCAGCGAAGTACGTAATCTACGTATTCTTCGTTGATCACGAAATACGTGGTGTCGCTGGAGACCCACTGGCGATCTTCCATCAAACTCTACAGCGGTGGTAGAGGCGCCATGTACATATTCATTCTACATAGAATACATTTTTATGGTATTTTTTATTTTCTTTCTTTTTTTATTATAATAATCATCATTATTTTAAATTTTTCATATATATTTAAATAGTGCGGACTGCGCACTTATTTCTCTCTCTCTCTCTCTCTCTCTCTCTCGGCCGTGCGGCCACGCGGTGCGCGAGCTCCGCGTTCTTCGGGCATGGAGGGCGAGAGAATGGAAGTTAGCAATATGTTTTCAGTATTGGCGGATAGCCAATATGACGGGGAACAGAATGGTGCTATTCCTTTCGGTATTACAACAACGAATGCCGAAATATCTGCGGAAAACAATTCAGTGAAGAATGTTTCAATTTCTGAAACTAACGAGAAGTATGCAAAATCGCCCGTGACAAGCGGCGGATATGCAAATTCGCCTCAATCAAGCCGGAATTGGGCCGACATCGTCGAAAACGATGAAAATTTTGAACAACCCAAAAAGAGAAAGCGTCTGCTTCCTTCGGAAAGTGCGAGTCAGTCTCTGCCTGGTCCATCTCGACAGACGAAAACCACCCGGGACAGCATTACGCCGCGCCAGCCATCGTGCCCTAGGAACACCATCGAGCAAATAAAGGTCTCGAGGCAAATGCTGGCTCAGTGTCGGAGCAAAGCAGCTGCCGGAACCTATGACCAGATGACCTATCTGGAGTTCTCCCCGGAGTTCACCCAAGTAGACTACATCAAGGCTCTGGAAAATAAACTGGGGAAAGGCTGCGTTGTACAGATAGGAAAAGCTTCCGGACAGATCCTAGTTGGCTTCGAGCGGCCTGATATGGCGGAGACGATCATAGAGGATGGTCTGATGATTAAGGGAGCCCTCCTTAAAGCCCTTCCCTACCAAAAGAAGGCAGAAAAAATCACCATCAGCGGTCTCCCATTTGTAATCGAAGACGCCGATATCATCAGGACTCTGAGGCCTTACTGTCAGGTAGTCTCCATCGCCCCTACCGTGAATTCTTCCGGCGGCTACACCTGGCTGGACCTAAAAAAAACTGCGTTCATTCTCATGAACAATGGAAAAAAATCACAGATCTTCCTAAAAAGATCATTGTGACTGCCAAGGGCGGCTCTGCACTGGCCTACTTGGAGTACGGCTTCCGTTGCTCCAAGTGCTACAGAATGGGACACAAAAGAATGAACTGTCCCCGGATCATCCGGGAGACAAGCACCACCCAACCCTTGAGCCAGACGAGCAGTGTGAAAACCACGGCGCCTGCTCCTAACACCACAGCAGCTTCTTCGCCACCTGCAACATTCTCCCACCCTGCGCCAGTGGCTGCCCCGGCACAGACATCCTCCGCGCCACCTGCTCAAGAGGATATAGCTCTCGAGACTGAGCCCACCACCAGGACCCCGGAAACCTCCACCCAGACAGACCTCAACATCAACAGAGTCGAGAACTCTAGCCATCACAAGATCAAGGATAGATCTAGATCCTTGTCTCCCAAGGCCGGGTCTACGACTCAACTACAGCTTGACACCCTCCTCGAGCGCCTCCCAGGATCATTCTTTGAAGAGGTTACACTCTTAGGCTTGAAGGAAGAGGAAGTGAAACAGGCCATCGTCTCCCTTCCTCATCTAAGGCTGCTCCTGGGAAAGCTCAGCGTAGAACAAAGTCTGGGGCTGCACACCTTCAATGAAAAGTTGATAAAGGGACTTGGAAGCTCCAAGTCAGCCCTTTACAAGCGGCTATCTGACATCAGAACAAAGACAAGAAGCGCGCAAGAGCTTCCGCCTTGCGTGCCTTAATGTGCGCGGCATTGCCGCTCGACACAGGAGCATTGAATTGTGCTGTTTCCTGAAACAGCACGCAGTTGACATCGCTTTCATTCAAGAAACCAATGTCACCACCCTGGACAGCGTTGAGGACCTCTGCTTGGGATACAGAGCAGCAGTTGTTCCAGCTTCTGGCGCCAGAGGATCCGGCCTCGCCTGCATCTTCTCTTCCGGCGTCCAGGTCATCGGACAACAGGTCCTGTCCCCTGGCAAGATCGCCGCCTTTGACGTTACCATCCGGGGATCAAAGGCGACATTTGTCAACTGCCACCTCTCTCATGCTCCTGATGAGCGGCTACAGCAGCTACAGGTCATCGCAGCTGCTGCTGTCAATGAAGACGCATGGGTCCTTGGGGACCTCAATATCTCCGAGGAGTCTGCGAGCGACATTGCGTCCGGTTCCGTCGAAGCCCTTGGGGAGCTCCTGGACCGGGCCAACCTCGTAGACGCCGCAGCTATCTTCGACGCCACGCACCTACCAACAAGGATCTCCAGTTGCGGAAGCCGGGTGGATGCGAGCAGATTGGATCGAGTGCTTATACCATCAAGCTTCTCCAACCGCGTCACCCGTTACTGGAGCCTATACTACAAGAACTCCGACCACCGTGCGGTCCTCCTCCAAACCGGCGAGGCCTCAGAACCTCGACCACCGTGCATTGCTAGCATGCTCCGATCGAGGCTAGTCGTTGGGACAGTAGAAACGCTTCTTGACGAGGCCTTGGGAAACATCGAGGACATGCGGAATGCGGAAATCTGGAGGAGGTGGGGACATATTAAGGCGCATCTGGCCTCCGCCATCAAGTCACTCCACGACCTGCGCAATAACGACGACGACTACATCTCGAGGGCGAGAAAATATGTTCAAGCCAAGCTCGAAGATGTCTCCATCTACTCGGACTATCCCTCCCTGCCGGACCTCGGGCGCGCCCTTCGTCTTCGTCGCAGGGGAACGTCGTCGAATACTTTCTACGACAGCGCAGGTCGAATGATTACGGGACCAGCGGTGAGAGAACTGGCTTTCGTCAACCTGAAAGAGCGCTTTTCCCATCCTTCGTGCTCACCGGAGGACATCGATGGCTTCCTGCGGGGTTTTACTCTAAGGGTCACCATTGAGGAAAGCGATCCTCTCCACCGCTATGGGATCGGCGAGGAAGAGATCGTTGCTGCCATCGGTCGTCTGCCAACTGGGAAAGCGGCCGGGTGGGATGACTTGCCCTGCGAGCTCTTCAGGGGTTTTGAGGATTACTTCGCGAGTGCACTCCGTCGGGTCTTCGAGGCGTCCCAGCTCTGCGGGGCTCTGCCCACTTCCATGCGGCGCAGCGAAATGTCCCTGATAGAAAAACCGCACGGTGGTCCGGGCCTAGCCGGACTTCGACCCCTCTCCTTGCCAACGACGGACTACAGAGTCCTCAGCGGGGTCCTCTACTGGCGACTGCGACCCCATCTCCGAGACATCGTACCTGAATGCCAGAGCTACGCCGTTCCAGGTAGAACACCAGCCTGGAACATAGCCCGCGTAGCTGATGAAGTTGCCACTGCCTGCAGAGATGAAGCCCCACTGGCAGTCGTCGCCATCGACTTGGAGTCAGCGTTTGACACGCTGGACAGAGGCTTCCTGGTGTCCACTCTTCTCTCCGTCGGTCTGCCGCCAGTCTTCGTGGGGTGGGTTCTTCTGCTCTACGCTGGGGCCGAGGCTGCGGCGAGGATTGAGGGGATTGGGAGAACTCCTCTGTTCCACATGCTCAACGGAGTGAGGCAGGGATGCGCTGCCAGTGGAGCGTTCTTTACCATCTCCACCGGGCCCCTCCTGCTACGCCTGGAACAGCTACTTGGCCGGGATAATGTCCTGGCGTACGCCGACGACATCGTCCTGCTTATCCGCGAGGATGGGCAGCTGGAGGTCGTCAGGAAGATCTTCGAGGACTTCAGGCGTGCGTCAGGAATAAGAGTCAACTTCGGTAAGAGCCAGGGTCTCTGGTGCGGGAGATGGAGGAGCCGCACTGACTCCCCGTCGGCAATCTCCTGGAACAGGGAGAAAATCAATATTCTAGGGACCTTAGTGACTCCTGGAATGGGAACTTCGGCTCAAGATCAACACCTGCAAGAGTTGCTGGAGCGAGCCATTGCTAGGTGGTCCCCCTTTGTCCGCGGTCTCTCACTTGCTGGTCGAGCAAAAGCGGCCAATAGCCTGGTGCTCTCGGCCATCTACTATCATCTCCAGGCCTACCTTCCCAGCGAGACCACCATCGGAAGACTGCAGGCAAGATTGGCTCGATTCGTGTGGGGGCACGATCGAACCTCATGGCTTCCCAGTAGCATCCTGGCGCGGCCGATCTCTGTGGGAGGCATGGGACTTCTCGACGTGGGCACTCAGCTCCGGCTGTCGTGCCTTAAGGGTGTCCAGGCAGCACTGTGTGGAGGCCGTAACGCTCACTCTTGGCTCGCTGAGAGCGGGATGTGGCTGACTCCTGCGTCCACTCCTGGCATCTGGCTTCCCCCGCGGCGTCGTCGGAGTCTTCACCTCTTCGAGTCTGCCGCGGAGATCCTAGATCTAAACCACCGGATCTTACAACCTGCACTTCTCCGGGCTCTTCGGGTCGTGGGCGACTGCCGTTTCCTGCGGCCTCCTGAGCTCCTGGCTCCTACAAAATGGCTGGGCTGGCGCATCGGAGAACTGACCGGGCCTGCTCCAAACATCACCATCGCTACGCGTGGCGCCCTCACGGACGTCGCTGCTCTGGGGAGCTTCTGCACACGCCTGATAACCCAGAATGCCCGGGGACGTTATCGCGTCGACAGCCTGGCGGACGCAATCGTGGTGCGCGGGACGACCACCGCCTTCCAGCGCCTAACCACCCGCACAGCCCGCCGCTTGCTTGAGCGTCCGCGCTTGGCTGCGCTGCCCATTACCCAGCTGTTCGGACGGTGGTTCCCCCACGTCAGCATCCCCATCTCCATCAACTGGTCTTCCCTCCGGCGTTGCGCCTTCTCGGGGCACAATGCTGACGTTTGCCGTGCGGCTGGCCCTGCACGCCCTTCCCCATCCAGCACATCCGGCTTCAGCCCGGGAGTCCTGCATCGCCTGTGGGTCCGGAGACCTGTCACTTGCCCACCGCTACTGGTCCTGCAGTCGGATCAGGCCTGTCATCCTGGAGGCCTTCACCATCCTCCAACGGCCTCCTGACCTGCAAAGCTGGATCTTCGGGCATGACCTGGAGGACGACGCCCTGGCCATCATGGCGTCCGCCAAGACCCGCATCTACAAGCACTTCCTGGGCCTGGAGATGCGGGGAGTCCAAGAAGACCCCCTCCTTGTCTGGAGGAGAACCTTGTCAAGGTGGTGGAGCCTCCCTAGCTCCTAAAATCATTGTAAATTCCCATTATTTATTCATTACTTTTATCATAATCATTTTGTAAAAATTGACTAGACGTCAATAAAAGTGTTTCAATTGTCAATTGTCTCTCTCTCTCTTTCTCTCTCTCTTAGAATCAAGAGACATTTCGGCTAGTAAATGTTTTTATTCGCTCGAATTTTCAAACTTGGTTACAATTAAACCGTCTTTCCAAATGCTTTAATTTTATTATTTTCTTCACGAGGGCAAAAGAATTTTGTCGTGAAGTCTGCCAGGCAACCTATATCTTGATGAGACCTTTTTCTACCTTTATCTACTTGATCCCAGAGCAATTTCACTTTTGTAGTATTTTTTATTTCTTCTATGTTTTTTTTGGCTTATCCCTAGTATACGTGATTACATGCCATGTGGGCAGAAGTAGACGAATGCTTTTACTGTAAGTGCACCACATGTGTACACATATGAAAAGCATTTTGACTTTGTACTTAAAAATGTGCCAGAGCTCTGTTTGGTTACTTGCACTCGCTGGTGGGGTTGGACTTTTTCAAGAATCGGGGGCCATTGGAGCATTTTTTTTCTTTGTTGTTAGGTTTGAATAGTCTAATTCGAATTTCATGACCATATTTAATCTGGAATTTTCTTATTTTTCCTTCTTAAAAAGGTTCAGTGAAATCATGAAATAACTGACCTGATTTCCAACCTTTTTTTCGAAAAGGTATAGCATACTATGGCGAATATTGACGTGATTTTTGATAGGTATTTTTCTTATCTGTGAAAATTTGTTTCCACATAAAATATGGACAAAACTATAAATTATAAAGGACTGCGGCGTATGATTATAAAACACACTTAAACTTTCCGTTCGCCATTACTCTTCATATTTTCACCCTTTCATACGTCATCCAATTATATATAGACCATCACTCTTCATATTTTCACCCTTTCATACGTCATCCAAAAAAGTTAGAAATAGTAGATATTTCTCTTTGAAATAATATTGATTTTTCACAGAAAAGAAACTTATGCGGTGAAACTTTAAGTGTGTTTTATAATCATACGCCGCAGTCCTTTATAATGTATTATAAGTTACTTTAAGTATTAGTTACGAACGGAAAAATACGTCCAGGGTAGCCTAGTGGACATGGCATCTGCCCGGTAAGCGGAAGGTTGTGGGTTCGATTCCCGCCCCTGGACACTTTTATTTTTCCGTTCGCCATTACTCTTCATATTTTCACCCTTTCATACGTCATCCAATTATATATAGACCATCACTCTTCATATTTTCACCCTTTCATACGTCATCCAAAAAGTTAGAAATAGTAGATATTTCTCTTTGAAATAATATTGATTTTTCACAGAAAAGAAACTTATGCGGTGAAACTTTAAGTGTGTTTTTTAAAACTATAAATATTAAGAAAACATATCTAAAGATAAATGTGTTTCCACCCAATAAGTAGTATTTATTTACTGATAACACACATTAAAAAACCTTTAAAATTATGATAACATTGTACATGTAATTAATAGGCTAATCCCTTAATAGAATGTTAAAAAATCAATAAGCTTGAGGGATGAGTATCTTTAGCAAAAAAATATATTTCAAGCTTTCGGGCTCAACCGCCCTTCGACAGGAAAATTACCGTATTTTTCCTGTCGAAGGGCGGTTGAACCCGAAAGCTTGAAATAAATTTATTTGCTAAAGATACTCATCCCTCAAGCTTATTGATTTTTTAACATTGTACATGTAAATTTTTATTTAACGAAAAGAGGTGAAATTTCGCAAACTCAAACCTCTTCCACAAGCTAGTCACAGGCTATAGTACCATAACCAGTAGAGGAACGTTATGATAATTTGCACCTTTTCATCTAAAAAATGCTAAACTTTGCTTAATCAACTTATTGCCTTCATCTAATCATAATCATTGTGTGTTAGAACAGTATACGTTTGGAAAACATTCAGTCAGGTAGAAGCTAGATGAATCTAAATCACTCGGGTAGTGTATCGTCAATTCCATTGAGGGGTCGGTGGAGGGATGGTCTAAACCGTTGGTTTTCGACCGCTACGACTCGGGATTGAATCACGCATTGAGCACTTTTTTTCTAATTAAAAGAAAAATTCCCCAATGACCCCCGATTCTTCCAAAAGTCCAACCCCATCACCGAGTGCAAGTAACCAAACGGAGCTCTGGCACATTTGTAAGTGCAAAAGTCGAACTACTTTTCACATGTGTAGACACGTGGTGCACTTACAGTAAAAGCAATCGCCTACTTCTACCCACCATGATTATCATTGCCTGTACCACGTGGTGTACTAGGGATAAAAAAAATAATCGTCAATTCCAAGTAAGACAGTCCGAGTGACGAGGTAAGGAAAGCAATTTCCTTGTCACCCTCTCTCTCATCTGATTAATTCTCTTTCCCTCACAGTCAAAACATTGATGTTTATCTTAGTTGTGTATATGTTTATCTTAGTGTATATATGGCATAGAGACCATGATCTCTTCTTCTTTCTTATCTCCACTTAATCATATTAGGGTATCAAGCTCTTAGGGCTTTTGTGGTGTTTGTAAATCATGACTGGGTGAAGTATAATGCGTCTGCCTTTGTCATTAAGACTGGGAGCACTACTCAGTAGCAGGCCACTGACTTAGCTCCAATATCAACTGGTCGTCTCTGACATGAGGAACAGTAACCATGTGCAGCTGCTACTAACATGGAGTACAGACTTATCCTGTATCCCTGGAGCGCTTACAGGGTACTATCAGCATGGCCAACTGAGCCCAGGGTTTTTAGCAAACTTGTTACTGCTCCCCCTCCTTTTTCATCCAGGCTTGGGACCGGGAAAGGGAGAGTTGAGAACATGATAATCATTGTGAATAGCAGTTAGCCATTGTTTTTACTTCATGTATATCACCATTTAGGTAAACATTCAGAGAAAAGAGAAGATATTGTAACAAAGTATTTATTAATATTTTTATTTTTATTAACAGAGTGGTCATTTTTATGTTTATATTTTGCTACTCTGTAAATTTCCCTCGTGGCTTATCTTTTGTTTACTATTCATAGTTTGTTCTTGTCTGTAATAAATTTTTGTCTTATCCCGGAGCTTGTCTTCCCTAATTTTCCACGTGGCAAAATATAATTACATTCACTGACAAAACTTAAGGAATTTGTATATATTAACATGTATATCCAGTAGCATGTATGGGGCTGAAAGACGAACGAGAAGTGCTCCTCAGTGAAATAGGCCTTGAGGGACTCTCTTTGGAGCTCCTGTTGAATGAGGTGGTGAGAAACAGAGCTGGAGCGTTTGCGTTGTTCAAATTTTGGAAGACGGCTGAAGAGAAGGGGAGGCTATATACATAATCTAATTGATGTGAATAATTATATGTAAATAATCTTTGTCAGGACTAGAATGACGAATCCTGTATGGGACTTTGATTCCAGTAAAGGCTTGTTGTGGCTGTTGTATATAGTCACAGTGTAGAAAATACTAGACTATACCTACTACATATAGGTTTCTCTCTGTATTCTTAGTTCTCTTCTCTTCAATTACTCTGTAAACTGGCGAATCCTTTATAGGACGAGAGGTGCTCAATAAAGGCTTTTGTTGTTGTTGTATATCCAGTAGCAGCTGAATACCTCTTCAGAAATTTCTAAATATCTCTCCCACGCATTCCTTGTTAAACTCATTAAATCAAAGATCGCCATGGACAGACAAAGGACAACAGTGAAGTTCTGAATTTTTCAAAGCTGGTATTGTGGCTTTACTAACGACTGCTAGTTTGCAAAGACGGTTAATAGATGGCGCCTTGTTTTTTCCTTTACTTTGACAAAATATTCATTATTACAGGATTGACTATTTCAAATAATTTCAAAGAATCATAAGACGCTTCAACTCATTTTATTTATTATCACAGGTTTGAGGAATTCGACAAATTACAAAAAGGTATAAGACGTTGAAATTCGTTTTATTAAATGTATAAAGAAACTTTCGGACAATCCCTTCCTCAGAAAACAAACAAAAAATGTATTTACTTGATTAAAGGAAGCTTTCGGGTAAGTCCGAGTTGTGGCGTTTTGTGATATATTATATAATCTAAAATGCAAATATTTTATTTTTCAAAACATATATTTTATTTTCATAATTGACTATTCTACATTTTTGACTATATATTTAGAAGATAACACTTTGAATATTAAGAAAAAGGCATCTCCTTATCGTGCAACAGAAAGTTGCTGATGGCTTGCGCCATCTATCGGAATAAATATCAACTATTCTCGTCGATTTTTAATTATCCCAGAAATGGTCAAATACCCATTCTTGATTGGACCAATTCTGGAATAATTAAAAATCGACGAGAATAGTTGATATTTATTCCGATAGATGGCGCAAGCCATCAGCAACTTTCTGTTGCACGATAAGGAGATGCCTTTTTCTTAATTTATGCACCTTATCCCAGTACAATATCACATTTGTACTATTTTTTTTTACTTTGAATATTGTTGTAAATATGTATAGTTAACCTACCTATTTTTTAATTCATGAATATAGGATTCATTTAATAAATTCTATATTACTGTGATAAATAATTTTGAGTGTAATTTTCTTCAAGTAATTCAAAATAAAAACTACTTGATGGGTAAATAATGATCTTTCCTATTTTCACGACTGCACCTTCAATTCTCTATCTTTTTCAACAACAAAACAAAATAATCATAACATACGAGTATATATATATATATATAAATGGGAGGAAATTGATCCATAGAAGCATAGGGCGCTTCTCCCGTCAAAATAAACGTCAAAAACTGAGCGCCCTATGCTTCCATGGATCAATTTCCTCCCGGCAATTTTTCCATCTATATTCTAGCCATAGATTTGGCCCAGCCACCTTGACAGCAAAACACCTCTTTGGTAGATTGTGAAAATTCCATTAGATCCCGAGTGGATCTATTGGAATAAAGTCCGCCCTAGACTGACGAGGGCCTATTAGCCCGAAACCATGGTCTCTAGGTGGACGCTTCTCAATTTGCCAAAGCTGGTGTTGTGGCTTTGTCACCGACCCGAGGCCGCTAGTTTGCGGCAAAGGTCAATAGATGGCGTCAGTTTTTGACGGGAGAAGCGCCCTATATGCTTCTATATATATGTTATATAAAATATTATTTTATTTCAAATTATAATTTCATAGATACAAATACTCTGTTAAAACGACCGCCAGAGGTCATGCTTTTCCCTATAAAAACTCATTGTTGTTTTATCCCGATGGCCGGCTCAAAACTTTTGTACATTATGTAAATAAGTTTTTCTTTTTTTATTCTTACGCCTTAAGCCAGGCAATACTTTTATCCAATTATGTTTTTATATTTCTTAGCTCAATTAAAGCAATTTCCAATCTTTACTATTTTTATTATTTTATTTCAAGATTATTCAACCACGACTGCGCCGCCATAGCTCAATCCTAAAGATAACCAAAATCAAGATGATCTCAACAATTCTAATTTCAAGCAGAATATTTTTTTCTTTATATAAGATATATATATATATATTGTAATTTGATGGGAAAGTTGACTTCTTTTAATTAAGTATATGATGAAAACTTTATACTCCACTTTGCCTTAATCAAATGTTGAGAAGGATAATTAAAATTTGAACCGTTGTAATTTACTTAATTTCAATACCAGACATGAACTCTCTCTCTAATTTGATATGTTCAAATATTTACCTTTTCTCCACATTAATTTAATAAAGTTTTCACAGAGACATTTTACACCCATTTAATTCTTAATTAAATCTGTCTTCTCAAGAATTATGTGTTTATTTATTATCAAATCAGACGAGATATCCCCACAAAGGATGCTTACGTCAAGAAACAACGCTAAGATACTATATTACATACACAATTGAATAATTACATGGTTTGAGTAGAGTTTAAAGAAGAAAGGACATTAAAATCATGCTTGAATTTACAACCAACTAATGAAATAAATACAAATAAATATACCTAGTTTGGCAATTACGGCTTTTTTTAACCAATAGAGAAAATCATAGATATATTTACCGAATTTTCTAAATTTAAAATATGAGTCCTTAGTGTTCATAAACATAAAAACTTCCTTGTATTCAATGTCTTCCCGCTTTACCTACTTTAATTACAGAAACATTCTTCCATAGTTCCGCCAAACCCCATCACCAAGACTTCGAATACAGATACACTATATAAGTAGAATGTACATACAATAGCTGTAACATAGATCTGGTGGAATAAATTTGAGAAATATAAACTATAATATATGCTCTTCCAGGAATAATAGAGCAAACCTAGAGCCAACCCAGAGAGTAACGGGATGTAAAGTCCGGTCACTTGAGACACCAGAGACATTCCAAGGGGCGGAAAATGGGGCCCGTCCGTCAACACCTTGGGACTTTTAAGACAGTTGGTGATTGTGGGCGACACGAACGGCCGCCCGGCTGTGCCGGGCCCGTCTCTCCCTCTCTCTCTGGTTGCCTGGGTTCCTTTTCCAAATTGTGGTGTCCCTTATTTATTTTTCCACCTTATTATTATACCACATATATACCTAGTTTGGCAAATACGGTTTTATAAAAGAATTTTTTTAAATTTAAAATATGAGTCCTTACTATTTATAACTAGTGAGTTTATAAAAAGTTTACCTTTTAACATACAACAGACAAATATACTTTATGTACAATTCGAATTCGACATATAAAAAATTATTGAGGGTATTTTTTTAGAACATCCTAAATTTTTGATATGATGAAGATTTACGATGCACTAGCGCGCCATCTGTTATGAAAATTAGAAACTATTTTAGACGCGTAAGATTCTTTTTGAGATTAAACAATTTCTACTGCTCTTACTGCAATGGAAGACCGATGAGCCAGGCTCTCCTATTGATTTTTCCAGCAGTAAGAGCAGTAGAAATTGTTTAATTTCTAAAAAGAATCTTACGCGTCTAAAATAGTTTCGAATTTTTATGATGAAGATTATCTTTACTAATTCCTTGAATTGAAACACACACACAATCAATTTTATTATGAATCTTCAATTTACTCTTTTTAACGATTAGTTATAACATGTAGATAGGAAAACTTCGATGTTGGAGCGAGCGGTGCGGTCGTTCTGTACGTTCGATCAGAAACAGCGTCCCAAAAAGATCGCCCAATATAGCAAACAATCAAAATTAAAAAAAAAAACATTTTCTATTCATTTTTTTTCTGAATTTATCCACTTGATCTAAATGCAAATTCACTTTTTTACTATTTTTCATATCAAAATTATGTTGAGCTTTTAGAAGTTGTATCTTTTACCATGTAGATCGGGATTCAGACAATAACTCTGAAAGATATTACGATGACATTTATTGAAGACACACGAGATAACCAAGTGTGCATACACTCATGGACAAAACTTAAGGAAGTTGTACCTTTCACCATGTATATCGGGATTCAGACAATAACTCTGAAAGATATTACAGTGACATTTATTGAAGACACACAAGATAAACAAGTGTGTATACACTCATGGACAAAACTTAAGGAAGTTGTACCTTTTACCATGTATATCGGGATTCAGACAATAACTCTGAAAGATATTACAGTGACCTTTATTGAAGACACACAAGATAAACAAGTGTGTATACACTCATGGACAAAACTTAAGAAAGTTGTACCTTTTAACGTGAGATAACCAAGACGTGAGATAACCAAGTGTGAACAAAATTGTCTCTGTCTCCTTAAAAAAAATAAACAGAATGCAGCGCCATCTAAGACACTTTATTAAGTTTTGTCCATGAGTGTATACCTATAAAATTAACAAGTTAAATATTTACAAGCTTTTCTCTGATCTCTTGTACGATGAGAGCTTTGTATACTTGTAATATCAGTTCTATAATTCAGGATAAATTTTTGAAAGCGAATTGAAACTTTTTTTGCTTATCTCTAGTACACGTGGTACAGGCCATGATAATCATGGTGGATAGAAATTGGCGACTGCTTTTACTGTAAGTGCACCACATGTCTACACATGTGAAAAGCAGTTCGACTTTGCACTTACAAATGTGTCATAGCTCCGTTTGGTTACTTGCACTCGCTGGTATGGTTGGACTTTTCCAAGAATAGGGGGCCATTGGGGCATTCTTTTTTATATAGTCGTATCAGAAAAAAAGTGCCCAATGTGGGAGTTGAACCTGGGTCATTGCGGTCGAAAACCAACGGTTTAGACCATCCTTCCATCGACCCCGAATTGAAACTATATGCTGACTAGTTTTCATTTTTAATATCATTTATTCTTGTATAAAGAAATTTGACAATTATACCGCAAATGTTTCTTTTGTGAACGAAAAATCGAAATTTATTTTAAGGAGATATACAACAACAACTGCTTTATTAGGACATTTCCGTCCTGTAAGGACTCGCCATACATCATTTTAATGAAGAAAGGGGGGAAAACATGAACAAAGGAGAGAAGGGAAAATTAAATCAAAGTATTCAACATAACTATACAAATAAACTATGGAAAAAAATTGTTCTGTAATTTTAGTTCTCAGAGATTATCTTGTTTTCTAACGCTTTATGAAAGTTAAACAATTCTATCGCTATATATTTTTTCTCGGACATTATTCTGATTAACTGAACTGGGTTCAGGTAGACTTGAATAATGTTCTTTAAGATCTTATTCCGTTCCTCGTTAACAATAGTGCATTTAGAGATGTAGTGGGTCATTTCTTCTATGCTTCCAGTTTTGCAGAATTTAAGGAAAAATAACGATTATTTCTAACTTTAGGGATGAAGTATGATAGGATGAATTGTAAAGTGTAATGATTCGCGCTTTTAAATCCTTTTATTTTATATAAAGTGTTCCATGTTAAAGTGTTCCAAAAGTTCCCATCCCTGAACACTTAATATTTTTGTTCATCATTACTCTTCACAATTCATCCTATCATACCTCATCTCTAAGGTTAGAAATAGTCGTTATTTCTCTTTAAAATAAATTTCGATTTTTCGTTCAAAATAAACATTTGCGGTATAATTGTCAAATTTTGTTGTACAATCATAAGCCGCATTATATTGTATTATAAATCATTTATTCTATTTAATTTTCTGAACATTCATGTCAGAAATTTCATTTCACCAGTTTTCTTTTTGAACATAAAACTTTCTATTCCCGTTTTCATAATTAACTTGTTTGATGTTTTTATCAAAAAAAAAAAAACATTGAAATAGGAAACTGTCATTATATTCCTATCTTAATTACTGGCATCATTAGTCAAATAATTATTTATCATTAACGCTGTTTTGAATAAATTTGCCTTTCATTAATACAACATCAATTTATTATATAAATAACTAGTTATCTGTATATTTTATAATTTGTTAGGAAATATTAGACTTCAATTTGCTTAGAATATTTAATATAAAAATATTGCTTCAACATTAAATATATATTTTGTGTTAATTCATTTATATAATTTTAATCAAAAGATTATATATATTATATAAAAATATTATCTTATTTAAAATTATATTTCGTAGATTCAAATATTCTGTTTATATCTACCACCAGATGTCGGGACATCCCCTATAAAAACTCATTGTTGTTGTTTCCCGATGTCCGGCTCAAATTTTTTGTACATTATGTAAATAAGTTTTTCATTTCTTATATTCTTACGCCTTAAGCCAGACAGTACTTTTATCAAACTATGTTTTTTTTTATATTCATTAAGCTCAATTAAAGCTATTTTTCATAACTAATTTGATTATAATCGTTTCCACGACTGCATATCCAAAATCAAGCAGAAAATCAAATATTTTTATTAATATAACATATACATCTCAATGTGAAAAAATAGTACAAATGTGATATTGTACTGGGATAAGGTGCATAATTATGAAAAAAGGGCATCTCCTTATCGGGAAACTGAAAGTTGGCCCGAAGCGCGTCCGTGGTTAGCTTTTCTTGATTAATCAAGAATGGGTATTTGGCCAATTCTGGAATAAGTAAAAATCAACGAGAATAGTTGATATTTATTCCGATAGATGGCGCAAGCCATCAGCAACTTTCAGTTGCACGATAAGGAGATGCCCTTTTTTTATATATATCTCAATTGGCAAAACTTCAACTTTAACTGCATACTGAAAGTTCATCGTGGAATTAACATTCAATTTAAATATATAATTTAAAAAAAAAGTTAATTAAAAAGAGTTAATCAGGTTTTATGAATACGAATAAAATGGTTTTGATAAGAATAAATTCTAATAAAAATCTTAGAGATTAGTTGTAAGATATTTGGAAATCTTGCCTGACCATCAGCCGACAAGTGAATGTGCCATCTAAGAAGGGATTAGAGGATCACGATGCTCTAACGGCCGTCTCAAGTTTTATATCAGAGGCTTAAAGGAATCTTTCATCCAAACTGACTACTACTGCCCATGCCATAGTTCACTAGAAAGTCACAGAATATATTCACAGAGAGAATGGTGTATCCATTTATCATCCTGAGTAGACATGGTAAAATCCATCATGACCACTCTGGATAAAAATTCGAGATTGGTTAAACTCTAAGTACTCAAGATATTTAAAAAATATAGTTCATAAAATATATATATAAGTAACTATTTTTATTATCTCGAAAATTCGAAAAAATATTTTGTCCTCGTCATGAGCAAATAAAAATTAAGGCTTTTGGCAAGGCATTAATAATCCTCCTGACGTGGACAAAAGCTTTTTATCGAAACGTCGAAATAATAAAAAGATTTACTGGCCGAAGTATCTTTAATTTCAAGAATTATGAATGCCGTAAAGGCAGCATCTATCTTTAAGATAAATAAAAAATAGTATAAAGAGTAAATTAAACTGAGATTAGGTTGATAAATTAAGAAAAGGGAATCTCCTGTTCGTGTAAATAAATGAAACTGATTCCAGTAGGTTTTTTTTATTTCGTAATATATGTTCTTATAATTAAAAAGGCATATATTGGATCAAAAAATCATTTATTTTACCAATATTTCAGTTGGCTGAACGCCAACCTTTATCAAAGTGTTATAACATTTTAAAGTGTGTCAACAACAAACTCAGAGCCACATAACGTCAACAGAATTAAGTAAATATTTTTAAAACTTAATTCTGTTGACGTTATGTGGCGCTGAGTTTGTTGTTAACACACTTTAAAATGCTATAATACCTTGATAAAGGTTGGCGTTCAGCCAACTGAAATGTTGGTAAAATAAATGATTTTTTTAAATCCAATATATGCCTTTTTAATTGAAGATTTATCTATGAATTGCTCTATTTTCAAAACAATATGTTCTTATAGTTAGGTATTCTCGCGCACTTATGGCTTTTACTACCCTTTCTTCGAATTTTCAGGACGCGTCTATGACCATCTTTTCACAACATAAAATTTCGGGACGATGAGATACATTATACCAAAATAGGTACCTCTCCCTTTAAATGCCAATTATAACGATGCACTGTACATCGCCCCAGTAAAATACTTTACTATTGATGATAAAGAATGAGCTACAACACCATATTTTAAAAATTCAGACAAAGGGAAAAGTGCCCTTTTTATTTTGGTACTTGAATACTCCTCCCACAACTTTCTATTGTAATCATGCCTGAAAATTAGTTCTTTTCCCTTCATCAGTTTAAACATTTGTTTGATAAATTTGACCGATTTCATAACTCCTTAGATAGAATGTTATGGAATCAAAGCCATATCTCGCACAGTGCCATCGTTTTAATCCACAAAGGGAGAGGTGCCTCATTTGGTACATATATATTTATATATTTTATTTTTTTAAATTGTTTTTTTAATTTGTTAAGCGTATTTACGTAAATTCGCTCTTAAATACCCATTTCTTGGTTTCTCAAAAAGCCTCTGGGATCAAAAATCTTTTTGGTCGCAGTGGTACAGCCTACTCCACGCTGAAGAGCGCCAACAGCGCGAAACGCGTTCGTGGATGGCTTTTCTTGATTTATCAAGAAAATGAGTTGGCCAAATATCACAGGTAAGTTAAATAAACGTTTAGTTTATTTTTGCTTAACTAGATGGCGTTCTGTCATCTAAAAAGCACATGTGCTTTTGGTCAGGATATGCTTTCTTTATTTTTAATATCAACACCTGACCCACTTATTATTTGTTTTTTCCATTGTTTATTCATTTATATGTATATAAGAAACATTCAAGAAATTTTCATTCGAATTTTGATGCATTATTTTAAGTTCTCAATGAGGATTTATTGAAAAATTTAAACTATACATATACATTAACTTTAGTAACATCCCATAACACGATATCCCAAACTCAGGGATATTTGCGTCAATACATTTCTAACATCATAACAAATTGGCTATATACAAGGAGAAAAAAAGACAAACATACAAAAGCAATTCTCTCAAAATTTCCTTCTCTCTCTTTCCCAGTTCAAAAAATAGTTGTATTTATATATCTACAAATCCATAGAAACATAGGGCGCTTCTCCCGTCAAAATAAACGTCAAAAACTGACGCCATCTATTGACCGTCGCCGCAAACTAGCGGCCTTGGGTCGGTGTCAAAGCCACAACACCAGCTTTGGCAAATTGAGAAGCGTCCACCTAGAGACCATGGTTTCGGGCTAATGGTCCTCGAAAGTCTAGGGCGGACTTTATTCCATGAGATCCAGACGGGATCTAATGGAATCTTCACAATCTTCACAATAAGAGGTATTTTGCTGGCAAGGTGGCTGGGCCATATCTATGGCTAGAATATAGATGGAAAAATTGCCGAGAGACAATTGATCCATAGAAGCATAGGGCGCTTCTTCCGTCAATAGATGGCGTCAGGTTTTGACGTTTATTTTGACGGGAGAAGCGCCCTATGCTTCTATGGATCAATTTCCTCCCGGCAAATTTTCCATCTATATATCTACAAAATTGATTAGAATTATACACATATAAAATTATTCTGAAAATAGAGCAATCCATAAATAAATCTTTGAATAAAAAGGCATATATTGGATCAAAATATCGTTTATTTTACCAATATTTCAGTTGGCTGAACGCCAACCTTTATCAAGGTGTTATAACACACTTTAAAATGTTATAACACCTTGATAAAGGTTGGCGTTTAGCCATCTGAATTATTGGTAAAATAAATTATATTTTGATCCAATATATGCTTTTTTATTTAAATATAAAATTATATAAATTAGACCTGCACAAAAATATATAATTTCTATAAAGTCAAATTTATTTTTAAATTATTTAATCTTTATTTGATCGCCAAACGAACTTATTAATACAGGTCGTTAACAGTTAAATACATCATGCTACAAAAAGCTATCTATTATTGTATGAAATATTTTTATATTTCAAATCAAATAAAAAGCTAAACGGTCAACATTATGCTTCGTAATTACATAAAAGCTAGTTTTATGAAAGACATTGTCATTCCTTATAGATAGGCCAGTGGAAATACATTCAATGGCCGAAATCTAACTTCTTGGAAATAAAGAAAAGTTCTTGTAAACATTTTTTAACGTTTTTATCTAAAGCTATCTAAAAGGGTTGACAAATATACAAAGTGTGTCAGATAAAACAATTTTGACCAAGGATTTTTTCACATTTAAATAGAATCTATTTGGCAAGATTTTAGAATTTCAAATAAATCAAATTCCCCCATACTGGCCATACTTTAATGGAAACATTTTAGGAATCCTAACCACTAATGAAACAGGCAAACTCAATATTCTCCATTCCACAATAATGATATTTATTTGAAAATATAAATCCTTGATATAAATATATTTTATTATTTCAAACAGAAGATAATTTTAATGCCTCTTATATTTATTCATCCTGACTATAAAGCTAAATAAATACAAAATTCGAAACTATTATAGACGCGTATGATTCTTTTAAAAATTAAACAATATCTACTGCCCTTACTGCAATGGAAAAATTAATGGGAGGGCCTGGCTCATCAGTGGTGAACCCTCCCAGCGGTTTCGCCAGTTTAATCTACCATACCGCTGTTATATTGCATTGTTGGAACTTCCTTTTATAGTGATACTGATGCTAGATTCTTGAAATGGGTATTTTAGATGAACTATGGACATAAGCTTTTGAGGACAGTTTTTAATTTTTCTATTGCAGTAAGGGCAGTAGATATGGTTTAAATTTTAAACGAATTATACACGTCTATAATAGTTTCGAATTTTCATAACAGATGGCGTGCTAATGCATCAAAATACAAATTTAATAAATACAAACGATCATCTGAATGTATACCCTTAAGTCATTTTCTCGTCTCTAGTAAGATATTTTAATTAAAATTCTTGACAAAAACGTCAGAAATTTTAGAAATATTTGTGTTCACTAAAAAAGGAGAAATATATTAAAGTATAAACTATTTAACGCTTATCGTTAAAAGAGACAAAAATGCTCGATGACATGTAGTTATCGTTGCTATTGGGATGTTTTTAACTTTTCAATAACTGAGTAACAATTTGGTGTCTTGTCCATGGAGCAGATCGGGCCATGCACCCTGATCACAATACCGGCCAACTGAGGTGGTGGTGGTGTCTTGTCCATGGAACAGATCGGTCCATGCATCCTGATCACAATACCGGCCAACTGAGGGGGGGTGGTGTCTTGTCCATTGAGCAGATCAGATCGGTCCATGCACCCTGATCACAATACCGGCCAACTGAGGTGCCTTGTCCGTATGGATGTCCTCTTCTGAATTAATGTCTGCCATATAGAGGGCTGCTCCATGGAAAGTGGGGAGTGCCATTGCCCCGTTAGTCAGCCACATTTCAGAGTTCTCTGTTCACTGTTACCATAGCGGTTCACGACACCGTACTACAGGGCAGTCCCTTACTTGTGCTGCTTCTCCCGCCCGCCACATAGAGGAAGACTTCTGGATGGAGAGTAACAATTTAAAATTGATATTTAGCAACTCTCAATAAAATATTAATTTATTTGTATATATTTTTTCTATAAGACATTGGCGCTCCATCTAGTGTCAAGAAAAGCAACTATTTTACCGCTATTGTTTCTCTTTTTATAAATATACAATAGTATTTACTTTTTTATACGAATTCCAATTATCCAAATTCTGATATTTCCCAAACTTACAATTATACGAACTTATTCGAATCGTTTGAATACCTTTACTATGATAATTTAGGTAAAACCAAGAATGAATATATTTCGGGCTGTTGGCCTTTATCAGCATTATGCAAGCTGTTTCTCGACACGTCATTTAGATGTTTAATACACTTTTTTATCAGTAATTGAAGATATATTCGGGTCAATGTGCTTAATATGGTTGTTAAAAGTGTGCAATTTGAGAATATATATGTGATATATCAATCCGTTATTTATATCTTGTTCATTGTTATATAGATTCTAATAATAAAGAAAGTGGAACAAAAAATATCAAAATAAATTCGCAAATTTACTAAATAATTATCTTAGACCCATTATTCGACAATGAGGTCCCATTCTTGTAACCAAGATCCGTGTGGCTACACCAGAATAAAGCCACGAGTCATACATCACGTTCAATATGTCAATAGCTGGACAAAAAGATGAATGAAACCGGCATTTCGTACATCCCTTTTAAGCACATGGCGAAACCGTTGGAAGGGTTTATCACTTATGAGCCATTCCTTCCATCAATCAATTTCTATTGATTGCAGTATAAGCTCTATAGAAATAACTTTCAATTTACAGTAGAACCTCCCTTTAGCGTACACCTTTCCACAAAGAACAGTTTTCATTTACAAAATTACCATTTTTTACTATTTATCAACTTTCAGGTAAGAGGACACCTCTCCCTAAAGGACACTTTGGCTCTGCAATTAGGTGTTGTCCTTTACAGGGAGGTTCTATTGTATATATAAAAGAATATTAGCATCCAAAATATTTATGATTTACTCCGATAGATGGCCCTATAATTGATGATGATATTTAAAATATATTTTTTATAATGACACTCTATTTAACATTAAATTCTATCGTAAAAATAAGCACTACATGTATATATATGTTTATTTTATTTAACAAAAAGAAAATTTCAATTTTTATTTAATCTACAAATTCTAAATTTAAAAAGAATATATATGCAAATATATAAGATTTCAGAAGACTCTGTTATGTCTCTCACATTTCCTCAGATTTTTGTGAATTCAAATCAGACGCGTTTTCTTCACCTTATTCAAGTAATTCAATAGAAAAAAAGAAGAAAAACTTTCAAAGAAATGCATTTATATAGATGGGTCTCACGAGATTTCTTAGCTTTCAAACTTTTATTTTAGTTTCTTACAATATACGTGTTTTTGTTGTAAATGTACATTGAAGAAAAATGGAAAAGAGAAAAGTTACATTTTTGTAAAAATAATCTCAAATAAAGATAAGAGAGAAAAAGCCTTTTTGTGATTAATCTTCCAACATTAATTAAATGTTATTTATTTTATAATATATATTTATATTTTTTTTTTAAGATAAAAAGGCATATATTGGATCAGATTACCATTTATTTTACCAATATTTAAGTTTGCTGAACGCCAACCTTTATCAAGGTGTTATAACATTTTAAAGTGTGTCAACAATAAACTCGACGCCACATAACCCGTTTGTTGTTGACACACATTATATGTTATAATACCTTGATAAAGGTAAATCTTGGTAAAATAAAGGATATTTTGATCCAATATATGCCTTTTTATTTAAAGATTTATTTAATGATTACTCTATTTTCAATATATATATATTTGTTTTGAAAATAGAGCAATCCATATTTAATTCATTAGATGATAAAAAGGCATATATTGGATTTAATAAAATATTTATTTTGCCAATATTTCGGCTGGCTGAACGCCAACCTTTATCGAGGCATTACATTTTTGTATACACAAACTCAGCGCCGCATAGTGTTATAATATCACAGTTGAAATCAATTAAAAAACAGAGTAGGTGGGAGAAATTTGTGAATGAAAAAAATTATTATAAAAATTGCAATCAAATATGTAAAGTATATTAAAATATTAAAGGAAAAATATGAGTTCTATCTTTATATTTTAAAATATTAGTAATAAGTACATAAAAATAATCCATAAAGAGATAAATGTAAAAATATATGTATCTATTAAAACTTTTGAAATTAAATTTAAAATGATTTAAACAATAAACTGTAAGAACTTTTAAAAAGGTGTTTAACAAAAAAATGTGGGTATTTAAAAATTCATTTCAAAAATTCATGGAGATCGATTTATATGTAAGTAAAAAATATTTTATAAAAATGCATTGAAATGGAAGTTAAAACAATTTAGGATGAACATATGATAAAAAATAAATTAAAAAGTGGAAACTAAAAAAGTTTAAAGTATTGCATCTAAAAGTATATAAATCGATCTCCATAAATTTTTGAAATGAATTTTTAAATACCCACATTTTTTTGTTAAACACCTTTTTAAAAGTTCTTACAGTTTATTGTTTAAATCATTTTAAATTTAATTTCAAAAGTTTTAATAGATACATATATTTTTACATTTATCTCTTTATGGATTATTTTTATGTACTTATTACTAATATTTTAAAATATAAAGATAGAACTCATATTTTTCCTTTAATATTTTAATATACTTTACATATTTGATTGCAATTTTTATAATAATTTTTTTCATTCACAAATTTCTCCCACCTACTCTGTTTTTTAATTGATTTCAACTGTGATATTATAACACTATGCGGCGCTGAGTTTGTGTATACAAAAATGTAATGCCTCGATAAAGGTTGGCGTTCAGCCAGCCGAAATATTGGCAAAATAAATATTTTATTAAATCCAATATATGCCTTTTTATTATCTAATATATATATATATTATACAAAAAATGAAATTTCTGTTTATATGAGATTAATTGCTTGTAGAGGAATTATTGGTCGTTTTCTTGCTTTTGGTATGCAGTCGTGGAAGAGATTATAATAAAATTAGTTATTAAAAATAGCTTTAATTGCGCTGAAGGAATATATGAAAAACATGGTTTGATAAAAGTACTGCCTGGCTTAAGGCGAGTAGAATAAGGAAAACAAAAGAATATTTACATAATGTACAAAGGTTTTGAGCCGGCCATTGGGATAAAACAACAACGAGAATTTATAGGGGAAGAGTGACCTCTGGCGGTCGATTTAGCAGAGTATTTGAATCCATGAAATTATAATTTAAAATAAAATAATATTTTTATATAACATTTATATATATATTATATAATCTATAAAATACAAATATATATATATTTTTAAAACATATATTTCATTTTCATTCATTGACTGTTATATATATTTTTGACCATAGATTCAGAACATACAACTTTAATTATTATTGTTGTAAATATGTATAGTTAACCCTACCTTTTTTTAAATCACGGTTATAGAATTCATTCTATAAATTATATATTGCTGTGATAAATAATTTTATGTGTAATTTTACTTCAAGTAATTCAAAATAAAATCTACTTGAAAGATAAATAATAATATTTACTTTTCCACGACTGAACCTTTTTCAACAACAAAACACAAAAATAATTCAATCACAATATATATATATCCGTTGTAATATATTTCTCAATAAAACTTATTATATATGATGGCCAAACTGGCGAATTGAATTGTATCTACATTTTGTGGCTGTTACACTATACAGTAGACTCTCCTATAACGCGAGTTTTTACAACGCGATTTCGTACAACGCGATAAAAAAATTGCGACAAATTTATTTATACAACGCGAATTTAACGCGTTATAAAATAAAATAACGGAAATTTCCTAATTGACAACTATACAATACATTTGCATATAAAATAATATAACATTTAGTTTTGTTTTAGTATATAATTATTTTTCCTATATACATCATTTTATACAATACATTTTACATGATATTTGTCACTAACAATTTACCTTAACAACATTCGCGTTATACAAGTTTTATTTCGTACAACGCGAATTCTTATAACGCGATTTCATACAACACGGAACACATTAATCGCGTTATAGGAGAGTTTACTGTAATTATGTTACAAACGAGAAAAAATATTTTAAATATTGAAATATATTGAAAGAAATATATGTATGAGAATATTTCAAACATTTTACTGAATAATAAGAGTTGAATTAATCTTCATATAGAATATTGATAGAATATTTGTTTGTGATTCCAAGGATGTCTAAGAACGAAACATGAATATTTGATTTTCCATCTCTTTGTAGTTCTTGAATATTAGGCTGAATATCAAGCCGCAACAACTTCCAACAGTACCGAATTGAAATAGTGTCACACGCACGTACATCACTTTCACGCATGCACACCAACCACACATAAGCACAGACAGATATAAACCTATTTACATAGATGATATTACAGCATATAAATATTCATGTGAAAAATAGTACAAAATTGAATTTGTACTTGGACGAGGTGGATAAATTAAGAAAAAAAGGCTTTTCCTGATCGAGCAACTTGAAAGTTTCTGATGGCTTGCGCAAGCCAAAGAGGCACATATCTATTTTGTTGTTGTTGTTGTGTCCAATGAAGAGCCTCAGATGTCTCCCTACATCTCTATCACAGCAGCAGCTATGTTCTCTATCTTGGGTATGCATACTGTATTTTTGTTGTTGTCGTGTCCAATGAAGAGCCTCAGATATCTCCATGCATCTCTATCACAGCAGTTGTAATGTCCTCTATCTTGTGTGTGTAAAGCTGCTGCTCTGGGTCCATGTCAATTTTCTGCAAGGCCATTGCTGGGCATGAGAATATGTGAGTAGGTGTTAGTTCCACACCAGGACAATTGTTAAATGTCCTATAGGTTCTTGTGCCATCTGGATGTATTGTCATTTCTTTGTAGTGTTTAGTTCTGAGTCTTGTTATAGTTTTTGTCAGTTTTCTCTCAGAGTTCATTCCGCATATTTGATCTCTCCTTATCTTTGGTTGAATTACCTTGTATTTTGCCAAATTATCAGCGTCAAATACAGATATTTGTTCTTTCCTTCGGCTCAAGTTTCTGGCTTCTTTTGCTATTTCATCTGCCATTTCATTGCCCCCGATCCCAACATGGACAGGAATAAATTGTAGAATGCAGTTCTTCTCCAATGGTTCCGGTTGGTTTAGTAACGAGTGGTATCTCTTTTAAAAGCAATAAAGAGAAAGGTACCGCTTTTGGTACATGAATCGGCCCTTTATTTAATATTACAGCTAAACACCTCTTTGGCAGATTGTGAGGATTCCATTGGATCCCTTGTAGATCTCATGGAATAAAGTCCGCCCTAAACTGACGAGGGCCATTAGCCCGAAACCATGGTCTCTAGATGGACGCTTTTCAGTTTTCCAAAGCTGTTATTGTGACTTTGTTACCGACCCGAGACCGCTAGTTTGCGGTGACGGTCAATAGATGGCGTCTAGTTTTGACGTCCATTTTGACGAGAGAGGTGACCTTTATATTTATATATATATATTCTTTTATAATGAAGTTTACATTATTATATATATTATTAAGTGTGTTTGTGTGTCTGTGTCTGATTAAACATGAGAAAGATTTAAAATTTCTTTTCAATAGACTCTGTGACGCAGGATAGAAGAGAATGGTAAATGGTATTGAATTTATAATATGAATATATAGAGAAAATTAGGGTGAATATTATATTTGATCTAAAGATGAGATAACAAAGCATAAGTGAAGAGGTTTGCTATTTGATACACCATGGCAATTAATTTCCATTAGAAAACAAAATAATTGGAGCCATTCATCAAATTCTGGCATGTTATCCATCACGTTCTATCATCAATTATTCGCTGATTTAACAGAAACTTGGTTCTTTCTACCGTGAGATGAGTGAAACTATAGGTAAGTGGTTCTCAATATATTTAGTTCTTTCTAGCGTACGTACGTCTATCTTCATGTTAATAAATAGATATATAAATTGATTAGAAATACAGAATAATATAATAAACACAAAGCAATAACGCGCCATCTATACATATAAAATTAAAGGATTTAAAAGCACGAACGTTTCTTTAATACATAATACAAACTTCTACTGCCATTACTGTATGTACATGTATATAAGCAGAATCGTCCAATACAGTATTAGAGCTCTGAGAAGCGGTCTGGTGGATTAAATTGGCGAAACCGCTGGGAGGGTTCACCACTGATGAGCCAAGCCCTCCCAATATATTTTTTCATCGCAGTAAGGGCAATAGAAGTTTGTATTATGTATAAAAGAAACTTTCGTGCTTTTAAATCCTTTAATTTTATAAGAATAATACAATAAATAAATTAGAGTGTTGGGAAAAATTATGGATTCGTAGATGAAGAAAGATCCTTTATTACCTAAAGATATAAAACAATAAAAGAAGGACAAGAGATCAAATTATATGTACATCAGCAGCTCACGCCGACCTGCCCTATCCAATAATCACTAGCCAACTAACAATCCAACAAGGCCATGCTATATAGACAGAGATGTCAATTTGCATAGACAATACTGAAATTCTATTCAAACACAAGAGTATTGTATCGTAGAAACATCTGAAATTGCTTCTTTCAACATAGAGATAAGAAAGAAAACAGATTTTTAAACAAATTTTATTCATTTTGGATAAGAGCTTTCAAGATCTCGCTCTTCCTCATTCAAAAGTTGAAATCAAGAAGAATCTTCATATACATTTTGCTTGTTTAAGATCAATAACTCTAGAAATCGCTCGTGCTAAATTAATAGAAGGAACTTATTACTAAAGAATTCAACTTTTACATATAAAGAGAATAAAGCATATTCTAAAATCCAACATGTGAATGCTGTCTAGATGTTGAAACACCATCTTTTGTTGGCTTGCCCTCTGACTAACCAAATTGTACTTGCTTACTTTGACATAATGCCATCTTTCTGTATATACTCAATCTTATGAAAACTTTGGCAAGTTTAGAGCAATTTGTACACAGATTTATAAATCACTACTAATTCATCGTGTAAATAATTAAAGATATATATGTAAATAATTCTAATATAACACAATAGTCTGATAGACTTCGTGCTTCTGTATTTTTTTTTTTTTGCATATTCCTAGTACACGTGGTACAGGCCATGATAATCATGGTGGGTAGTTAGCGACTGCTTTTTACTGTAAGCGCACCACATGTCTACACATGTGAAAGCAGTTCGACTTTGCACTTACAAATGTGCCAGAGCCCCGTTTGGTTACTTGCACTCGCTGGTGGGGTTGGACTTTTGCAAGAATCGGGGGGCCATTGGAGCATTTTTTTTAACAGAAAAAGTGTCCAATGCGGGAATCGAACCCGGGTCGTAGCGGTCGAAAACCAACGGTTTAGACCATCCTTCCATCGACCCCCGTCTGTTTACTAAAATCTTCTACTTTTTTCTTATTAAATTAAATTTTATTGCCATCTATCGTTAAAATTTTACACAAATAAATTTACTGGCAATGCGTTTCTTTTAAATATCATCAAATATTATCTCTACAGACTTTACTGCAATGATGTGAGTTATTGAATGAGAGGGCTTGGCTCATCAGTAGTGAACCCTCTCAGCGGTTTCGCCATTTGGCGAAACCGCTGAGAGGGTTCACTACTGATGAGCCAAGCCCTCTCATTCAATAACTCACATCATTGCAGTAAAGTCTGTAGAGATAATATTTGATGATATTTAAAAGAAACGCATTGCCAGTAAATTTATTTGTGTAAAATTTTAACTTCTTTCTTATCTCCACTCAATCATATTAGGGTATCAAGTTGTGACCCTTGATGGTGTCTGTTTGACAACCATCATGACTGGGTGAAGTAGAATGCCTTTTTCATTAAGACTGGGAGCACTACTCAGTGGCAGGCCACTACTTAGCTCCAAAAGAAATGGCCGCCTCTGACATGAGGAACAGACGCCATGTGCAGCCGCTCCTTACATGGAGTACAAACACTGCTCATCTTGTATCCCTGGATTAGGAGCCTTTACAGGGTACTATCAGCTGGGCCATCTGAGCCCAGGTTTTTTAGTGAGCTTGTTACTGCTCCCCCTCCTCCTTTTTCATCCGGGCTTGGGACCGGCAAAGGCGGAGTTACTAAAATCTTGATTGATTAAAAGTTTTGAAATTCTATATTTTATATTATCAAACCTAATAGTTTCAGGAAACCATCAAAATCTGGTCACCTACAATTCCGCTAACCTATATTTGTAATTAAATAAAATTCCACCCAATTAACTAGTCAAATTAAGCTGAATTGGTTTAATTAGGCACCCAACCAAGCAGAGCGCTAGGTGGTTAAAAATCAATTAGCGTTAAGTGTAAAAGCAGATGAATGCACAAGCCAATTATCTTTTTTTTTTATTCAGAATTTTTAATTAGAATAAAAAAGTGAATATATAAAAAGGATCTTTGTTAATTTTTTATTTTTTAATTAAAATATGGCTAATTTTATTGTTAAAAAATATAATTATAATTAAATATGTATGAGGCACTTTTAGAAATTCAATATAGAAAAGAATTTTGTATATTTTTCATGATGTAATTTGATCGTTAAAAGTTTCTTTTGATATTTTATTTTTGTACGAAAAATTATCAGTATTTATATTTTGAATAAAAACAGTTGGTCTTTGTCTCTTATATAATCATTATAAATTCTTATTTATTCATATTTATATTTATACTGTATTCAACCTTATATAATCTTATATGGACATTGTAATAAATCTGTTTCAATTTAAATCTCTCTTTTTGATATATTTTATAATCTAAAATGCAAATATTTTATTTTTTAATATGATGCACTAGCGCGCCATCTGTTATCAAATTTGATATTTGCGGAAGAGCGATTGCTCGAAGCATATTATATATTTATAAATGCATGTAATTCTACTGTCCTAAAGGCTTATGTCCATAGTTCTTCTAAAATACCCATTCCAAGAGTCTAGCATCAGTATCACTATAATAGGAAGTTCCAAAAATGCAATATAACAGCGGTCTGGTAGATTAAACTGGCGAAACCGCTGGGAGGGTTCACCACTGATGAGCCAGGCCCTCCCATTAATTTTTCCATTGCAGTTAGGGCAGTAGAAATTGTTTAATATAAAAAAGAATATTACGCCTTTAAAATAGTTTCGAAATTTTATTTTTTAAAACATGTATTTTATTTTCATAATTGACTGTTATATATATATTTTTTTTACCATAGATTTAGAACATAACACTTTTGAATATTTGTTGTAAATATGTGAAGTTAACCTACCTATTTTTTAAAATCACGAATATAGAATTCATTTTATAAATTCTATATTACTGTGATGAATAATTTTATGTGTAATTTGCTTAAGTGAGATTCAAAATAAAAACTACTTTATAATTAAATAATTTATTTCCTATTTTCACGACTGCACCTTCAATTCTCCATCTTTTTCAACAAAAAAAACAAAATATTCATAACATATATATATATATATTAAAAATGGCTTATCCTGACCAGGAGCACATGTGCTTTTCAGAAGGCAGAGCGCCATCTGGTGGAACAGAAATCAACTATTCATTGATTTAGCCTGTTCCCTGATATTTGGCCAACCCAATTTCTTGATAAATCAAGAAAAGCCATCCACGAACGCGTTTCGCGCTTTTGGCGCTCGTCAGCGTGGAGTAGGCTGAACCATTGCGACCAAAAAATAATTTTTGATCCCAATGGCTTCTTGAAAAACCAAGAAATGGGTATTTAAGGCCAAACTTGCGTAAATACGCTTAGCACATTAAAAAACGAAAGAAAAAAATAAAAGATAAAAAGATCAGGTGTTGAAATCAATATTAAAAATGGCTTATCCTGACCAGGAGCACATGTGCTTTTCAGAAGGCAGAGCGCCATCTGGTGGAACAGAAATCAACTATTCATTGATTTAGCCTGTTCCCTGATATTTGGCCAACCCAATTTCTTGATAAATCAAGAAAAGCCATCCACGAACGCGTTTCGCGCTTTTGGCGCTCGTCAGCGTGGAGTAGGCTGAACCATTGCGACCAAAAAATAATTTTTGATCCCAATGGCTTCTTGAAAAACCAAGAAATGGGTATTTAAGGCCAAACTTGCGTAAATACGCTTAGCACATTAAAAAACGAAAGAAAAAATAAAAGATAAAAAGATCAGGTGTTGAAATCAATATTAAAAATGGCTTATCCTGACCAGGAGCACATGTGCTTTTCAGAAGGCAGAGTTTTTCAAGAAGCCATTGGGATCAAAAATTATTTTTTGGTCGCAATGGTTCAGCCTACTCCACGCTGACGAGCGCCAAAAGCGCGAAACGCGTTCGTGGATGGCTTTTCTTGATTTATCAAGAAATTGGGTTGGCCAAATATCAGGGAACAGGCTAAATCAATGAATAGTTGATTTCTGTTCCACCAGATGGCGCTCTGCCTTCTGAAAAGCACATGTGCTCCTGGTCAGGATAAGCCATTTTTAATATTGATTTCAACACCTGATCTTTTTATCTTTTATTTTTTTCTTTCGTTTTTTAATATATATATATGTAATATAATCCAAAAGTTATTACACTGCAATATTTGATGTATTACACTGTTGTAGAATCCTGTCGACTTAACCGTTCTGTGACAATATCGTTGCGGAATTTCTTGTTGTTTGATTTGAATGGTGAGGATTGGTTGAAACGCAGTCGTTGAGTGGCAAGTGAAGCATACAGTTAGGAATAATCAGGACACGTGATGGGGTTTGAAAATAAAAGGCAACTGGGTTGGAGGAAAGAAAGCTTGAGAAGAGCGGAGCGATTTTGATTGTTAATTATCTGATCACATGGTGGTGATTGTACTTAGCTACGGGATGAGCAGAGGGAGAGAGGTCCAGAGCCGATGTCACCTTGTTGGAAGCCAAAACTCTACTGATCCGAACTCGGTGGAAGCCAAGTCACTACTGACAATTCTTGTCTTTCGATTTAACACCACGAGTTGTCTTCCTTCCCATTGGTCGAAGGATGGAACGTGCCCGTTTTTCTATTGGTTGACCTATTTAGTTATTCCTTCCTAATTGGACCGGCGGCTTTCTTTGGTGAACGATATGCCCGGCCTGATAGGAAGTGTCGGGTGTTAGTTCGACTCTATTTACTGCCGCGTTATCAAAATACGTCCGGTCCTGTCCGGAAATATTGGGCGTCTCTATACTAATATAACTTCTGCGGATACCAGATACGTCCGGGCTTTGCGAGGAAGTATTGACTGTACAAGTTATTTATACTTGTGCCCGCTTTTAGCCTGCTTCCTATGTCTTGTTGCCACTTTCTTTCCTCCAGTTACCTTATTCTTTATTAAATCTTTGAAAGTCATACATTGTACATGCATAGTGGGTCGGGGGGGCATACAATTATATACAAATTATGACAGATGCGCCCCCTACATGTGAAGAATTCAAGAAGGGGTTAGCCTGAGAGAATTCTGTAAAGTAAAAATAATTTTGTGGGAAAATTAGTTGTGGGTATTGAGTCTATATACAAGCATTGGTGGCGATATAAGAAGTAAAATAGAATGGTGTTGATGATATAGGTTGAGTATAATTAATAGAAATCAAAAAATTTTTTAATTGTAAGAAATCAAAATGAATGCTATGGTACATAGTGGATTAAAAAGAAAAGAAAATGCGCCTAACTGATTTCTACTCGAAATTGGAAATAAAAACGAGGGAGTTCTATTAGGGCTTTTGAGAAATCAAAAATTAAAAATAAAAGTTGGAAGAAATCAAAGTAAATGCTTGGTTGCATGGTGAGAAAAAAAAATGCTTTGTTGCATGGTGAAAAAAAAAGAAAAATGCCTAACTAATTTTTTGCTCGAATTTTGGGAAAAGAAATCGAGGAAATTTCATAAGGTCTTCTGAGAAATCAAAAATAAAAATAAAAATAAAAAGTTGGAAGAAATCAAAGTGAATGCTTGATGCATGGTGAAAAAAAAAAGGAAAAATGCCTAACCATATTCTCGCTCGAAATTGGGAATGGAAATCGAGGGATTTTTATTAGGTCTTTTGAGAAATCAAAAAATAATATAAAAGTTGGAAGACATCAAAGTAAATGTTTGATGCATGGTGAGAAAAAAAATGCTTTGTTGCATGGTGAAAAAAAAATTAGAAGAAAGAATGTTTTTGTAAATCAAAATAAAATATAATATCCAATTTTAAAAGAAAACCAATGAGTTCTCGTTGATTTGAAATTATGATAATATAAACTAATTGGTAAAAAAAAATGATAATTAATGATTAAAAGTGATAATAAGTTGAATAAATTGCTAAATTGATTAAATATTTAAATTTTAATTGAGAGAAAATAATAAAAATGATTAATATGAACAATAAGGTGTATTGGTTTGAACCCTTTTGTATCTACATGCCCTGATCTAAATGTTTTAATTGCTCAATTATGCCCTATACATTTTTTAATTGCTCAATTATGCCCTATATTTTTATCTTTGTGTGTGTTGTGAAAAATGTTAGAAGTCTGTAAAGTAATTGATTTGTTATAATAGGGATGGGAACTCATTTAGATGTGTGTCGTGTACCTTGTTTGATTTTCGAATGACAGTCGATTTGTAAAAGTCGATGCGCAGGCTTGAATTGGAATCCAAAATCCGTGGCATAGAGAGGTTCCCAGTTGACCTCAATAGGGGACCTTCTCATTGTAATTAGAGATATGGAAGTGGGGGGGAGCTACGTTTCCTGTCGCGGCGTCTCAAAATTCTCACTTCCTTCCGCTTATTTATTTTGGGGTGCGGCTCGGGTCTTGTTTTTGGAGTATGACTTCTCCGACATTGGTTGGTCATCCTTCAATTACTTCTATCTCTTCGGAGTTTATTTAGATTTTCTGCAAGAATGGTTCCTAAAATTATGAGAAGTTTTATAAATGCTTGTCCACAATGAAAAATTGCTTGTCCAAAATTAAAAACTGCCTCTTGTAGTTCGAAAATTTTATGAGCGGGCATGGTATAGATAAGCAAATAATTAATGAATAAAATTGGGATACATTTGTATGGTAGAACTAACACACAAAGGATGAAAATCAGATGAAAGATAGGGTATTGCCCCATGTTCTCCCATAATTTTGTAAATGGGGACTCTGAAATATTTGTTCGAATCTTATATATTGTTGGTCGTTCAATTTCGCACTGTTTGATATCTTTAGGGAGTGGTGTGATATGATTGAACTGGTTGTCAGGTTTGCAGTTCTCTTGTTTGATCGTTAATGGTTTTATTAGCGATATGTCGGTGGTAATTGATTTAGGTTGAGATGTGTGGTCGTTTCTCTGACGTGGGTGGTGTAATTTTGGCATTGTTTGTGTTGTGTGTACGCTGTGCTTTATATACGAATTTTGTTTTGCTTTGGGGCCTGTGTCGGTATTTTTACGTGAAGGTTGGTTGTATTCATCGATTCTTCTAGCGAATCGGCAGGTGGGGCAGGTTTTTACCTGTTTTGCGATGTCTTGTGTCATGTTCTGCCAATAATATTGTGACGAGATGAGTCTCGTCATCTTGGAGATGTTTGGGTGGTGGTGTTGTGTGTGTACGGACTTAAGAAGTCTGGTTGTAAGTGAACTTGGGACTATAGTTTTAAGTACTCCTTTTCGGGAGACGGTGCGCAGTTTATTGTGATCCATAGTCACGCGAGATTTTCCCGGTGGAGAAGACTGTTGGCTCTTTATGAGTGGCGCATCTAGAAAGCCACAAAATGGGATACGAGTTCCAACGCCCGTTTCATATTGTTGTACTCCATTTATGCTACGGACCTCATATTCGTATCTTGACAGTCTTAACCTCCATCGAAACAATCTGCCTGACGGGGCTTTGATCTCTTTCAACCACTGCAATGCAGGATGGTCAGAAAGTATTGTAAACTTTCTGCCCATTAGACAGGCGCGGAAGTTATCCACACTTTCCACAATGGCTAGGCATTGTAGTTCCAAGTCTGAATAATTTCGCTCGTGACCACGCAGAGAGCGGCTGAAATGTTGAACTGGGTATGTCTTCCCATCAGGGTAGACTTGTTTAAGAATGCCTGCAATGCCGAATGTTGAGGTGTTACAGTGCACCTGGCATGGCAGACCTTCTTGGTAAAGGTATAATGTGGGGTGTGTGGTAAGGCTTTCTTTCAGGTTAGTGAACGCTTTCTGGCATTCGTCACTCCAGACCCACATGACATCCTTTTTTAGAAGGTTGACAAGTGGCGTCCGCAAGCGGGCGTGGTCCGGAATGAACTCTTTATAGGCGTTCACAGCTTTTAGGAAAGATCGCAATGTTTTTCGATTGTGTGGTTGTTTGGTGGCGTGAATTTTTTCTATGTTTTGTGTAGACGGGATGATTGTATTATTCTTAACGGTTGTGCATGCGCTTGTTTGTTGTTGTTGTCTTTTGGCGCGCGTGTTGCATTTGTTGTGCGGGTTGTGCGTGTTTGTTGCGTGGTGACGTATGGGTGCGTGTATGTTGTGAGGTACATTTGCGTGGTAAGTGGGTGAGCTGTTTCGGTGTCCGGACACTTTTTTGGGCATTATTGGAATTGTAGGTTGAAGTCGTGGTGGCTTTATATGTTGTGGGCATGAAAAGTTGCGTGGTGTGAGATTAGAATGGTGGCATGTAAATATTTGGGGTTTGGGCAATGAATGCAGGCAAGGGTTTCCATGTGTGAAAGCTTTTTGTGCTGTACGAACCCTTTGGGGACAGGTTTTGGTCTAGCCCGTGCTTGCATTCATTCGGTACATGTTTAGATACATGGTTAAAGGGGGGGTAGGTAGGGTCAGATAAGAGTTCAAAGTCAATTCTTGACGCCATAGGGGGGGTGCCTACCTTAGTTTCGAAAGGGCTGCTCGGCTGGGACGTCTTGGCTTGAGTTGGTTGGCTTGGGGCTCGGGACTGCTCGATGTCGGCATTCGCTGTGCCAGTGCCTCGCGCCGCAGAACTTGCAGTTGGACGGCGGAAGAGGTGCATTCCATGCACCTGGGCGTCGGGGTGTGCTGTGATACGGGTACGGCATGGCGGTGGATGACTCCTCGGTGGTCGGTGTCCGGTCTCGGTGACACTTGCCTGGGGTGGTGGCACGTGCGTCGGCTGCCGCGCTCATCTCGCCTTTCGGTCGGCGGGGGGTGTGGGCTGCTCCGGGGGTGGCGCTACGGAACGTCGTTTGTAGTTGAGTGGACCTTGCTCCTTGAAGTGCGGCGGTCAGCTGCAAAATTATTGTCGCCAGGGTGTGTTTTGTCGCTTCGCTCGTTGCCAGTTTCTTCCCTCTTTCTTTCGTAGGGTTGTCCGTTTTTACGCCTATGGGGTCCTGATTAAGCTCCATAATATCTTTATCCTGTCGACTCTGTGTAATATAATCCAAAAGTTATTACACTGCAATATTTGATGTATTACACTGTTGTAGAATCCTGTCGACTTAACCGTTCTGTGACAATATCGTTGCGGAATTTCTTGTTGTTTGATTTGAATGGTGAGGATTGGTTGAAACGCAGTCGTTGAGTGGCAAGTGAAGCATACAGTTAGGAATAATCAGGACACGTGATGGGGTTTGAAAATAAAAGGCAACTGGGTTGGAGGAAAGAAAGCTTGAGAAGAGCGGAGCGATTTTGATTGTTAATTATCTGATCACATGGTGGTGATTGTACTTAGCTACGGGATGAGCAGAGGGAGAGAGGTCCAGAGCCGATGTCACCTTGTTGGAAGCCAAAACTCTACTGATCCGAACTCGGTGGAAGCCAAGTCACTACTGACAATTCTTGTCTTTCGATTTAACACCACGAGTTGTCTTCCTTCCCATTGGTCGAAGGATGGAACGTGCCCGTTTTTCTATTGGTTGACCTATTTAGTTATTCCTTCCTAATTGGACCGGCGGCTTTCTTTGGTGAAAGATATGCCCGGCCTGATAGGAAGTGTCGGGTGTTAGTTCGACTCTATTTACTGCCGCGTTATCAAAATACGTCCGGTCCTGTCCGGAAATATTGGGCGTCTCTATACTAATATAACTTCTGCGGATACCAGATACGTCCGGGCTTTGCGAGGAAGTATTGACTGTACAAGTTATTTATACTTGTGCCCGCTTTTAGCCTGCTTCCTATGTCTTGTTGCCACTTTCTTTCCTCCAGTTACCTTATTCTTTATTAAATCTTTGAAAGTCATACATTGTACATGCATAGTGGGTCGGGGGGGCATACAATTATATACAAATTATGACATATATATATTTTAATTATCTCTCTTTAATATATATATTATTTTATAATATTGTCACGGTAGTGATAACGAGTATAACAAAAGTTTAAGTAAAAATAATTTTTTCATAAAATGCAAACTATTGCTAAGAATTTATTTACAAGTAATAATATACAAGAATGGTAAGGGGTGATGACTATGCAAATATTTATGATGATATACCACAGAATATTTAAAATAATTATTCAGTGATATTGCCCCCTTCCTAGATAAACAGCGTCCCGCTGTAATTATCACTTGAACAGATCAGCTTGGTCCTCAGGGTCATGGTAGGGTTTCATTCTCAGTACATGGACCAGGTCTCTTGTTTGGCGTCTCCTGGTTGGTTGATCCACAGGTTCAACTTCGAAGGTCACGTCAGAGAGTTTCCGAGTAACCCTGTATGGCCCGAAGTACCTTTTCATTAGTTTTTCTGAGAGTCCCACCTTTCTTATCGGGATGAAAATTCATACCAGGTCACCAACGTTGTAATCCATTGCCTCGTGCTTTGAGTCATATCTAGCCTTGTCCTTTTCTTGGGCTTTCAAGGTTTCTAATCTTGCTAGCTGCCTAGTCTCTTCGACTCGTGAGGCAATCTTCTGACTGTAATCCTCTTGGAGATCTTCATGCGGATTTGGGAAAAGAGTGTCTACAGTTGTTTCGACTTCGCGTCCATGAATCAGTTTAAAAGGGGTAAAAACTGTCGTATCTTGTTTTGCGGTGTTGTAGGCGAACGTGACGTAGGGCAGGATTACGTCCCAGTCCTTCTGTTCAACACTTACATACATAGCGATCATGTTGGCTAAGGTTTTGTTTAACCTCTCCGTCAGTCCATTCGTCTGGGGATGATACGCTGTCGTGAACCGATGTATCGACGAGCATTGATTGGTGAGTTCCGCAATCAACTTGGATTGGAATACTCGTCCTCGGTCCGTGATGATTTCTCTGGGGGCTCCGTGCTTGAGAACAACATCTTCCATTAAGAACTTGGCTGCTTCCTTTGCTTCCCCTGTGGGTAAGGCTTTAGTAACGGCAAATCGAGTAAAATAGTCAGTACAGACTATGATCCATTTATTACCAGTATCAGACTTGGGAAATCTTCCAAGGAGGTCCATTCCAACTCTTTGAAAAGGGGAGGTTGCAGGAGGTATGGCTTTAAGTAGTCCGGGTGGCTTTTGAGTTGATTGTTTCTTTCTTTGGCACTCTTTACAATGAGCGACATACTTCCGTATGTCCCAGAGAAGTCCTGGCCAGAAATATTTGTTTTTAACTCTCTCATATGTCTTCGAAAATCCAAGATGACCTGCTGTGGGAGCGTCATGTAAACCTTTCAGTAGTTCTAAGCGTAAGTGCTTGGGAATAACTAAAAGGTGTTGGTTTCCCAGGGGGTCGAAATTCTTTTTGTATAAGGTTCCTTTTAACATTTCATAACCTTTCGATTCGGCACCAAATCTTTCTGTTTCCTCTATCAATTTACTAATTTTAGGGTCTTTTTTTTTTGTTCAGCCTCGAAGCACGTCAGAGCAGTTATTGAGGGTATATCATCATCCTCATCATTGTATGCTTCTTCCGATTCAAGTTGGAGAGGATTTCGAGAAAGACAGTCGGCATCTTGGTGTTTGCGTCCACTTTTATAAACAACCGTTACATTGTATTCTTGGAGTTTTAAAGCCCATCTTGCTAGTCTTCCTGTCGGGTCCTTCAGGTTAGATAACCAGCAAAGAGCGTGGTGGTCAGTGACGATGACAAACTCACGACCAAAAAGGTACGGTCGAAATTTGTTGATGGCCCATATTGCGGCCAAGCATTCTCTTTCCGTTGTTGAGTAATTCTTCTCCGCCTTAGATAAAGTTCTTGAAGCATAACCAACTGGCCGCTCTTTCCCATCGTTGATCTGTACGAGGACAGCTCCAATTCCATAACCGCTGGCGTCAGTATGGAGCTCGGTTGGCAGTTGTTCTTCGAAATAGGCAAGAACAGGTTCAGACATCAATGCTTTTTTCAAGGAATAAAAAGCATCCTGTTGGTCAGAGTTCCACGTGAATTTATTATCTTTTTTGAGTACTTTATGTAAAGGATCAGCTTTCTCAGCAAAACTTTCGATAAATCTACGATAATAGGAACATAGGCCAATGAAGCTTCTCACATCTGTTATAGATTTTGGGGTCGGAAACTTGGCGATAGCTTCAATCTTTTCTGGATCGGTATAAATACCTTTACTATCGACGAGGTGTCCAAACACTCTTATTCGTTTGGTTCCGAAAAGGCACTTTTTTGGGTTGAGGCGTAGCTCGGCTTTGTCGAGACATTGTAGTATAATTTCGAGCCTGTGTAAATGTTCGTTGAACGATTTGGAATACACCACGATGTCGTCTAAATAACAGAGGGCCATCGTCCATTTCAGGCCTTTCAATATCTTGTCCATCATGCGCTCGAATGTTGCAGGGGCATTGTACAGGCCAAAGGGCATGACTAGGAATTCGTAGAGTCCATCAGGAGTAATAAAGGCAGTTTTTTCTCTATCTGCTTCGTCAACTTCTATTTGCCAATATCCTGAACGAAGATCCATTGATGAATAAAATTTAGCTCCTTTCAGAGAGTCAAGTGTATCATCGATTCGGGGTAGTGGGTAAACGTCTTTTTTAGTAACTTTGTTTAGTCGTCTGTAATCCACACAGAAACGCCAGTTACCATCCTTCTTCTTCACTAAAATAACCGGCGATGACCATGGACTTTCTGAATGACGTATAATCCCGGCGTCTAGCATTTTGTCCACTTCCGTTTGGATTGCTTGGCGTTCTGTAGGGGACACTCGATATGGTCTATGCTTAATAGGCTGATGGTTTCCAGTTTCAATTTTATGTTTGGTTACTGAAGTTTGCTTTACTGGTTCATTATTTTTATCAAATATTTTATCATATCGTTTTAAAATTGATAAGATGTGAGACTGCTGCTCTTCTGATAAATCATCACTAATTAAATTTTGTAAAAATTTAAAGTCACTTTTATCAGAATGGCTGGCATGATTCGCATTTTTTGCCTCCTTATTAAATTCAGAACATTCTGAAATAGCCGTCAAGTTATTTTCTTCAACCCTTTGAATTTTTCCTAGGCACATTCCCTTAGGGACTATTTGAGCTGTGGTGCTAGAATTTACGATCCAAAGTTTTCCTTTATTATGGGAAAGCCTGAATAATGCACAGGGAAGTGTTAACCCTTTTCCTATTAATACATTTTTCGAAGGTTCAAAAAGTACCTGATTTTGCCCATTAAGCTCTTCACTCATAACATTTATTAGTTTGGTAGATTCGGCTGGGATTACGATGCTTCTGCTAGCCACAGCCTTTCCCGTGGAAGCTGGTGAATTTAGTACATCTTTGGTCTCTTCCAATCTGATTTCGGCGCGTCCACAATCAATCACGGAATTTGATGCCTCTAGGAAATCCCATCCGAGGATAATACTTGGGTTACTATTAGGGAGGACGATAAACTCAAGCGGCTGTTCCAATCCATTGATGCTCAAGCTGATTGTGCATCGGCCGATCGATGTAACATTCTTGCCATCAGCAACTTTCAGAGTCATTCCGCTATCCTTGAACATGGTCTTTTTTAATTGTCGTCTTAATCCATCAGAGATAACTGAAAAAGAGGAACATGAATCGACCAGAGCAGAAAATGCAATGTCATCAATGATGATTTCGACATAATTTTGTTGTAATTTAGCGGCTGTCGACGATGGAGGGTTTTTCACACCCGCGGCTTCCCCCTCGAAAGAAGACGCGACGCTTAGTTTTTTCTAGATTGTAGCGGCGTGGGGATTGGCTTGTATGGCGGCCTGGGGAAATGGACTGGCGTCTTGGGGATCTTCCTCTGTTTGGATACGGCGATTGTCTGCGGTAGATTTGGCTTCTTATGGCTTGGTGGTTACCCATTTGAGGTTCTTGGGTGCTTGGTGCATGTCCTTCGGGTCTCTGCGTCCATTGTCGGCGTTCTCTACAACATCGCTTAACATGGCCTGGGCGGCCGCAATTAAAACATATTGGGATGTTGTCATGCGTCCTGCATTCATCCGTTCTTCGTTGTGGTGGCGTCTGGTTATATATGGGCGTTTGGGTAGGGTACTGACGTCGTGGAACCTGGTTGAATGTACGTGTTTGGTTGGGGTACGACTGTCGTGGCGGAGGCCTTTGAATAGGCTTCGAAATTGCAGCTACGTTTTTTTCAATCTCTTCTCGGATAATTTCTTTCAGAGAAGATGGTTCAGGGGTAGTTGACTCCGGATTTAGTGCGCGATGAACTTCTTCACGCACGATGCGTCGGATTAAGTCTTCCATTGATTCAGAGTCTGCTGAATCGATGGCGGCAACATTCGGTAGTCTGTCGAATACTACACGTTTTTTTACACGTTTTTTATTTGAAGCCTCGATTTTTCGGCACCATTTGATGAACTCATCGATACTTGCAATGTCTAAAATGATGATTGACTGATATATCTCCTCCGATATTCCTTTCGTCAAGTGTGCAACTATTTCATTTTCCATCATAGCCAGATTCACTTCTCTGCACAGATGGAGAACATCTTGAATGTAAGAATCACTGGTCTCCTCCTTCCCCTGAGCTCGAGTTTTGAGGTTCTCTGCGAGTTGATCTTTTTGGGTGACATGATGTCCGAAATTCTGAGAAAACATTTTCACAAAAATATCTCATGAATTAATTTTCTCTTCAACATTTTCGTACCATCTGTGCGCTGTTCCTTGGAGGAAAAAATAAACATTTGCGAGGCACAATGAATCATCCCAGCAGTTGTAGCGAGCGACGCGATGGAATTCTTTCAACCATTTTTCTGGATTCTGGTTGCGTTCTCCAGTAAAAATAGAAGGGTTTCTAAAAGGTTGAAAATGGTACTCACCCATTTTTGTCTGTGTCTCTTGCTTGATCATAGCGATGTTTTCTTGAGGTTCTAGTCCTTGTAGTCTTCGGCTTCTTCTAACGGCTTGGGCGGCGAGGGAATATTCCAGCTTCTCCACCAGTTGTCACGGTAGTGATAACGAGTATAACAAAAGTTTAAGTAAAAATAATTTATTTATAAAATGCAAACTATTGCTAAGAATTTATTTACAAGTAATAATATACAAGAATGGTAAGGGGTGATGACTATGCAAATATTTATGATGATATACCACAGAATATTTAAAATAATTATTCAGTGATAATATAGTTAAACCTGTCTATAGCGCCCCTTCTAAATAGCGCCTTCTTCTCTATAGCGCCCGATTTTAAATACGTAGTACGATGCGATTTATATTAAAAGTGACCTGTCTATAGCAGCCCCTCTCTATAGCACCCTATTTTGGTGAGTCTCAAGATGGGGCGCTATAGACAGGTTTAACTGTAATACCATTGACTTGTGTATGATGCCAATAAAATATTTTTAAATCTCTCTCTCTCTCTCTCCTTGAACGAAATGTATCATTTTTATTGGTGAATTAGATGCAAGAGATTCCGAGTATGATGATTTTCAACTGTCTATTTGCCCAGCGTTTTATCTCTATACCCTGTAGAAAGATAATGCCCTCGAATGTTTGCTTTTTACTCACCAATAGCAGACGTGTTAAGCCCAACGCCCTACACTATGACCTTCACCATTTTTTGCTTATCCCTAGTACACATGGTACAGGCCATGATAATCATGGTGGGTAGAAGTAGGCGACTGCTTTTACTGTAAGTGCACCACATGTCTATAGAGATGGAAAGCAGTTCGAC
>CP092873.1:6722748-6740245 GCA_030710605.1 Cordylochernes scorpioides
TGCTATATTTCATTTTTCGATCTTCCATTTATTATGAAATATAACAGCGGTATGGTAGATTAAACTGGCGAAACCGCTTGTAGGGGTTTATCAATGATGAGCCAGGCCCTTCCATTAATTTTTTCCATTGCAGTAAGGGCAGTAGAATTTTTTTCATTTTCAAAAAGAATCATACGCGTCTTAAATAGTTTCGAATTTTCATAACAGATGGCGCGCTAGTGCATCGTAATAGAAATTAATCTGTTTAATAGATTTACCTTCGACGTGTACATCTCACAAATGTAAGACGCTAAGAAAGGGGGTATCGCTTGAACCCATAGATATATCTATATAAATGAATTATATTACCTTTAAAATATATAAATTTTACTAGAATGTTGTATATAATTCACATTAAACCTTTGTGTCTTTTATTAATGATATGCAAATAGGATTTTTATCTTATACATTCCTATTTAATCCCTATTTTATTCATAATAAAATATTTTTATAAATGTATATGGCTTTTCTAATTTAATTTTTGTTAAACCTATCATTTTATAATTTAAAAGTATAGAATTATTTATCAAAAGAAAATCTATTATAATGTATTTTCTAACATTTATATACACCAATACCTCGCTTTGCGTCGTTTCGTTTTGCGTTTTTTTCGAAGTTGCGTCGCTACTTAATTTTTACTGATTTTCACTGTGCGTCGTTAGATTTTCGAAGTTGCGTTGTTTGGTATTCGAGTCTTTAATTTTTTTTTTTCCTAAAATATGGTAACATCTTTGTTTTTGATTGCGCCATGCCATCAAATTTTTTTTTCACTTTGCTTCGTTTCAATTTGCGTCGTGTTTTTTTGGAACGTAACCCCGACGCAAAGCGAGGTATGGGTGTATTTACATTCTTAAGATGGCTTACAAAGTCAAGTTTGATAATATATAATATTCACATTCCCTCTTCTGTTACTATATCTCTTTTATTTTAATCTAAATAAATATATATGACTTTTGAAATAATAAATATATTTTATATCAGTATATAATTTAATTATAATCTCTTTTATGTATTTTTTAAATGTGTATAATTGAATTGATCATTTTTTGTAGATATATAATGATCTAATATAAATTTCTCTTTATTCCACTTTTTAAAGATTGAAAAAAAACTTTGACTTCTATATAGCATCGGCATTCTGGACAAAACCTAAGGAAGTTGTACCTTTTAGCATGTATATCGGCATTCAGACAATAACTCTGAAAGATACACTCATGGACAAAACCTAAGAAAGTTGTACCTTTTAGCATGTATATCGGCATTCAAACAATAACTCTGAAAGATATTACAGTGACCTTTATTGAAGACACACGAGATACCCAATATACACTCATGGACAAAACTTAAGGAAGTTGTACCTTTTAGCATGTATATCGGCATTCAGACAATAACTCTGAAAGATACACTCATGGACAAAACTTAAGGAAGTTGTACCTTTCAGCATGTAAATCAGGATTGAGACAATAACTCTGAAAGATATTACAGTGACCTTTATTGAAGTCACACGAGATAACCAATATACACTCATGGACAAAACTTAAGGAAGTTGTACCTTTTAGCATGTAAATCGGCATTCGGACAATAACTCTGAAAGATACACTCCTGGACAAAACTTAAGGAAGTTGTACCTTTCAGCATGTATATCAGGATTCAGACAATAACTCTGAAAGATATTACAGTGACCTTTATTGAAGACACACGAGATAACCAATATACACTCATGGACAAAACTTAAGGAAGTTGTACCTTTTACCATGTATATCGGCATTCAGACATTAACTCTGAAAGACACACTCATGGACAAAACTTAAGGAAGTTGTACCTTTTAGCATGTATATCGGGATTCAGACAATAACTCTGAAAGACACACTCATGGACAAAACTTAAGGAAGTTGTACCTTTTAGCATGTATATCGGGATTCAGACAATAACTCTGAAAGACACACTCATGGACAAAACTTAAGGAAGTTGTACCTTTTAGCATGTATATCGGGATTCAGACAATAACTCTGAAAGACACACTCATGGACAAAACTTAAGGAAGTTGTACCTTTTAGCATGTATATCGGGATTCAGACAATAACTCTGAAAGACACACTCATGGACAAAACTTAAGGAAGTTGTACCTTTTAGCATGTATATCGGGATTCAGATAATAACTCTGAAAGACACACTCATGGACAAAACTTAAGGAAGTTGTACCTTTTAGCATGTATATCGGGATTCAGACAATAACTCTGAAAGACACACTCATGCACAAAACTTAAGGAAGTTGTACCTTTTAGCATGTATATCGGGATTCAGACAATAACTCTGAAAGATACACTCATGGACAAAACTTAAGGAAGTTGTACCTTTTAGCATGTATATCGGGATTCAGATAATAACTCAAACTTGAAAATCAAATATTATTTGATATTTATTCCGACAGATGACGCAAGTCATCAGCAACTTTCAGTTTCACAATCAGGAGATGCCTTTTTTCTTAATTTATTCACCTTATCCCAGTACAATTTAACTTTTGTTATTTTTCACATTGGTATTAAATGTTATTAATGTTATTCATTGTTATTCATTGTTAAATCATTGTTATTCATTGTTAATATACATTGTTATTCATTGTTAAAAATCGTTATTCATTCTTGAATAATTGTTATTCATTGTTAAACAATTGTTATTCATTGTTAAATAATTGTTATTCATTGTTAAATTATTGTTATACCTCTTGTTAATTCATTGTCATCTATTCTTATTCATTGTTAAATCATTGTTATATCATTGTTATCCATTGGTAAATGATTGTAATTCATTGTTATTCATTGTTATCCATTGTTAAATTATTGCATTTCATTGTTATTCATTGTTATCCATTGTTAAATGATTGTAATTCATATATAGTTAATGCATTGTTATTCATTATTCCATAAAATAATCCCTTGCATAAATATTGAGCAAAATCAATCATTCCTCCAGGGAAGAGTGTCTTCTTCAAAAACATTTTATTGTTCTCTAGCTTTCGGGCACGGACGCCCTTCTACAGGAGAAAACATGGTATATGTTTTGCACAATATGGCAATGTTTTCTCCTGTAGAAGGGCGTCCGTGCCCGAAAGCTAGAGAACAATAAAATGTTTTTTGAAGAAGACACTCTTCCCTGGAGGAATGATTGATTTTGCTCAATTGTTATTCATTGTTATATCATTGTTATTTATTGTTAATTCATCGTTATTCATTGTGATATCATTTTATTCATTGTCAAATCATTGTTATTCATTGTTAATACATTGTTATTCATTGTTAATACATTGTTATTCATTGTTAAATCATTATCGTAAAGACAGAGGTTGCCTGGCCGGCATTCATATTTCTATGAAAAATAGACACTTCGGCCAGTTGGAGTTTTTTATTTTCTCAACCATTTTTAAACGCCTTGCCAAATGCTTTATTTTTATTCCCCTGACGAAGACAAAAGATTTTTGTCGAAACGTTGAGAAAATAAAAAACTTTAACTGGCCGAAGTGTATATTCATCATAGATAATGTTAAATGATTGTTAATCATTGTTAACTCATTGTTATTTAATGTTGAATCATTGTTATTTATTGTTACATCATTGTTATTCATTGTTGAATCATTGTTTCATTCATGTTTTATTATTTCTATCATTCGACAGATCATTATGCAAATTGTTTTTCATCGTTAAATCATTTTTATTCATTGTTAAATCATTGTAATTCATTGTTAAATCATTGTTTAAATCATGTTTCATCATTTCTATCATTCGATAGATCATTATACACATATTTAGAATGTTAAATAAGGATTGTATATGTGTGTTTATTGTGTTTGGATTCTCTCCGTATAGATTGTTTATCCAGAAAATGTTGGTCAAGCTCTAGGGTTACAACAACACCCCGCGCTAAAGTAAACAGAGATTGAATGTTGCTTGGAGAAATGTTTACCTCACTGTGAAGCAATCTCATTGGATCACCATAAAATCTCCCTTTTTACATATAACCTAACTAGCCGGGCTTTGCCCGGGTCTTACCCGATTAAATGCTTTTATTCAAACACTATTCGTTACAATTATAAATTGGCACCGTGGATTTATTCTTGTATAATATATAAATGAGTTTTAAAAATTGTAAAAAAAAATGCATCGGCCGGGAATCGAACCCGGTCGGCCGCGTGGCAGGCGAGCATTCTACCACTGAACCACCGATGGTTATGAGAAATGGCATATTTGGGTATTTATTCCATTCACAAAGCAAACGGTGACAGAATTTAAGAATTTTGCTTGATTATGACGCTGATAACTGTTTATATTTAATTATTGATTTATATATCAAAATGTATTAGATAGTAAAAAGGCATATATTGGTTTGAATAAAATATTTATTTGCCAATATTTCGGCTGGCTGAACACCAACCTTTATCGAGGCATTATATTTTTGTATACACAAACTCGGCGCCGCATAGTGTTATAACGCTGGCAAATAAATATTTTATTCAATCCAATATATGCCTTTTTACTATATGATGATTTAAGTATGGATTGCTCTATTTTCAGAATATCAATGTATATCTATTGATTTTTTAAATCTCCCGGACATGAATTAAATCATCAAACAGGTTTCTGGAGATGTTTTTTTTTTCATTTTATTGAATCAGTCTCAAACTTTCAGGTATCTCTGCCCTTTTACAGGAGAACATAAATATACGATTAAAAGAGACCTAGGTCGCCTCTCCCGTCAAAATAGGCGTCAAAACTAGATGGCGTCTATAGATGGCGTCTAGTTTTGACGCCTATTTTGACGGGAGAGGCAACCTTTGTCTCTTTAGATCAATATCCTCCCGGCAAAATTTCCATCTATATTCTAGCTATAGATTTGGCCCAGCCACCTTTCCAGCAAAACACCTCTTTGGCAGATTGTGAAGATTCCATTAGATCCCGTGTGGATCTCATTGAACAAAGTCCGCCCTAGACTGACGAGGGCCATTAGCCCGAAACCATGGTCTCTAGGTGGACGTTTCTCAGTTTGCCAAAGTTGGTGTTGTGGCTTTGTCACCGACCCGAGGCCGCTAGTTGCGGTGACGGTCGATAGATGGCGTCTAGTTTTGACGTCTATTTTGACGGGAGAGGCGACCTTTGTCTCTTTAGATCAATATCCTCCCGGCAAAATTTCCATCTATAAATATACGAATAAAACGCCGCCTGATGCCAAACTATTAAAATATAATGTAAATTTTTGTGTTGATCTGGCAACGCAACAGTGCTTTTATTCGATAAAAATAATAACTATTTTAACTCAGATAAATATCAATAAAATTATATATATATATATATATACATATATATACATATACATATACATATATATATATATATATATATATATATATATATATACTAGGCGAATGACCCGGCTTCGCCCGAGAAATCCCTTGGGTGCAATTTCCTTCATACTAAAAGTATATCAATAATAAATATTAGAAGTGCCATAGAATAGCAATACAGAAGTAACACTTAAACTACTGGAAAAAAGTGTGTGTGATGGCAAAAATTGTATTATATTAGTGTTTAGGTATTTGATTTAATTAATATAGTTGATATAATAATATATATTTATATTATATATAATATAAATGAGTTTAAAAAATTGTTTAAAAAAATGCATCGGCCGGGGATCGAACCCGGGCCGCCCGCGTGGCAGGCGAGTATTCTACCACTGAACCACCGATGCTTTAAAAAAAAAATGGCCATATTTAGGTATTCATTCCATTCCGGATTAGTCCGCGTAAAAAAAAAGGTTTTTCAAATGAAAAAAAGATATAGCCAAAAATAATAATCAAAATGCAGCCGAAATTTTTCCTCAGGTTTATAAAAAGCGACATGCAAAATTTGGTACCAATTGGTTCAGTAGTTTTTGAGTTTATCGCGAAACAGACAGACAGAAATTGACTTTTATATATAGAGATATATATATATTGCCACGTGGAAAATTAGGGAAGACCAACTTTGGTATTGGACAACAATTTATTACAGGCAAGAACAAACTATGAATGATAAAACAAAAGATAAGCAAAAGAGGGAAGTGTACAGAGTATAGCAAAATATAAGCATAAAAATTAATACTCTGCTAATAAAAATAATAAATACTTTGTTACAATATTATTGTATTTTATCAAATTTAAATTAAAGTATATATATAATCTTATCAAAGTATATCTATAATCTATCCATCAGATGGCGCTCTACCATCTATAAAGCACATGTGCTCGTGGTCAGGATAGGCCTTCTTTATTTTTAATATATAATATTATAACTATATTTAAAATATTTTATTATTAAATCAAATAGACCTATCTGTTTTTATAAACATTTTATTCTATTTCTATCTATATCACATTGGAGAGGATAATAAATATTTTTACCTCGATTTCTTTCATCTTTGATTGTCAAAGTTTTCACAAGAAGTAAACAAAATGGCGACAATGTTCTCTATAGAGATAATTAGTATAAAGAACAATCAATCCGCATCAAGTCACCTGAACGAATCAGTTCAGCACCCATTAGGGACAGTTAGTATCCATAAGAGATAATGATCCGCTTTACGACGTTCTAACAAGCTCGTTTGTAAACATCCTGGCGCCCAGAAGAACCTCTATCGTCTGCTACATATTGGCTAAACTATCAATTAAAACATTATTCAATTTAGGAGATTGGTGATGGGCTGGTCAATACCATCGGTTATCAATATATATTCAGACAATAACTCTGAAAGATATTACAGTGATCTTTATTGAAAACATACGAGATAATCAAATGTGTATACATTCATGGACAAGACTTAAGGAATATGTACTTTTCAGTATGTATATCGGAATTCAGACAATAATTCTGAAAGATATTACAGTGACATTTATTGAAGACACACGAGATAAACAAGTGTGTATACATTCATGGACAAAATTTAAGGAAGTTGTACCTTTAAGCATGTATATCGGGATTCAGACAATAAGTCTGAAAGATATTACAGTGACCTTTATTGAAGATATACGAGATTACCAAGTGTGTATATACTCATGGACAAATCTTAAAGAAGTTGTTCCTTTCAGAATGTATATCGGGATTCAGATAATAACTCTGAAAGATATTAAAGTGACCTTTATTGAAGACACACGAGATAACCAATATACACTCATAGACAAAACTTAAGGAAGATGTACTTTTCATCATGTATATCGGGATTCAGATAATAACTCTGAAAGATATTACAATGACCTTTATTGGAAACATACAAGATAACCAAGTGTGTATACACTCATGAACAAAATTTAAGGAATTTTACTTTTTAGAATGTATATCGTAATTCAGACAATAATTCTGAAAGATATTACAGTGACATTTATTGAAGACATACGAGATAACCAAGCATGTATACACTCGTGGACAAACCTTAAGGAAGATGTACTTTTCAGCATGTATATCGGGATTCAGACAATACTTCTGAAAGATATTACAGTGACCTTTATTGAAAACATACAAGATAACTAAGTGTAAATACACTCATGGACAAAACTTAAGGAAGTTGTACATTTAAGAATGTATATCGGGAGTCAAACAATAACTCTGAAAGATATTACAGTGACCTCTATTGAAGACACACGAGATAACCAATATACACTCATGGACAAAACTTAAGGAAGTTGTACCTTTCAGCATGTATATCGGGATTCAGACAATAATTATGAAATATATTACAGTGACCTTTATTGAATACATACGAGATAATCAAATCTAAATAAACTCATCGACAAAAATAAAGGAAGGTATACCTTTCAGCATGTATTTCGGAATTCAGAAATAATTTTAAAGATATTACAGTGATCTTTATTGAAGATATACGAGATAACCAAATGTTTATACACTCTTGAACAAAACTTAAGGAAGATGTACTTTTAGCATGTATATTGGGATTCAGACAATAACTCTGAAAGATATTACAGTGACTTTTATTGAAGACACACGAGATAACCAATATACACTCATGGATAAAACTTAAGGAAGTTTTACCTTTCAGCATGTATATCGGGATTCAGACAATAATTCTGAAAGATATTACAGTGATCTTTATTGAAGACACACGAGATAACCAATATACACTCATGGATAAAACTTAAGGAAGTTTTACCTTTCAGCATGTATATCGGGATTCAGACAATAATTCTGAAAGATATTACAGTGACCTTTATTGAAGTCTTACGAGATAATCAAATGAGAACAGCCTTCTCCTTCAAAAAGGTAAAGATGACTGGCGACATCAAAATATGAAGCTTCCTTAAGTTTTCTAAACAGTATAGTCTTCTCTCTTGGTCTCGAGTTGGGTAACACCAGCCATCACATCGACCTCCCACTCTGTGGGAAAGAACTCTCGCAGCCCATCGGTGGTGGAGTCTTTCCAGCTGCGGGCGCCACCAATGAACACAATGTATATAATTTATATATATTTATATTTATCAATTTTATATTTTACAATTATATTCTCATCTATATTCTTCTCTATTTAATCTTATTTATTCACATATCTATTTAATTTTATTTAACTTTAAATAATCTTATATGAACGTTGTAATAAATCAGTTTCAATCTTTGAGAGAACCTTAAAAGATGGCTTAAAACTAAGTCATTCCTGGAGGCTGCCTCTCATCAGAGACTTCGTTCCGGTTAAAACAAGACATAGCCTCTGATACGAGACCATCTTCAGAAAGAGACATGATTTATCCAGGTTTCTGGCTATAGTCATTCAAGGAGACTCTGCTATATTTTCTGTGTTGCGATATTTCCCATTTAATAGATTAAAATAAGTTATATATTGTTGTTGTCGTGCCCAGAGAAGAGCCTCAGATGTCCCCATGCATCTCTATCACAGCAGTCTCAATGTTCTCTATCTTGGGTGTGTATACTGTATTTTTGTTGTTGTCGTGTCCAATGTAGAGCCTCAGATGTCCCCGTGCATCTCTACCACAGCAGAAGCAATGTCCTCTATCTTGGGTGTGTATACTGTATTGTTGTTGTTGTCGTGTCCAATGAAGAGCCTCAGATATCCCCGTGCATCTCTATCACAGCAGTCGCAATGTCCTCTATCTTGGGTGTGTATACTGTATTGTTGTTGTTGTCGTGTCCAATGAAGAGCCTCAGATGTCTCCATACATCTCTATCACAGCAGTCGCAATGTCCTCTATCTTGGGTGTGTGTATACTGTATTGTTGTTGTTGTCGTGTCCAATGAAGAGCCTCATATATCTCCATGCATCTCTATCACAACAGTGGCAATGTCCTCTATCTTGGGTTTGTGTATACTGTATTGTTGTTGTTGTCGTGTCCAATGAAGAGACTCAGATGTCTCCATGCATCTCTATCACAGCAGTCGTAATGTCCACTATCTTCGGTTTTGCTCTTCATTGGAAAATGGGTGCCGTTTCCACGTTAGTCACCTTAGACCAGAATTTGGTCAAATATTCCAAGGATCCAGGGGGTACTGGTGTGGTCAGACTTCTCCTTCCAAGTTTTATATATTGATAAAGCAAATACAAAAGTACTAAAAGATGCTAACATGAATTCAATCCCTTATATCTAAATTTCCACAATGGACTACTTCCAATTTTCCAAACTGCAACTTCCAATAGTTTTGATGTTGTTCTCTATTAGACGAGCGAACAAAATAATCCCTCTATTTGATTGAAGAGCATCCACTTTATTCAACGATAATTGGCTCTCCAACATTTCCTGGCGCACCTTTCTTATATCGAATTTTTATTTCTTCTATATTACTGCTTGAAGCCCAGAATGTCTATAACTCTTACTATCACAAAAACACATCTTTTTAATCAATCTATCTACAATATCCCTCTAATAATTAGTATATATAAAAAACAAGCATACTATATAATTAAAAGTAATAATTAAAAAATTGTAGCGGTCTGTAAAACTAAAATTGTAAAACATTGGAAAGGTTCATCCTTAATAAGCTGTGATTTTTCTATATTTTCATCCTTCCATTAGGACATCTCCTCTTTTATAAGAAACTAGCGGATGTGCCCGGCTTCGCCCGGGTTTTACCCGAGTGAATGTTTGTCTAACGAACATTTGTTAAAACAATTCTCTTTAAACTTATAAAACGTACTCGGCTTCGCCCGGGGTTTTACCCGAGTAAAGGTTTGTCTAGCGAACATTTGTTAAAACAATTCTCTAAAAACTTATTAAAAAATAAAAAAGATATATTTTGATAATTTGAAACTCGTAAATTTGAATCTCTCGATAAAGTGAACATTTTTCCCGGTCCCTGTGTGCCTTGTCATCCTGAATTTTGTCTTTCCTAATTTTTTACATTAGAAAATCATAGTTTTATCTAGTGAACATTTTTTCCCGGTCCCTTGAGAAATACTCGATAAGTTAAATAAAATCAATATTAATTGGTTCCCTCGGTAATTGGAAGTTAAAGGAATATTATCTTCGCCTTGGAATTGTATCATTATTCTTGTCGCAAATAAATTGCCGTGTCATCCTGAGATAATCTTACTTTTGATAAATAATATTTAAGATAATAAACTTAGTGATAAGAAAACTTGTTATCATCGTCACAATGGGGGCGCTGCTTGCGAGTTAAATCTACAAATCTGCAAGTAACTCTAAGGATATTCAAGATATTCATGAAATTATTTTTCAAACACCTTCCCGGTGATATACCTAATAATATCCCAAATTTTCACGGCGATTGGATGTATGGTTTTTGAATCTATAGAGTACAGACAGACAGACATTCAATTTTATATATATAAGATAATATAAATGAGTTTTAAAAATTGTAAAAAAAAAAAAAATGCATCGGCCGGGAATCGAACCCGGGCCGTCCGCGTGGCAGGCGAGCATTCTACCACTGAACCACCGATGCTTAAAAAAAATGGCCATATTTAGGTATTCATTCCATTCCGGATTAGTCCGCGTAAAAAAAAGTTCTTCAAATGAAAAAAAGAAATAGCCAAAAATACTAATCAAAATAGAGCCGAAAATTTTCCTCAGGTTTATAAAAAGCGACATGCAAAATTTGGTACCAATTGGTTCAGTAGTTTTTGAGTTTATCGCGAAACAGACAGACAGACAGAAATTGACTTTTATATATATAGAGAGATAGAGAGATTTACTCTTCATTGTTGGCTTTTTAACTTACATTCATTCTTCATTGTTGGCTTTTTATATTACATTCACTCTTCATTGTTGGCTTTTTATCTTACATTCACTCTGTTGGCTTTTTATATTACATTTACTCTTCATTGTTGGCTTTTTATCTTACATTCACTCTTCATTGTTGGCTTTTTATATTATATTTACTCTTCATTGTTGGCTTTTTATCTTACATTCATTCTTCATTGTTGGCTTTTTATATTACATTTACTCTTCATTGTTGGCTTTTTATCTTACATTCATTCTTCATTGTTGGCTTTTTATATTACATTCACTCTGTTGGCTTTTTATATTACATTTACTCTTCATTGTTGGCTTTTTATCTTACATTCACTCTTCATTGTTGGCTTTTTATATTATATTTACTCTTCATTGTTGGCTTTTTATCTTACATTCATTCTTCATTGTTGGCTTTTTATATTACATTCACTCTTCATTGTTGGCTTTTTATCTTACATTCACTCTGTTGGCTTTTTATCTTACATTCATTCTTCATTGTTGGCTTTTTATATTACATTTACTCTTCATTGTTGGCTTTTTATCTTACATTCATTCTTCATTGTTGGCTTTTTATATTACATTCACTCTTCATTGTTGGCTTTTTATCTTACATTCATTCTTCATTGTTGGCTTTTTATATTACATTCACTCTTCATTGTTGGCTTTTTATCTTACATTCACTCTGTTGGCTTTTTATCTTACATTCACTCTTCATTGTTGGCTTTTTATATTATACTAGCGGATGTGCCCGGCTTCGCCCGGGTTTTACCCGAGTGAATGTTTGTCTAACGAACATTTGTTAAAACAATTCTCTATAAACTTATAAAACGTACTCGGCTTCGCCCGGGGTTTTACCCGAGTAAAGGTTTGTCTAGCGAACATTTGTTAAAACAATTCTCTAAAAACTTATTTAAAAAAAAAAGATATATTTTGATAATTTGAAACTCGTAAATTTGAATCTCTCGATAAAGTGAACATTTTTTCCAGGTCCCTGTGTGCCGTGTCATCCTGAATTTTGTCTTTCCTAATTTTCTACATTAGAAAATCATAGTTTTATCTAGTGAACATTTTTTCCCGTGTCACATTGCCGTGTCACATTGCCTTTATTCTTCATTGTTGGCTTTTTATATTATATTTACTCTTCATTGTTGGCTTTTTATCTTAAATTTATTTTTCATTGTTGGCTTTTTATATTACATTTACTCTTTATTGTTGGCTTTTTATCTTACATTCATTCTTCATTGTTGGCTTTTTATATCATATTTACTCTTCATTGTTGGCTTTTTATATTATATTCTGACCAAAATCTATCTGTGAACTTCACACAGTGAACTTCACACAGACAGAATAAGGCAATTATATAAGTAGATTTACTCTTCTTTGTTGGCTTTTTATCTTACATTCATTCTTCATTGTTGGCTTTTTATATTACATTTACTATTCATTGTTGGCTTTTTATCTTACATTCACTCTTCATTGTTGGCTTTTTATCTTACATTCATTCTTCATTGTTGGCTTTTTATCTTACCTTCACTCTTCATTGTTGGCTTTTTATCTTACATTCATTCTTCATTGTTGGCTTTTTATATTACATTCACTCTTCATTGTTGGCTTTTTATATCATATAGAAAATCATAGTTTTATCTAGTGAACATTTTTTCCGTGTCACATTGCCGTGTCATCCTGAGATAATCTTACTTTTGATAAATAATATTTAAGATAACAAACTTAGTGATAAGAAAACTTGTTATCATCGTCACAATGGGGGCGCTGCTTGCGAGTTAAATCTACAAATCTGCAAATAACTCTAAGGATATTCAAGATATTCATGAAATTATTTTTCAAACACCTTCCCGGTGATATACCTAATAATATCCCAAAATTTCACGGCGATTGGATGTATGGTTTTTGAATCTATAGAGTACAAACAAACAAACAAACAAACATACAGACAGACATTCAATTTTATATATATAGACTAGTCGAATGACCCGGGCAACGCCCGGGTTTTACCCGATTAAATGTTTTATTCAAATACTATTCGTTACAATCATAAATTGGCGCCGAAGATGTCACTCTTGTGAAACGTCCTGCTCCAAACTTTGTAGGTTTTTAAAATATAAAAATAAAAATGTAAAATTTCACAACGATATTTGACGATTGTATTATTTTTATTTTTCATATGAATATATTTTTTATTTGATATATTCATAAAATGATAGCAAGTGATTACTTGCCCCTACGCCATCATTACGTCACTCAAGGTCGTCACTCTTGTGAAATGTCCCGCTCCACCAATCCCCCGTCACCCCACGTGGTCCATCCTTCCCCAACTTTACTTCTCTAAGTTACCGCAGTAAGGCGCTGGTTGCGAGTGAAATAGGGAAAATTTGTTAATAATTTGTTAATAACTCCAAGGATATTCGAGATAGAAGCTTGAAAATTTGTTTATAATTTTTTCCAGATTCAACTCTATATACTGTTAAAATTTCAGTGAGATTAGTTACGTATTGTAGACGTGTATAGCCGACAAACATACATACATACATACATTGACTTTTATATATACATATGTCATAATATATACTCTTCCAGGAATAATAAAGCAAACCTACAGTCGACCCAGAGAGAGACGGGAGGGTAAAGTCCGGTCACTTTAGACATCAGCGACATTCCAAGGGGCGACCACTGGATCCCGTTACTTGGAACTCGGGACTTTTAACACAGTTGGGGATTGTGTGCAACACGAACGAACGCCCGGCTTTTGCCGGGCCCTTCTCTCCCCCCCTCTCTCTGGTTGTCTGGGATTCCTCTTCCAAACTTGTGGTGTCCTTATTTCTCTCTCCCCACCTTATCATATATATAATATATTGCAACATATTTATATTTATATATATGTGGATTAGAACGATGGATCGTTTATCATGCAGGTAAAAAACTTTACTAATCGTAATGAAGAATTTAGCTACAAAACCTGGTTTGGAAAATTCAAACAAAAAAGCTAACCTTTTAAATGTATAATTTTCCGAACCTAAAATAATATCGATTTTTTTAATAGATATTTTAATATTTGCAGAACTTTTAGGAATAATTCTAGGCTTATGGAGTTTTCACTTTTTATTTTCGAATCCACCTCATTATTTCTGAAAGGCGTTAGTTTACTTGAATTAACACCATTAATATTCATATCTTGCTTCTTTTAACCATTTAAAACAATTATTTTAAATCAGGAGTTCTTTATTTTTATTTTAATGGTACCTTTTACACCATTTATATCTTCTACAATTATTTAAAGCAACAATAATTTATTTTTGAAATAATTATTCTCAGATATATATATATTAAGTAATTTTGGAAGATTTTATGTAAAATATAATAAATTATGATTCACTCTTTTTGAAAATAAAATATAGTTTAAATATAATTATTTTAAAAAATCACAAAAATGAATTTAATAAAAATATTATAAAAATAAAAATCTTATCATCTTTCTTCAAGTAAGAAGATAAGGGGGAAAACCTCTCTCTATCTTTAGCTTAATTTTAATTTTTGGAAATTATTATCATGGTTCTGTCTTTGTTCTTTTCTACAAACCTATCTCTTCGCTTATTCCTTTTTCTACCCAGCCTATGACGTGTAACGGCCGAAGCTATACTGGAGTTTTCTTTGTTCATCCTAATATATCCCTCTATTTATTTATATATATAACAAACCTCTTTTTTATACTCAAATCATCTAACAAATACATAAACATTTTAAATTTTCTTAATGGTATTATATTGCTTATCCCTAGTACACGTGGTACAGGCCATGATAATCATGGTGGGTAGTTAGCGACTGCTTTTACTGTAAGCGCACAACATGTCTACACATGTGGAAAGCAGTTCGACTTTGCACTTACAAATGTGCCAGAGCCCCGTTTGGTTACTTGCACTCGCTGGTGGGGTTGGTCTTTTGCAAGAATCGGGGGCCATTGGAGCATTTTTTTTTTTTACAGAAAAAAGTGTCCAATGCGGGAATCGAACCCGGGTCCTAGTGGTTGAAAACCAAACGGTTTAACCAGCCTTCCACCGACCCGCAATGGTATTATATACTGTATATATGTTAAGTAATTAAAGTAAGTAAGAAGGACGTAACCAATTTAACTTTACATATTATTTATTATTAATAGCAATTATACAAAACAAATCTTGGTATATATGTCTACATGAAAACAACAAAAATAATACAAAAACATTATATACATACAAGTTCCTTTTTAAACTCAGTCTCATCTATAGCCATTGTTACTCTGTAATATTCCAACATTTAAATGGGAAATTTAAAATTAAAAAAAAAAAAGAGTGAGGTATTCTATTACAGTGTTCTTTTTTTATTATTTTGTCATTATTTTAAGTAATTCAGGTAAAATAAATCTTTCTTTTAATAATAAATAATAGTAGCAGGTTAAATTTCATGACAGTATGAAATAATTACACTTGATTATAGCTATTTATTTCAAGTATCGGATGTACAATATTTTACATGATAAAAAAAGAGTTCAGACGATGGGCTCTTTAAATTTTATCCCGCCTAAAAATGGCGCCCAAATTATTCTAGTCACGTTTAAACTGTTGGAAATTTCGAGAGTGTTTTCAATTTAACAAAGTTTTAGAAAAATTGATTTGGTTCTTCAAATGTTATTTTTAAGGGAATTAAGTTAAGGATATATATACTAGAATTGAATTCTTAAAATATTTTAATAGATATAATATAATATAGTATTATATATATATATACTATATATTTTTTGTCATATAAATATAAGATAGACCTCTTTATTTTTTTCTCCTTTAATATTTTTAAGTATTTAACTTTTTCTGATTGTAATTTTTATATATTTTTTCATACACAAATTTCCCCCACCTACTTTGTATTTTTATTATTATTATTTAAACTGTGATATTATAACACTATGCGGCGCTGAGTTTGTGTATACAAAAATGTAATGCTTTGATAAAGGTTGGCGTTCAGCCAACCGAAATATTGGCAAAAAAAAGTATTTTTATACAATCCAATATATGCCTTTTTTTATCTAATAAATATTTATATTTTGTGAATTGAGGGGCATACTTTTATAGTTGATATAAACATTGCAATAGAGAATATATCGTTTTTAAACGATTAATTTATATTAATTATATTTTATTATTTCTTATTTGTTCGATTTTATCAGTTTAAATAAGCTTTTGAAGAAAGATAAGTACAGTTAAACCTGTCTATAACGCCCCCTCTTAATAGCGCCTCCTTCTCTATAGCGCCCTATTTTAAATACCTAGTACAATGCGATATTTACATTAGAAGTGACCTGTCTATAGCACCCCCTCTCTATAGCACCCTATTTTGGCGAGTCCCAAGAGGGGGCGCTATAGACAGGTTTAACTGTATATATTGGTTGTTTGAATTCATATTCTACACTTCTGCAAACCTAAAATGGAATCAGATACAGCTGTTGGTTAGGAGTACTTAACTTTAATGGCGGCATATGATTTCATATTTCACCCAATATCATCATTGAATTCTGTGACTTTTTAGAGGTCTCTATTCTTATTTCAGGTTAGCATACTACATTCTGTGAATGACTGTTGTTCCATGATTACTATTGAATATTCACTGCTCCAAACACGCTGTCTGAATATCAGTTTACTCTACTGATATTTACCTAGTAAGATTCATTTTAACCCCAGAAGATCTTTTTGAGGAAGAACTTTACTCAAACCTCATGATAATATTCATAATTTCCACAATAAAAAAATTATATCAATATAGAGAAAGTAAACAACGTTTTTCTGATTAATTAACAAAATATAATAATATAAATGTCGTATTATAAGTTTAACTGTCTAGTAAAATATACTAACTCGGGAATAATTCAACAGTGATGAAAATATTCTCCAATTATAGTTATACTCTGTTTTAAAATTTTTGAAAAATATTTTATAAATAAAAATTGTGCAGTATAATAAAGGCTTTTAATTTTACTAACTTTCTCAATTTCACATATGATTTAACATCTTGGTATCAATAAATCTGGATATTTAAATGAAGAACCAGATATATTGAGAATTGAAACAAAGAATTATATTACAAAATGAAACAGAAAAATAGATAAATTATATAGAAAATAAAGAAAGAAATTATAGAGATTAAAACAACTGTTGTTTTCCAGTAATGATC